>JAPMOQ010004688.1:0-36223 GCA_026543055.1 Argiope trifasciata | reverse complement strand
CCACACTCGAACTCTACCATCAGCTCGTAACAACTGAAATCGTGACTCATCTGACCACGCCACGGTTTTCCACTGGTCTAGGGACCAGTCGATATGCTCACGAGCCCAGGAGAGTCGCTGCAGGCGATGTCGTGCTGTCAATAAAGGCACTCGAGTCGGTCTTCTGATGCCATAGCCCAAGGAAGACAAATTTCACCGCACAGTCCTATCGGACACGTCCCTCGTACGTCCCACATTGATTCCTGCAGTTATTTGACGAAGTGTTGCGTGTCTATTAACATTGACAATTCTACACAGTAGTCGGCGGTCTCGGTCGTTATGTGCAGGTGGTCGCCCACTGCGCTGTCCATGATGGGATGTGAGGCCTGAAATTTCCTACTCTCGGCCCACTCTTGATACTGTGGATCTCGAAATGTTGAATTCACTAACGATATCCGCAATGGAATGGCCCATGCGTCTAGCTCCAACTAACATTCCACGTTCAAAGTCTTTTAATTCTCGTCGTGCCGCCATAAATCACGAAAAACCTGTTCACATGAATAACTTGAACACAAATGAAAGCCCTGGAAAACGAACTGCGCGTTTATATTTTTTCGCTGCGATACTACTGTCATCTGTGTATTTGCATATTGCTATCCCAAGACTTTTGTCAGTTCAGTGTATATATATATATATATACATATATAGATATATAATATATATATATATATGTATATATATATATATACACTGTATTCGTAACAATATATATATATATTGTTACGAACCTGTGGTTTTGCTTCCCCGCGCTAATACTGTCATTGTAAGAAAGACAGATTGACAGTAATATGTATTGAATAGTGAATGGGTGTGACGTCACTGGTCCCAGAGGTTAGCGACGAATTTGGCGACTTTGGCGACAAAATGGAAAGTACCCGAAACATCGAGAATTTTCCCGATCCGTCCACTAGGAGCCGAGATCCAGCTAGAACGCTCCTGATTGGTCCAGAAAATGTTAGCCCCCGTTATATAAGGCAGGAAGCTGCGGTGTAAGTCAGTCATCATTTTTATTCCGAGTTTTGACCTGACTGGGAGCAGACGTGTTTTTCGTCTCTCCTGCTCTGATCTGTTTCGTAATGGCTGAAACTGAGTTAGCTCAGAAAAGGCAATGCACTTCACCCACTCCATCTGGCAGTTCTGCAAAATATTCACCGGACGGAAGATGCTTATGCGAACACTGCTTTCAAGTTTCTGAAAACCAAACTAATACCTACCTTTCCCATTTTAATTTAGAACATCTCTCCAAGATTATACCAACTCTCAGAGAAGGTGATGAGGAATATGAGAGGAGGATGCTTGAAAAAGAATGGCACCAGGATGAATTGAAAAAGCTCCAGTGTGAGAGAATTTTGCTATCTAAAGGAAAGTGTCTTAATGAAGGGTTTGAGAGATCCCCCAAAAGAAAAACTGCCAAAATCCTTAACATGCCCGAAAAAGTTTCTTTAATTGAACTTAGTAATAAATTCCAGCCCCTAGCTGCCGATAATAACGCTAATGAAATTAATGATAGTCCTAATAATGAAAATCCTAACATTGAAAAACCTGAAAGAATACCCCCCATTATGCTCAAATATACAAAAGATTTCAATAAAATTCTTGAAAAATTGCACGATAAATTTGGATTAACGAATAATGTTCTCGGTACTGGATTTATTAAAATTTTTCCAACTAGTGTTGAATCCCACATTAAAATCCAGGAGTTTTGTAGAGAACAAAACTTTGAATTCTGGGTCATTAGACCCAAAGCATATAGGCCAGTAAAAGTAGTTGTTAAAGGATTACCTATCGACTATATGACGGAGATGCTAGAAGCTGAACTTAAAAATAAAGGCTTCTCCATAAATAAAGTAATTAGGCTAACCCAGCAGAGAACCCGAAAACCTCTCCCATTCATACTTGTTGAACTCAATAAAAACGAGAAAGTAGATCAAATTTATAACATCCAATATATTGACTTTTTAAAAATCACAGTTGAGCAGTATAGAGGCCGATCTACCATTTCCCAATGCTTTAATTGTAATTTGTTTGGTCACACTGCATCAAATTGCTCAATGAAACCACGTTGTTTAAAATGCGGATCAAATCACCAAACTAGAGAGTGCCAAATAACCGAAAAAATAATAAACCCCAAGTGTATCAACTTCGAACAAGAGGGACACATAGCTTCCTATAAAGGTTGCCCAAAATTCCCAAAACCAGTAGAAAATCGCGCAAACAGATTTAATTCAAATTTTGTAAAATCAAATATCTCTTATGCTAGTATAACAAATAACAATCAAACACCCCAAGTCAATAACTTTAAATTACCGGAATTTGTCAATCACCAAACCTCATATCAACAAAACCCAAACATACCTTTTGCTGAATTTACAGATATGCTAACAGCCCTAAATGAACTCAGGCAAATATTTTATTCGTTCCCCAACTTGTTTAACGCTCTAAAAGAAATGAAAAACGAACCCAACCCCATGAACAAATTATTTATACTTGTTAACGCTATGGCAAATATCTCACCTAACTAAGCAAACTCCAACTTAAAACTAAATAAAAATTTCCCTCTAACTTTGCTTAAATAGTATCACCTCAAAAGCCCCCATCAGCCAATAGCATAGCTCTCTCAAACCGGTAGACACGCCTCTCCTCCAGTACTCTTCAGAGTTCTTAGCAGTAAAGTTCAGTTATCTTAGCCAGGACTTTTGAAGCTTTCTCCCAGGTCCGGAGGTAGCCCAGCACGGGCGGGAACTCCGATAACTGTACAATCTCGGTGTAAGTCAGTGTAAATCGAATCAAGTCGGATAAAGTCGAAGCGAAGCAGCGGAGAAAAGGGAAAGGAGATCTGAGGAAGAATCCAGTGGAGTCTAGCCGAAGTGCGGCAGTGGCGAGAAGCCGAAGCTGTACGGCCTGGTGTTCAACGAAGACAAGTAGCGCTGTGGAGTTTATCGAGAAGACCGAAGAGATAGAGGTCTTGAACTGAGGAGTCCTGAATGGATGACTGTTGTGTAGCATATACTGACGAAGCCTGCGTCGTGTGTCGTACCCGTTGTGTCGTCGTCGGGAACGGAGCTGTCCCGAACTAAGGAGTAGTCCCATTGTGCGAAGTAGTGAGTCGACAGCAAGGGCAAGAAGAGACAAAGGAATAGTTCAGTCTGTTCTGGAGAGACCCAGGATTTGTAAAGTGAATCCCTTGAAGATTCCCTTTCCAGCTGAATCCTGTCTGGCCGCTCTGTGGACATTATCACTACAGAATTTCTGCCTGTGGACTACTATCTGCAGTGGGTTGTCCTGTGTGTTCGTCTCGGCTGTAAATAGCTATCTCCTGTACAAATTTGTGTTGTGAATATTTGTCGTCTTTGTGCTGTCCTGTCCTCGTCCTGTAAATAAACGTCTGTGTTGTGTCTTCAAATAAAGGACTGATCATTTTGTGTGCTCATCGTCATCTGTAACACCATACACAACCACTATATATACAGGGTAAAAAGAACCCTACAGATTTTAGGATATAGGAAATCCGTAACAATATATATATATATATATATATATATACATTACAATTCTTACAAAAGAAAAATATTTATTTTGGACATATTAAATCATTTATATTATTTTTTCACATAATCGCTTGATTTCTAAAAAAAATTAAATACATATTTGAAGGTTAATTATAGTACAAACTTTGGTGTATTAAATTTTTCTATATGAAATTTTCACAATCACAGTGGAGATATCACGAAAAAGAGATAGAGCCAAATTTAGATGCTTTAAAATTGTTTCAATATTCACATTAGAGAAAGTTATTTGAATAAAATTTACAGAAACCAAATGCTATTAGTATCATTCTTTTATAAACATGAGAAAAAAGTCAGTTGGAAAAAGTTTTTTTGATTTTCAAAAATATTTTATTCTATATGCTGGAAATATTAATTGCACCACCGAAATCTGCATTTTATCCCATGGATTATATTTATAACTTCCAGATAAGTTTCTCTTGATACCTCTGGTCCTCGAAAAAAAATATTAAATTGAATTCATTTTGACCTAAATAAAAATTTAAGAGTTTGTACCTTTTAAAGATTTTTGTAGTTCAGATTTCAAATTTGCTAACAATGAATCTTTTTAAGTTTTAATAATTATTATTTTGAATTATTTCCTTTTTTTAAAAACGTTTAATATTTTTCAATATTTTAAAGAATATTATAAGGATAACGCGCTTTAATATGGAAAGCAAGATTTTAAAGAAATATATGCATTAAACAGGAAATTTGAGAATTCTTTAGGACGAAGAAAATCTTAAAGGATCGATTAGGCTTTTAATTTATTTTTAATCAGTTATTATGGGTGTTTTTTTTTTCGTATTTTCCAAAATTATCATTGGTATAATGTGAACACACCATTCAGTTTATTAGAAAAATATAACGTTTAAATAAATGCATATCTTTGCTACTGTAGAGTTGCAATAATTTAGGAATTAATGTAAATTTTAGAAAAAAAAATTTATATTTGCATATTTTAATTGATGTGCAGAGTTTCATTACGTACGATTAAACATTCATGACTTAACTAAAATTCATCCGTATTTGTAAAGGAAAACGATGATTTCTTTTAATACGATTTGTAATCCAAACTGTAGTTTCCTATTTTATAACTTACGCATTATTATTCTTAACAGTATTTCGTAATTTTTCTTCTGTATTCTCCCAAATATTTGTAATGCTAATGAAAAAATAACTGAAAATGTGATTTTGAGATTTCTCTTTTGACAATGATATATATCAATGTTTTTATAACACTCACTAAGGTTTACGTACTTTCAAGTTTGAATCTAAAGTTTGCAAATATATTTTTATCGACTCAACTGTGAATACTTTTAATTCCATAATAATAATAATTATATCGATATAAAAAAATCGTTTCCATTTTTTATTAATATATACTTTATCAAACTAATTTCAGAGTTAGTTTTAGTAATTAAAACACTCCAAAATAAACGGCCTCGTTATCTGACCGAGGTTCAAAATTACGAAGTCCGTCCCAAAATAGCCCTCAAGTTGCTTTAAAACGGGACGTTAATATAACTAAACTAAACTAAACCCAAATAAACGGTCAGAAAATATTGCATGCTGCTTAAAAACGATGAATTATTGGAATACCCTGTAGACCATATAGTAGCTTCAGAAAAATTTCTCTCAATTCTTAGAGGGAGCTAAAGTTTTTTCTGCAACCAACTCCTTCTTTTTGAAATGACATAACAGGCTGAAAAGGAAAAGAAAGTATTATTCAAGAGAACACGGGAGATTAAGGAATACTCCTTTGCAACATCAAATAAATTCCTACAGTTACATTTGTGTGTACATAAATTCCTACAGTTACATGAAGTGTTTACATTTCCATGCGGGTATTCTGCAATAAATCCATAACATATTTTTTCTGCAAATGGTGTGATAATGGTTTAGTAAAGATTCACAACGGTGATTGAAATTTAAAATGTTGCGTTTATTTCTTCATATTTACACTCGATGTAAAATTAAGTAATTCTTTGTATTATTTATTTGTTATTGACTGAATGAAGGTATCCTGTCTAGATCTAGATATCGTTAAAATGTAATGCTTATAACATATTGTGCAGAAGAAATATGATTAAATACGAATAAATAGTAGAAATGGCTCAAACAATTATTAGTTAATATTCCAATATTGTCTCGGATTAAATTCCTTTTATTTAATATATTTTTAACATTTAAAAAGAATTGTAAAAAAATGTAATAATATCTAATACTCCCTCTGTCGCAAATTAGTTACTACATTTGAATACTTTTGTACTGATTATTGATTCTGATGATTTTATGATTTTGTTTGAACATTTTTCAGAGATTTCAGGGTGCTGTGCTATCAATGAACAACATTTACTTACCAAGCATTTGCTGCTTAAATCAGTACCAAGTTAGTTAAAAAAAATTGTTTGAGCACTCTAACGAAACGCTCCATTTTGTAAGGACTCTTCCCACAATCGCATAAAACTATATTCTAAGATAGCTAATGAATCGTGAATTCATTAGGAAGAAAATGATCTTTCTTGCACAACGGTGGTAGAGTCCTCACAAAATGGGGCGTGCCTTAAGAATGTGCAAACCCTGTAAATTTGCTTCGAAAAATTGTCTCAAAATAAGTGCTACATTTGTGGAAAGTAAAAAATGAGATTGAAAATACCAAGTTGTGATAATTTTAATTGCAAATTAAAAAATTTTAATTGATATTTAAGGAATTCCTTGCACATAATATAACTTCGGGTTTGCATGCCAGGTTTCACGGAAGATTTTTTTAGTTTGTCATTTTTCAATGTTGCAGTAAAAATTGAAATACAGCGTTGCGCTTCTTATCATTCATTTCCTGCTTCAGGGTATTTTCTAAATTACTATTCATGATTTACAATTATCGTCGCATTACTTCTCATTCATATAATTTTACATTCGAGTTAAAATTTATTCTAACACCTAGTATACCGTCTTATATTCCTTATAGTATTATAATTTTACTGGTAGCTATTTACTAAACTGCATCCGAAGTTATTTATGACTCCACCTATTTGAAATGTAGCAACTAATCTGGGACAAAATTTTCGACATAAATGTAGCAACTAATTTGGGACGGAGGGAGTATATTTTTATCGTTTAAAATCTATATCACACACTTTAAATTAATCTTAGAATATAAAATGAACAAAATGATTTTATAAGCCTCCTATAGTTAGTTTTCTTTGTAAATTCTTATTCGTTGTATTAATATTGTGAAATTTGTTTTTAAATGCTGATGTATGAGAAAAATTGTCTGAAAGCAAGTAACTTAACTCTAATCTTCAACATGGTTAAAATGCAGTTTTCCGACAAATACAAACATTACCATGAATTAAAAGAGAATTTTAATAAATAGTTGTGTCGTAATAATAATAATCAATGCTAAAGGATGCGTAGGATTTATGAATAGTCAAAGAACATATGAAATTTTGATAAATATTCTTGAAGCAATTAAAACTGTAAAAAAAATTAATGTATTAATTTTAAATCGAATTGTTGATTAACTTTTGTTCTTTGAAAAAATAATAGTATTTTTTTCTCGTTTTATAAAATAAAAGTAAAAAATTTGATTGAATATCACCCCCTTGCTTGGAGACAAATGTGGGGCGATAACTCATACTCAATTTTCTGTTTTTAGTTAGAAAAAAATTATAGTTTCACTAACGAATAATTTTTTCTCTTGAGTACTCATAATTTATTAATTTCAAAAATATTTCAAAAGTCCTGCTCTTTAAATTAATGTAAATCAAAAGTCTACATTTCCTTTGATCAATAGTTATACATCAGTTTTGGTTGTCTGTATATTTCTTAAATTTAAAATCGCATACAAGCACGGGAATCCCAAAGAAATAATAAGTATAAGAAACCAGGTGCAAGCTAATTGTCTTTAGGGAAATACTGACTTTAGGGAATACTCTTGGAATATTACCTCCAGATAGATAATAATAATTCTTGATAGCAGTAGATATTTCATTTATTCATTGGGAACTTTCCCTATTTAATTTTGCAGGATATTAGATTTTCTGCTGTATTAGATATATTTCTCTAATTAAGATTAGGATTATAATACAAAGGAGTTTGAATTGGTTAATTTCACTTAAAAAATAATATCCTGAATAGTTTGTGTTGCTATTTGGATAAAGAATGGCTTCATAACTATCCGAATCACACTGGCATAGTAAATTGTGAAATTTAAAAATATTTATATATCGGAATACGAAATTATTTATAATTAATTGCTGACACACGCTTTTAAAATGTACATTTAGTGAATATGTATTTTTTTTTTTTGGTAATCTCACTGATTTTGGATGCTTTCTTGAGTGCCAGTGCAAATGCACTTCTACTCAGTCTGATATATTTAAAGAATGAAGGGGAACCCTGAGAAGAAAGGCTTTTTTAGCGAATTCGATTTGGACAAAGGGCCGCGTGGAGTGGATATTGAAGGAAGGTGCTTAAGAGTGAATTGATGATTTGGAAGCAGGTAGAAAGTAATCTCACTATTAACACACAATTGTAAATTCTGAACTCAAACAGCTCTTATATATTTTGTGTCTATAAATAATATATAATTATTTATAGACACAAATTATTAAAAATTACATCTAGTGAATGTTTATTTTTTATGTTGGTAATCAAATATGACAGTATTAAACATTTTACCTCAAATAATACTGAACATAATTAATCAACTTATATCTTTATTACATTATGTGAGAATCAGCAAATTAATTTCATAGCTATCAGAGATCATGTTTGGACGATTAATCTGATCCTTTTGTAGAGCATATTTTGGAATAGAAAATTTAGCATTTAAAGAGTGAAACTGATATTTTTTAAGCATCGTTATCTTATAAAAGATAAAAATTTCGGCAATGGTGTCAGTTAAAAAAGTATTTAAAATGTTAATTTTTTTAGGGATTTTATTTTTAGAAAGTACTTTAAAATAATCGATGAACTTAAGTAGAATAACTAATAGTTTTAAATACCTGTAAAACTATCAATTCTTATCTAATTTATACCTTTTATAGATATTTTTAATAATGTGAAACAGTAAAATAGTAGTATGGGGGTTTCCCAAAATAGTTAGTGGATATTTCTTGAACCAACATTAAGCTAAAGCTAAGACGTTGTTAATTTATTCCTTCTTTTGTAGCTCATGTTCCTGTATTCTAGCTGAGCATGTGCAGTTAGCTAGTATTTACCATTAAGGTAACTGACTGCGTTCGAAGAAAAAATTGAGAAATTTGATTTTTTTAAAACTATTTTTGGTTTTCAGATGCATTATCAATTATAAATACTATAAATACAAAAACATTATTTAAGAATATAATATACTGTGAGAAATAGGGAAATTTGTGGTAAATTTTAGTGAAATTGAACCAAAACGGCTAACACTCTACACAAAATGGTAATGCAGCCATCCTATTTTTACTTATACATAAATTATCGAGTATAATGATGAATGAAATGAACCAAAATATAAGAAAAAATTTGAGATGCAAAGAAGTGACGGGAAAAAATATACGCATATATGTATTTGTCCCATAAATTCGCAACTTAATTTTTCTAAAAACACCTATAAATGAAAAAGTATTTCACCAACAATAACACTTTTGGTTCATTTCATTACCCATATGATTTAAAACACATGCCGAAATGGTTATGTAAATACCTCTATTCGTTTTTGTAATATCATGTTAATGGTAGATAATATTTATGAAAATTAAAATTGAAGTGAAAGACACATTTTAGCTGAAAAATAAATTTTGCTTAAAATTCCTCTGGATAATAGGTTAGACCTTCCTTTTCTAATAAAAAAACAAACTGTTTTGGAAAGAGAAAAGTCTGAATGACAAGAAATAACAATTTTTTTTTAAATCGTGAATGTGGTCGAATACCAGTGTTTTCAACGTAGTCGGATACCTTAACTGACGCAGAGAATAAGTTTTTCAGTAAGGAATTTCCATATGTGCTAGTTGAGTCGTCAGACTACTCACTACTTTTGGAAAGATTCTTAAAACAGACACTAAACAGAGTCAGTTATATGTATTAATGTTTTATGAATTTTACTAAACTAAAATATTATATCTGAAGCAACATCTAGCGATAGTTCTCAAAGCAAGAGTAATTCAATTATACATTGAAGATTAACTATTATACTATACTCTTCCCTTTTACCTTATGTTCTTTACACATTGATCATCTTAAATATAACAGTGTAAAGGAAATTCTTACCCCAACAACAAGAGTTGTCGAAAAATACATTTTTCTTCATATAGATCGCGAAAATGATTTGTCTCACCATATTGAGGCCATTCATCAGGCTAAGATGATCAATTTTAAATAACTTTTTATTAACTTATATTGATGATATTATATTGTATTATATTTCTTTTTATCATGATACGAATAATAACACTAACATTAATATAATTAGTCATAGTAATTTAGCTGTGAAGTAATTACTATGTGGAGAAATAGAAATCGAGATAAGGTACATGTCTTACTTGTTACTTACTGCATTGAGTGAAATATAAATAATATTCCTGCATCGATATCGCAGTTAACGTTTCCAAATGGAAATTGAGTTTTTATATGTATAATTATCTGAAAGTTAAAGAATGCCGTTTTCAGATTTATTTACACATTTCAATGCGAGGCTCATGCTCAATATTGAATTTTTGATCAGTTACCAATACTGAATTACAGTTTTATTAAAATATTATTAATATTTTTATATTAAATTGAAACATGTTTTAGAGAAGGAAAAATAAAATTCTGAAAAAAATATCTATATCATTTATCTGCACTTTTTGATTTTAAAAAATGAACTCTTTCACTCAAAAAACCCACATTCATAAAGTGATATGAAGCCTAGAATTCAAACACAGATATTAAACAGATTCATCTTTTTCTCAAAAAGCACTCAAGAAATATCTCAGAGCTATAAGCCCCGAAGCGAAACTCTCTCTTGTTACATTTTTCAGGAAAAAAGAGACAAAGATTTTTTTTATATAAAAATTGAAAAAAAGAAGCTACCAATATTAAAGTAATTTAGTCTTCAGTGAAATGTGGGAAAGAAATTGTACTCTTATTCTTCTCTTTATATTTCATGCAAAGTCATTTTTATGTCCTTAATATCCGAAGACATGGTGGAATTGAGAAAAATGAAACCGAAGATCTTCTTTAGATAAGACATCCAGAATAAATCAACAGAGAAACTTTTCAATGTGAATTCACAGAAGAATATCTTCTGAGTAACTGTTATATTCACCCAATGGAGAGGTAGTGAAAAAATATTTCCGGGGTTGAAACTCTGCTTTTAAAATGAAATAATTATTTTATTATTTTTTATTTTAACATTTTTTAAATAATTTAAATTTTGCTTTTATATTAAATGCAAAACACATTTTTACAGATTTTCATTAATTACACTATCTTATTCCTGATCTTTGGTTCCTGAGAATAAATAAATTAAATTATAAATAAAGTTCTAAAATAATTTAATTTCTTATTCAGGTTCTTTAAGATAAATTTTTGAAGATGATTAAAAATTAAGATTAAATAAATTTAGTTAATTTCTTTGAAAATATAAGATTTATTGGGGCATAAATAATAAAATTATTTTACTTTTTTAATTTATTAAACACGGGATTTTTTATGATTAAGACCAACTGGAAAATAAAATTATAAACGTGCACAAACACTTGTATCACACTGGAAAATGGGAAAGTTATTGATGAAATTTCAATCTTAAAAGTATTTTAATTTAATTGTAATCATGGCAACCTGTGTAAAGAAAATAAAATGAAGTATTGGTGATTTTATTGGCTTAAGGGCTAGAAAATTCCACACTGCATCATGCATGTATTCAATTAGAAACAAAAAATAATATAATTCATACACTGTTCAGTAAGAAATATTCTCAAGATTAAGTCAATAATAAAACTATGGATCATTTCAATGATAAGTCAAACATAATGGAGAATTAGATAGAATAGTGAAAACCAATTGCTCTTTAAAAATTAAAAAAGGTTTTTGGGAGGACTTACCCCCAATAGAGCTCAAATGATGAGGAATTAAATAAACGTAAACGATGAAGATTAAAACTAAGATATTCTAAAAGAATACAAATAACTGTTAAGATTACTTGGCATTTGAAGCAAAAAAAGAGCTATATCGTCTAATAAAAGATATTTATGCATTAAGAGAATGTGACCAATGTGGAATAGAATCAATTTGTCATCGAGCTAACGCATTGGGAGACAAGGCCGTGATTCAGTAAAGGGTGTAAAGCAGAAATGCCAATTAAATGTTGATGATAAAGTTGATTTCTTCGTTAAAAAATATTTGATAACACGAATGGCAAAACAAGAAAAAAATAAAGCTAACTTAATGATGTAATGCAGAAATATTTAATGGACTGCCTAACTTTTCCCTCTTCGTTATTTTTAATGCCTAACGCAAAAATTTTTAGACTGCTACAATTTCTTATATTCATTTTTTTAATGTATTTTTTCTTGTACTTATACTGCACTTTCCTTTTATTGCATATCATTAAGTTTACTCAGTTTAATAAATTATTATTATCTTGCAGAAAGTAGAAAAGTATCGAATTGTACCAAGTTCAATTAAATTTAAAATGGCAAAGAATGTTACAAATGATGCGTTAGAAATTGATTTTAGTGATGCATTTAATGATACTTGAAATGAAACGGTAATGCTCATTTTCGGGTAATTTAAAGAAAACTGTTATAGCAAGATAAAAATTAAGCTTTTTAACATCCAATATTTTCTTACATATTTATCTCCTTTTTATCACATTTTTTATTTATTTTGTTGGAATTTTTATCTTAATTTTGCATCCTAAGAAGTATGCTATATTATAAAATCTGTAAAAAAAAATGTTGTACAATTCCAAAGTTAGAATATTGATTTATATTTAAATATTTAATAATTGCAAAAAGAAAGATTTTATTGCATTGGCTAGAAATGGTTTCTCACAATATATATATATATATATATATATATATATATATATATATATGTGTGTGTATGTATGTATGTATTTATGTATACACGAAAATGAGGAAAAATATTTTAGCTCATCTTCTTTTTATTACTTTCCACCCAAAATTTGTCTTATTGATGTTTGTCATTTAAAGACTCGAATCCAAGAGTTCTTGGCTTGCAAATGTTATTATCTGGGCTAAAGAGATTTTGAGATACGTATCTCACTTGTGATAATTTTGTGTTTAATTCGATAGGTATATTGTGTTCTATTTCACGTCTAATTTTGTGGCTAGTCATTTACATTTCATAACCACTTTTATTATAATTTAGAAATAATAATTTAGTTTGAAGTTAGAGAGAGAGCTATTTCACATAGAACTGAGATTTGTTATTAGAATAAAGTGTTGAAGATAATATAAATAGAGAGTGATGATTATTAGACTAAATATTTATAATATAACATATATATAACTAAATATATATATATTATATTATATATTATTAGATTTATAATAATACATATGATTATTAGACTCAAGATTATTTATTCATCATCTGCATAATTATACCCATAATTATAAGTTTAATAATTATTCATGTAATTATGTATATATTTATTCCTACAGTTGCTTTGAAATATTTATAATCATAACAACGTGATAAATAATAGCTTAAAATATGCACTAGTAATGGAAATTGGAGATGCGTTGAATAAATGAATGAATATGTTGATGATGTATGTTTGTTGTTTGGGCATTTTGCCATCCAAACATGTTTTGCACCGAATTCTACAGTTACTCGTAAGCTATGGGAAAAAGTTATTTACATTTACAAGTGGATGAAATCGACCTTTTTTGTATGCTTTAAATAAAGTATGTATATAATTTATTTCTATTAATGGATAGTAAGCGAAAAATAAGAATAATCTTTACTGATGAAGAAAAGAAGGAATAATTCGCAAAAAGAATGAATGCCAGTTATCATTTTATCTTTTTAAAAATTACTGCTGACAATAAAATTAATATTTTGTCCTGGTACTCAAAACTGTAATGAGTTTTATTTTCTTAGCGTATACAATAAAATTAGTTTGTACGAAATTACTTATATATTACTTAGCCTATACAAAATTTCCACTTTGATGTTTTCAGCATGATGCCGATTCATGCTTAATTGCAATTAAGAAAAAAAAAACACTATCAATGCATATGGACACTTTGTATGGGCAGTGGTGACCTAGGCTTAAGGTCTCGGCATCTAACTGGAGAGTCTTAGATTTGATTCCCCGAAGAACTATCGTGTAAACGAATTTGGTGAATGTTAAACCGTCGAGGTCAAATGTCTTTCCACTCAGGTGTCGTCCTAATTTTCTGATTACGAAATCTGTAACCAAAATAGCCCCAATGCTGCTTTAAAAATAGGACGTTAATATAAATAAATTATCTCATTAAGAATTATTATTTTTTAAATATTTTGCCAGGCATGTATTAGCAATAGATGTTAATACGTAGTTTATAACTTTATATACATTACTGAATTACAGTATCATGACAGTAAAAACTTGTATTACTGATTTGAATAGAATATCGAAATTTCATATATTTAAGTATATAAAAAACTCCTTAATAGCAAAGATCAAATACCTTCAGATTTATTCATATGAAATTAGCCAAAATTATATCCCGGTAATTTTTTATAAGTAATCTCAACAATAATTCTCAATAATAATAATAATCAATAATAATGTTCTCAATAATAATAATAATAATAATCTCAATAATAACATTTTTATAATGAATCTTTTTATAAGGATTATCAATGACGCCAAAACAGAGAATTGTCTTACTCAATTTTCGCACAATTTTAAATGCACTGAGAATTTTCTACACACATTTTAGCCATAACAACTTTTAAAATACATAATTATCTTTAATGCTGTATTTTTAGTATTTATATATTGTAATCGACAACAGAAAAAACCAGGTTGACTCCTTTTCATTACAGACTGCTATAAAAAGTTAAAAGTCATTGTTAAGAAGTTGTAGTAACGATGCTTACTAAAATTCTTGTTTATATAATTTAATTTAATATTACTAAAATAATTATTGCAAAATGACTATGTAGAAAACTTCATTTTTTTCATTTTTAATAATTATGAAAATAAATTAATGCATATTTACTGCGGTTTTTCTACACTTTACCAAATTAACAAAGAATTAATTATCTGAGAAACAACCATCAAACAATTTATGAGTATTTAAATTTAGTTATGAGAATCGTCTGTTAATGCAAGATCCGTTCAGATATTTATAGTTTCATTTCGGCATTGCGGGGTTTTAATTAAGTTGCTTTATGGTGGTCCGTGTTGTCAGCTATATTATTTTTAGTGTGTCGTGAAAATTTTTATGAGATAAGTTTGGATCTAAATTGTTGTTTGCATTGGTTTATGTCTTTTCAAATAATTTATCAGATGAAAAATAATAACCGATATTTCTAGGTTTATTCTGTAGAATAATGCATAAAAGAAAACTGCAAAATGAGTGCTTTACAATAGAAAATCTTAATCAGTAAATTTATAAAACACACAATATATTTCTAACACTGGCGTTGATTTAACTAAACTTTATAAATGTATCAAATAGTAAATGAATTTTAACGAATATATATTCAAATTTTTATATTAAATTGCGCTTCATTCAAAAAGCTAAAATTCAATGGTAGATTTTCTTTATGTATTTCATAGAATCAATCTATGTTCAAAGCTTTGAGAAATTTTGCGTTAGTTTAAAATATTAAAAATAATTGTTGAATACTAATACAGATACTCCAGAAAAAATTAATCATCTGCTATGTTACACATAATAATGGATGCCGTAAAATTCAACCTTTTATCATTAAAATATTTGATAAATTAAAATTCTCTGTAACTCTGTAAAAATGTTGCAATAAATTTCTTTGAATGATTTTCCTCAAATGTTTTTATTAATATGCTAAAAGACTTTTGTTTAACTCATAATGTGAGAAACAACAATATTGTAATTATAAATTCTAAATCTTATTTTAATAAATTAAGGAAAATTATTTTGCTTTAGCGCATTTAACTCATTGCTTAAATACATAAAATTTGCAAACTGAAAAATTAGCATATTTTTCCATTAATCATTCACTTTTCAAATGAGCACCAAAAGAGGAAATGCCATTTCTATTTTAAGGTACTGGGGAATTGGAGTAAATGACAAATCTATCTTAATTATGAACCTCATTGTATTATTTCATTGTATAATTTTAATGAATTTATAAGGATATTTCGTACACTCTTCATTTTGCATACACTAAGATGTAATGCTGTATCTTGTTAATCCATTGGATTGCCAAGCCTGATCATATATAAATGCACCAACATTATGCTGCAAATGGTAGATAAATTTATTATTATTTCTAATGAAATTTCAATAATTTATCATATCTAAAATGAGTTGATTAAGAAATCTAACTTGAATGAAGTACATTCGTTAGTATGCAAATTAAGCTTTCAACTTTTCCTTTTCCGATTTCTTAAAACTATTCGTGATGTTTATGTAATGCGCAAGTGACAATGTACTTGTATAGCAAATATGGAAGTTTTGTGCTTCTCACTTTTCTCTTTTATAAAATGTCGGAGTAACTATTTAACTGGTTTAACCGGCTCATATATTAAATGCAAATAACTTCATTTCACAAATGAAATTATTTGCATTTGATATATTTGCCTTTTTAAAAGCGCCTAGCTGATATTAATCGTAGAATAACAATTTTTCTATAATTATTGTCTGCTCTTCGCATTTTTGACAAAAGAAAAAATTATTAGTTAATTAGTTAATCATAATATTATTTTTTTAATTATTGAATACTCCTTTTTAATTCTTTTTTTCTTAATAACTATTTGTAGATATTATAACTTTTTTGGGATAATAAAACGATATATAATGTATAAATTTCAAATAATTTTTGGAGTTTTTGCATCATAAATATAACCTTAATACTAGAATTTATGGCTAAGTAATTTGATATTTCTTTTGGAAATAATTAACTCTAGTATTTTGATAGAAATATGAAATAAGTGGATGTATAAAAAAATATATTCAAGATAAAAATATGAGGAAGAAAAATATACTGTAAATTAATACTTCCTTTTTTTACTAGGAATAAAGTCGTGAAAGATTTATTTAATATTCTTTGTAATCTTTCATAATTAATTCTTTTTAAATTATAATTTCCAAAAAAATGTATATGTTTTCTTGTTGGTTGCTACTTTAATTCAATAATTCTGTTTCCATAAAAAATATTTAGAGACTAATAGTATCATTTCAAAAGATATTTTCCTCTAACGGTAATAAAAAAAAATATATTTTTCTTTCCTATGAGGTAGAGATAAGACCCAAGGACTGATAAACTCACCCAATAAATAAAAAGCAATCCATGAGGGTAACTAGTTACCACAGAAAACGACGGGCAAACTTCCACGAATCGAACTATCCCCAGCGGAGAGGAAAAGAAACACGGAGATAGGTCAATTCTCGGAGTACAACCTTCATTAGCGGTTTCGGCAGAATCAGATTTACTCAATAACCTCATAATCATCATCGCACCATATTCCGAGATGGAGTGAGGAAGTAGAACTCCGCATCGTAGCCATCTTTGTTTCGGGAAGGAAATTCATTTTATGTGAGATATTGATAGAAAACCAAGAAGAAAGAAAACTATTCAAAAGAAATAATTGTAATTTTATTTTGATCTTGGAATCACATTATTTATGAAACATTGTTGATTTAAGTAATAACGAATTTCTGAAAATTAGTACCTTGAATAATTTCTCAAAATAATGTGCATATTTTACAATCATATTTAGTAAAATATTGTTTTATATTATGTGAAATATAATATAGTATCCTTTTCCGTGAGAAGTTATCAAGTGTCTGCAATCAAAATTGATACAGAATTTTGGATAACATTATTTTCATCTATCCTTTCAATGTATGCCTGGATATACTATAATACTGAATTCAAGCCATTCTACTGTTCCAATTGCAATTTTCAGGTTTTCTTCTTTTACCCTTTGTAAAGGATCCAGTTGTGAGATTCTAGGTATCCCTGGCGGTTTTGCCCATGCAAGTGTATGGTTTGCACTGATTTTGTTATAATGCTAGCTTTGGGATGTAGCTTTTGAAATCTTAACTGACTGTTCGCGTTCTAGCAATTTTAGATAGCTGGATAAATAAAAGGAAATATTAATTTCTGTTTCATATGCGTAACACCTCATCTTCCCCGTGTTTGTCCCGAGAATTAAGGGTCCTGCATTTTGTTAGCTTTAACCATCCTGCAACCAGTCAGATGACGAAATTCAGTCTGTATTTTTCTACTAATAAATCATCATTGCGATTACATAAGCTATAAGTTTAGATAACTAAAATTTATCCTTTTAAAACAATTTTTTAAAGAAAAACCGTTTACAATGATTACTACAACATTCATTATATTATCGATGCATGCCTTATTAAACAAAACTAAATTGCAGCTGATCTGAAATTCTACTAATTTGTAAATTACTAATTTCACATCCTTTTATGCACCATGACCACCGTACTACATCTTAGATATATATTTAAATATTCGTTGCTGCAATTTACTTTTGGGCTAGAATGTATCTTTGAAATATCCTTTTCCTAGGTATTTAATTCAGTAGATAAAAGTGGAACTCAAAATATTTCTTACGATTATTAGTAATATTAATAATTTACCCTAATCATAAGTGATTCATTTTAAAACTATGAAAACTACTTTTAATTTTTCGATAAAAATTATAGATTTACCAACAGTTACAGACTTCACAATTTGTTTTAAATCTGTTGACTTTTCAACGTTTCAACGCTTAAAGTTTTAATATGCTACATATATAAAGTTTCAACGCTTAAAGTTTCAATCTGTTATATTTATAACGTATTGTATTCCTACTTTTAAAAATTATAAATATATTATGTGTAGGTGCGTACTATTCAAAATTTTAATGAATAAAAACTTTTTTTTAATTCATCCATATTTTAAGTTGGATTTTTTAAAATATCTTTGCCTATACAAAAAATTTTTTATTATAAAATTACTCCCCAATTAAAAAAAAAACACTTTTTCTAATTTATTCTATTACTTATCGTTTAGTATAATGTCCTCTTTTTCCTGTATTTACGCAGATTTTAACAATATGGTTCCAAAATAGCAAGTGTCTCTTATAGAATGTAAAAAAAAGGCAGAAGCAATTTTTGCATTAGTGTTAGATACATTTTACTGGCTATTATGTCAAAATATTTTCCTTCGCACATAAAAAGTTACCCATTTTACTTGCAGATAATGCATATATTTCATTTTACTGAATAAAGATATTACTCTTCCAATATAGGGCATTTGCATAATATATGCTTCCGTGAAGAATGGGAAGAAAGGTGTAGACCTTTTATGACCTCAGTTAAAGTGGCTGTTTCATAGCCTGCACTCTTCTGATTCAGCGAAGTTTGTGATAGTGTTTTTATGTCACATCACGTTTATGGATGTTACATAATTGGCCTTTTTTCAGCAGGCTATTAGATATTATGAAGTCTTGATCTAAGAAAGTTAAAACCAACAATTTTAAAATGAAATGAAAAGCGTTAAAACGAAGATAAAAATTTAAAAAAACTTTTTCATTTCTTGTTTTATATTTTCAGCATTTAAAAAAGGAACTAAGAATTTGTTACTCAATCTATTTTAACATAACTGTTGATGCTTTAAACAATTAAATATATTTTTAAAGAAACATAATCAGTTACAATTTACAATACTTTATGCTAATAAAATCAAAAAGACTTTTATGTGTAAAAATATTTGAGATAAATAATATGTAATTTAGGAAAAAGTATAAATTCCTAAATAACTTATTAAAAATTAGAACTTTTATTTCAAGTTAATTATTTATATATTTTTATTATTATTGGTTATATCTTTAAGGCCGAATTCGATGCAAGGTATTAATAGTAAGCATCAGATTAATATAACACATAAAAATGAATTGGATGTGCATGTGAAGTATTTTAAAACATCGTATTTTTTTTAATACAATTTATATGGAGTTTGTAATTTTTAGGGAAGGCATTTAACTTTCAGAAAAAATTATGGTATTGGTAAAAATAAATAATGTGAATAGGCATGACCATTTGTGAATAATCTTTTAAATAGATTTTTTTTTTCATATTAAGGCTGAATGTTTAAGAAACAAATGAAAAAAAAGTACATTCTTACAGAGCAATAGTTAAGTGCTCTTTACAGTTTCACTTCAGTTTCAATTAATATTCATGAATATTTTTTCATTCATTGCACAGTCCTAACTACCCTTTCCTTAATGATCACACATGGGCGACAGAACGAGGAAAAATAAAGTGTAAATATATTTTACAATATGCCTATATAAGGAAAAAAATTCTTAATCACCTTGTCCAAGATTTATATTAATCGTTACAAAAGAACGTATACAAGCCTAAACAGGTTTTGAAAAAAATTCTATACAGGCCTTGAAAAAAAGTGCAAATTTAAATATTTTGAATTATACTGTAGTGAAATATTTTGAATAAAAATAGATAAAATCAATAACAATAATTTCAAAATCTGCGCTTTCTTGAAACAAAATAGTTCCGCTAAAACCAATTAATATTGTCGTAAAAATGGATAAAAAATAAAATTGTATTGTAAATTAAAGATATTGTGTCGGAAGCTCCATTTATTACACACTGCTTTATTAAGAAAATAAACCTGAAATGACAATATCGAATAGTCGATGTTTTCTGGCAAGAAGCCTAAAGAGCAGATTAATTATCTGATGCTCAATTCTCTCTCTCAAGAATTTTCAATTGCTCATTTAAAGCAAATCCAACTGATACATTCACAAATTTATTCTTTTAAAACCACAGTTATTGAATTACACCAAAATAACAGCTGCTAAGAATTAAATTTAAAAAAAATTAAACCAAACAAGATTAGTAAGAAATTTAGAATAAAAATAGTTTTTTAAAATATATTTTGATGATATCTGTCTGAAATTGAAATCATAAATAGATTGAAACAGCTTAAATGTTTTTTTTTAATTTTTTTTATTTTATATAAGTCTAAAGAGCAGCTTCATCATATGTTGCTCAAGAAACGTTGATTCCTCATTTAAAGAAAATCCAACATATAAATTCCCTAATATATTCTTTTGAAACAGAAATTATTGTTATATGTTAAATACCAATAAATGAGAGTTACAAGTAAAATTATCCCAAACAAGACCGAATGCATAACTTACTACAAAGAAAATTCCTTATTGCTTTTTGATGAAATCCACTTGAAATTAGTAATAAAACAGATTGAAAAATTCAAGTTTTTTTAATTGCGTATTGATTAAAGAATTTCAGTTTCGTTAATTGTGTATAGTTTAAAAATGAAACAGTACAAAACTAAATTGCAGAAATTATGATTTATGGTTAAATGATGAAATATTTGCACGAAAGAATTTATTAAGTGAAAGCATAACTTCCTTAGGTATTTCAGTCTTCTTTGAAAAATATATTTATAAAATAATACATATTCTACACTTTACACACAAATTTTAAGAGAAAATAAAAGATATAAACAAAAACAAATAAACCTTCCACTGTCCTCTGATAAAATATTTCTTAAAACCATCTTAATGAAATAAAAATAAATTGAGGTGTTCATTTCAGAAATGAACGTAAACTTTAATGGAAAACAAAATTATTTGTTACATGATGAGGTTCTTTAGAAATAATTTTACTTTAATGGTCTCTCTGACTTTCCAAATTTTAACTTTAATTGGATGCGTGAGAAATGGACATAGTTGCAAGCCATTGAATCCATGCAAGAAGAATACTCTTTTCTTCCTGCTGCTCTGCGACTTTTATTGTGCATTATTAAATTCAGTTTGTTACCCAAAGAATAGAAAGCCCCATATTGTATTACAGTCGATAAAATTTCAACTTTCTATACAGACGAAGTTTGTTATGTAATGTTTCAAAACATCATTAAGAAATTTTCAAGTTGATTTTAATGATACATTTCCTAGAAAAAATCCGGGATATTTCACGTTTACTATATATGAAAAGAAAAAAAAACTGAAAATAATGTTGCTTTTTATGAAGAATGTATTCTGTTTTTCATTTAAAAAATAACTTTATATTGTTTTCTTTTTATTCTTTTTTAAATGGAGAATATTTTTCAATTATAAGAAACCAAAAATATCAAATTTTAAAACTTTTTAGATATGAAAAGATAAAGCTTCACATGAATTTATAAATATTTCATTACTAATATTATGAAGAATTTTCACTTTTATCGAACTGTTTTTATATTTTTGAATATATTTTTCAGAAAATTTGGAAAATTAGTAACTTAAAATGTATATATTTTAGTATAGACATTTATTTTGGCTGATAGGTTTTATATTATCTTCGCTTATTAGACCGAATAAGGTTTATTCATATTTTGCTCCTAGAAAAGAAATTAATGTAAAAACTTAATTACTTTCCTAACAAACATAAATATCTTTTTCCGAAAAAAAAACCCACTTTAATTTGCTATTAAGAGCCATTTTATTAGATTCAAACTTGCAGTATTAAGTGAGTACATATAATGAGATAAAATCCTCAATTACCTTTTGTATCAAGTCAACATTTTTGTTTAGCGTTTCCCAATGATTGATGAGAAAAGAACTTGATAAAATAATTTTAAACACCAAATGTAAGGCTTTAAATTCGTTAAAGGCTGATTACAAAACAAAGGAATATAAATAATTTATATTACAATGTTTTGATGAATCGGGTATGTAATTTAAATCAGATAAAATATTTTTATATTTAAAAGAATTATAAATTCTGAATTGCTATATTTTACAAAATTTGAATTTTATTCGAACTCATATATTTAAGGAAAAATTATTTCACTCCATATTAATTGTTTATTAAGGATTTGATTTATGAGCTTCGAATATAAAGCATAATATTTAATGAAGGGACAACAAATGAGATAATACGAAATTACTTTTAATTTGAATCATTAAATATTCTTCCTACGAAAATCAAAATAAAAAAATGAATCAGAAATAGGAGGGAGATTTTCTTCATTCATTTAAAACCGCATGGAAATCTCCTAGAAGATTTTTCGGTTATCACAATAATATTAGCTGAAAAAAAGGTTTCTTATTTTATCAAATTCCCTGATAAAAGAAATTAAATTCATTGAATTTGAAAAAAACTTCATAAAATTATTTAAAATATTAAAGTGAGTATTCTTAAAATATCTTACCTGTAAATTGAACTAATTTCGTAAAATTGTAAAGTTCTTATGGACTATTGAATACTGACTTCATGAAGTATGCTGTTGAAATTTAATTTGTGAAGCAGAAACATTTGATCTCTTTCCAAGAAAAATAGTTCCAAAGTGCCAATTTTAAGAAAAAAATAATGTTTTTACTTTAAATTAGTTTTTAAATATTGCACAAAAATGCCATGAAGGATACATTGTAAGATATATCACTGATTCGACTTCTTTCCCTTACAATTTCTTGTTACTGTCAAGACTTTTGAAAATGCTTTTAATTTGAGGGGGTGGGGTAACCCAATGAGCTTAAAGTTTAGATTAAAAATAATAAAAGCATAAATTAAAGTATCATTTACTTAAGAATAAAAAACTCAGCGAAATCTATTTCCAAACTTAGAATCGAAAGTTTTGTATGCAAATGTATATATTGAAACTTCTATATGCAAATACATATGGTGTATAAAAGTATAAATACTGTTATCTGAAACTGATTTTCTTGCAGTTAATGATACGAACTAAATATCTTAATAAAAAGATATTTTTAATGGCAATATGTAAAGAAAGATGCTGAAAGTAGGGATAATATATTTTCATATTTCCACGAAATTAAAAATGCTGCTATTAAATTGTTAGCATTTGGTAGCTATTCAACTAATTTTATTTTATTTTTAAGGAAGAAAATTGGAAAACACACTTTAACATTAGGTAAAATCATTTACAACACTGAAACTTAATGCGAAAGTAAGACTTTTATAATTTTTCTAGACGGATGAAAACAACAAAATTTTTTTTCTTAGTTAAATTTATTGGGAAACAAAAGCACTCTAAGCAAAAAAACTGCTGAAAAATATATAGATATATATACTTTTTGTGATTGATTTATAAGTAAGAAAAGAAATATATAAGAATAGCTATAGATAATATATCAATTTGCTTCAAAAATTAAATCGCAAAAAATATCTTATATTACTCTTATCGGAAGGACTTGGATTTCTCAATAACATATGATTATAACCTTAAATATGGCAAGCATCAATTAAATTCTTAACTCTTACTTCGTTTATAAAAACAGAAATTATTAAAATTAATCAATTTATGTGTAAAATGAAATGATTAAAAAAAAATATTTCAATCAATTTCAATCCTGAAAACTTCCTCGTACGCATTCCTTTACTTGAGGAATTTAGAGGATTATCATTCATATTTAATTAAAATATTTATGGATTTAAAATGCATTTGATATGCTGTGAAAGATCACATGTTCTTGAGTTTAATCATATATTTATGTGACATTAAGTGGTCAAACAGGGCAGATTCAATTTTGAAATTGTATTTTAGTACTTTAACTGTCCAAGAATTATACAGATTTTGAATGAAGGACATTTCAATACCCAAATAACTACTGCTAAACTGCTTAATCAATATTAAGATAATGAGAACCCTGCCTAAAAGACCAAGGTCCATTTGTAACACATGTATAATAGTTTATATATAATAGCCTATCATAATAGGTTCGTTGCAAGCTTAACGTCGTGCACAATTTGATCCCAGCTTTGATTCTATTAAAATCATTTGATTATAACTGTGATATATGATCACGTTTTTCATTCCAAATTATATGTATTTATGAGTTTCCAAAATTGGCGAATAGCCGAGCTTTGTGTTTTTAGCCCTTAATTGGTGAACTGAAAATTTAGGATGTAACTAGGGAAGTAGGTAGAAGGGTTTGGCCTTGCATATTTGTATTGCTTGTAAACTTAATAAATTTTCACAAGCATTTAAAGCTTTCTTTTTTTCACAACACAAACGTTAACAAGGAATTGATGGACATTTCCTTTAAGAATTCCTGATTTAAATACTTTAAAGACTTATTTTCTTTCAATAGCGAATCGGTGGAAGTGCTCTCTATAAGACAAATGAGCCTGTAGCTGCCAAATTTATCTTATAATCACTACTTACGCAGTAGATGTTCAATAAGAAGGAACGGTTCTCATTTTTTTTTTAAATTACCCTTAACTGGGGAAAAGAACATTTAGGACCTAACTGGGGAGGTGAGGTCTACGAGTCAACATTTCCTTTACATCCCAGTTAAATTTTCTAATAAAAAGTATTAGTTTAAAAATCTGCCAATATATCCTGCAGATCTTTTTCTTATTGTATAAATATGTTTTAGAATTTGTTCAAATTATTTTATGACTGAAAAAAATTAATAAGTTGGAACATACATTTTCTTCTCAAATTACATGTAACAATAAATAATATTCTTAAAAAAACATATTACCTATTTTTTTAAGTGAGCGCGCTAAAAGAAATAACCGAATTATTTAAAAATCCATCTGATGAAATTGGATGAAAAAGTGCAAGTGTATTGAAGGTCACAAAATAGGAAGCGGCGTGTCAATCCAGTCAATTGAGCTATAAATTGAACATTGGTGAGCAAAAGTTCATCGTTAGTGATCTCACAGATCGCACGCCCCCAGTTAATGGTTAATCATAAATTTTCTTTCTTTATTTAATTCTTAGTGTATTATATTTCCTATAATATCCAAGCGAAATGATATTTTTCAAACTTTTTGTTTAAATAGAAAAATGAAATTTGTTTCAAAATTAATTAATTTCAAGAGTTATGAGAATTCAAAAATTATAATTATTTTTCCTATGAGTTATGTTAGTATGTACGTTATCTGTATTATATGGTCATTAGAAATTTTAAGACATTTATCCCACAGACGGGTGAATAAATATGAAGAAATTTTAATTATTTGCTTGCATTTTTTTTCTGAGATGGAAAACATTAGATTAGTGTCAACTTATTTAAATAAACTTCAAAATCGAGATTTAATCGATTCAAAAAAAGTTCTGAATTCTAATTTGTAGTCAATGTTAAATTGATGTTGAATGAAAATGTGATTTTTTCTCTCCAGAATTATCTAGAAAGAAATGTCTGACATGGTGTAGAAGATTGGAGAGATGTAGTTACCAGATGCTGTGCTATTCCCGTCATCTGACTAAGGCTTAAATTTCCGAAGTTGATCCAAATAGAGCCAAATGTGACTTGTTAAGGGGACGTCACAATAACTAAACTCAACTTCAAAACGATTTTTTTTTCAGTTTAAATAAAGAATGAAAACAAAACAAAGCAAAAATATTTCACCTGAAAACAAAAATAAAAAATGTATATCGAATATCTTTGGTTTATAATCTCAGAGTTCTCATATTGAATTTCTTTCATATAAGCTATTTTTATACAAAACAAGCACCTTCAACATACAAATCGGAAATCATAAAAAAATGTAGAATTTTCTCTTCTTTGATTTCGTTTGGTTTTATTGGCGAAAGAAATGAACTGCACCTTGCATATGGTTAAATTTAAGCAAAATAAAATTTTCAAAATTAGAAAGAAAAACCAAAAATATTAAATACTGATAAATTAAAAAAGTAAAACAATGCTTGATGAAGAGAAATAAATATGAAATACTAGTAAAAGGTCAAATAATTTGAAAACAAAGGAAAGAACGGCAGTTGAAAAAATTGTGTCTCGTCTAGGTGAAAAAAAGAGTACTTTTTTTCATATCTCTGATGAAGGCGGGACATTTTTTCTTAGAAGGTCAAGTGCATGAATTGCTGATGAAAGTTTTAGGACTCACTGTAGTTACTATACTTGTCGAACAATATTATTATTTTATAAAATTATCTTAAAGGCTTTTATAAATAACTAAATACTTATATTCTTTTTTTTTAAGTTGAGAATTGAAGATTTCTCTGTTTTTCTCAAATTTGGCAATGCCATGACGGCTTCTTTCTTACTTTCTTCTTCATTTTATGGATTATTTTGAGAAATATAATCGAAGCTCTTTAATATAATCATTAACATATTATAAATGCTATTTTTCAAATAAATAAACTTTAGATTTGAACTCTTTTAACCTGGTAGTTTGCTTACTTATTTATTACATCTAAAAGATGCAGAACTTTTCCAGCTTTGTAACGATTTATTCATTTTATATGAAGAGTGAAAAATGAAAGTTACGAAACCATGAAGGACAGTGTGTAATGAAAGTTTAAATGAGGGTAATAGTAATGTTTGTAGTGCAAATGTAATGTCATGTAAATCTACTTTGTATGAGAGGTACATTGCAAAATTAGTAGAAGTGTCATGGATACTGAAAGTGGCTAAAATGTTAGTCACTGATCGATAAAATAATTCTATGAAGAGAATCATGAATGTCAAAATATTTTAAGGACAATTTTTGCGCTTATTTGAAATGAAAAAAAAGTATTCCTAGAGAAGTATCTTGCCTAGAAAAGCTTTTTTTGTAAAATAAAAATAGTGACGATTTATCATTCATATAAATTGTGATTTATAAATTCAAAAAAAATTATGTTTAAAGTACATGAAATATTGTGGTTTTATCATTTATCAAACGGCTTTTAGCAAAGAAATTAAGCTTATAAATGACTTTATGAAATAAAAAAATGAAAATAATATTATAATATAAGATTTATATAAAATTGTAGCAACTTTTTAAAACTATCAAAGGAAGAAGCTTATTTTTAATAATTATTAATTCATTGTTATTAGTTTCCAAAAGATAAAAAAAATGAACTTTGAAAAATAATTTCAGGATTTTTTAAATAAAAATTACAGCTGCATTTTAAGAAAAATGAAAAATATCAAAATACAGTCTTTTAAAAAAAGATCTATTTGTCGTTAATAAATTTTACAGACCTATAAAAAGACGTAGACTATTTTAGAAATGGTATAAAAAGGACCATCTAGATCAATAAAAGAAACATGATAAAAAATAAGTCATGAGTTATTTTTTATTAATATTTCATACGTGTTGTAAAAAGAAGAACCTTTCAGAGGATTACCAAGTAGAATCAGAGGATTATTCAAGTAGAATCTACATTTTCTCTTTTCATAAATTGTTAATTTTCATTAGATAAAGGTCATTTTTTCCATGTAGAAACATATATTTTGCTTAAATAGTTTCACATTTTTAATCTGTGTTCATGTGATGCTAATTATTCTCGTTATGAATTATTAAATATTTTGAATGCTTTTCCAGCAAAATTCTGAAAGAATTTCCAATAGTTTATTCCTTTATAAAACAAATTTCTGAATTAAAATAAAAAGCATAATAAACATAAATATTTTTTTCCAAAAATGTAAAAAAAAATGTATTTATGTCTCTATATTTTAAATTTTTCAATTTTCGTATTATATGTATAAATTGTCGCCATTTCCAATAAAAATAAATTTATTTGAAACTAAATCCTTCACTTTTACCGTTTGAAGAAAAAAAAAAACATCACACTACAAGCAGCTTAAAATTGGTCTTTGTTTTTGAGAGTTTTTTATTCTAATGTATATTTAGATGATGTATCAAAACGTGATATGATGTAAGTTTTGATAGAAAATAAATTTCATTATTTTCTATCAATAATTTATCAAAAATAATTAAATCGAAAATAATTTTCTATCAATATTATTTTCAAATTTAATTTCATTATTTTGTTAGTAAATAAATGGTTCCATTGTTATTGAATTGATCAATATATGGATTTCCGTTGTTATTATTATTGCGTCTAGATAAAATTATAATTAGTTACCTTTTTCTTTAAAATTATCTAAGAGAAGATCAAAATTAGAAACAAAAAGAAACAATTTAGCTTATCTTTGAAGTATAAATTAAGGAATTACTTGGTATATCTATTTCGCAGAAAATTTTTAATTCCAAAGGGATTATCTTTATGTCTAATGAGAACGTTGTAAATTTAAAAACCTCCATCAGAGTGTTAAGAATTGTGAATCAATTATGCATGCTACTATTGCGAATAAGTTTTATTTTTTCCATTAATGAAAGTTATACCATAAACGTAAAAGAAGTAATAAGTTTGTTGAAATGGCTGGGAAAAAATTGACGAAATGCTTTATATGTAATGAGGGCTGATTAAATGAAGAGTGACCTTCTGCTTACTATAGAAGGCTGTTAATTCATGATTTGTCTGAATATCGAAGACAGTCATTCTTCTTTACTTTATTTATTATCATATTCGTGAATACTACAGATTTACTTTGCGGGACATGTGTTCTTGTAATAGTTGCATGTGGCCATAAATTCAAATATGAAGCTAGCATGAGAGTTATGACTTTGAATGAAATTATTTTTGTCGTCATTCCAAATTTTTTCGATGGGCAATTCATCTTTTTTTATGGAAATTAACTTGATTCATTTATATTCAAAAATTTGTTTGCGTACTTTTCCTATTATTTGCATGATCAATTAAATTACATCTAATATTTATAACATTTTAATGTTCTTAAAAAGTGTTAAAATTATTCATGTTCAGATATAAACTTTATAATATGCATTTGTTTGAACAATGCTACTCACATTTCATTCGAAGATAAAAGAACGAAGCATTTGGTGAATATATGATGTGAGAAATCATCAAAGTGAAGTTTAGTTCCTAAGTTTCAGTTGAAATTCTTTTGCAATGATTCAAATATATTTCAATGAACATATTTCTTTCAATTTCTTTAACTTTTCTTAATTATTTAAGTTTTTATAGCCGAACAGTTATGTTTGAATTTCGCCATCACATGGAAAACTGAACAAAATGGTGCAACGCAGTGTTTCTCAACCTTTTATCATTCACAGCCCAATTATCAATCATAATTTTCATCGAGCCCCCCCCCTCCATACCGCATGCAATTAAATGTATACAATAATAATGTATTTTGAGTGTTTTGGAGCTAAACCTACACTACAACCTTAATTTTAAACTTTACAAATTACCAAGAATACGGAAATTTATTGACATTTTGCAACACTGATCCTCAGCATTGAGAAAACAAGAATCCTATGCCTTTTTTCTTGCTCTTGCGTCCAGCCATATCGGGCATTCTCACGGTTTTGCGAGAAGTTTTGATTTGTCTGGAATTTGTCTGGTCAACTTAAAAGTTAAGTTAGGAGCGTGTGCAGTTGAGAAAAAATGTTTTCTCATAGAGAGAAGGAGAAAGCTCTATGACCCCAATTTCAATTCCAAACAATCTCATTCGAGTCGTTCCTTCTATCACTATTGAATCTATTCTTAATGGGTATGTTATATATATTTTCGTGTAATTGCAATTCACCGTATTAAATATACACGGCAGCAGACTTATGCAGAATCATGGATAAATTTTTAAGCTGGCGTAAGTGAGCATAGACGATAGACAAGCATCAACAAGTACACAGACGAGCGTGGTTCCGAAAATAAAATCAAGAAAATATTCTCAAAAATATTTAAATTTTGGATTCACTAGTACTGAAGCAAATGAAGAAGAAAGGCCCCTGCGTATCATTTGCTCAAAACTGTTCGCAGCAGACAGCAAGAAACCTAATAAACTTAAACGACATTTGGAAACGCATCATAGTGAGGACGTAAACAATCCCAGAGAATTCTTCGAATTAAAATTAAAATCATATGAAAAGCAAAAACGATTGTTTAAAAAAATTTGTCCGTGATTGAAAAAGCTTTAATTGCCTCTAACAAATTTTCATATTCAATAGCCAGATGAAAAAAGCCGCACACCATTGGTGAAAAGCTTATTTTGCAAGCCGCAATTGAGATTGTAGAAATTATGTTTGGAGATAATTTTGCAAAGCAATTGCAGTCTATACCTCTTTCAAATGATACTGTTGTCCGTCGAATTGCTCATATACCTGAAGATGTAGAGTGTCAGCTTTTGTCGATGTTACTTGGCAAAGTGTTTTCAATGCAACTCGATGAGGCAACAGATAGTAATAAAAATGCTAACTTCATTGAATATGTTAGATTTTGGGATGACTTGTCAGTAGTTGAAGAATTAATTTTCTGCAAACCAATAGAACTCGGAGCAACAGCACTAGCATTATTTGCTATCTTAAATGATTTTATGAATGAGTCAAACATAGAATGGAAAAAATTGCTTCGGAATATGCACCGATTGTGCTCGTTCTATGTCCGGAAAATTCCAAAGTATTCAAGCACATGTGAAACAAAAATCGCCATAGTGAGTTGGGACACATTTCATGATCCACAGAGAAGCTTTGGCTTCCAAAGAAATTGGTCCTGGTTTGAATTTTGTGTTAACTACGGTTGTAACAGTACTAAATTATATAAAAATGAAACTCCTTAAATCAAGAATCTTTTCCGCACTTTGTTAAGACATGGGTGCAGTACATTCAGCGTTAATCTTTTATTTAGATGCAAGATGATTACTACGAGGGAAATTTTTGCAACGTGTTTATGAATTAAGAGAAGAAATCGGCGTTTTCCTGGAAGAGGAAAACAGACCGGAATCTGAGAATTTTTTCGATAGTTTATTTGTGATGAAATTGAGCTACATGGGTGTCATATTCAAGAAATTAAATAACCTGAATCTTCAAATGCAAGGAGCAAATACTCATATATTGGATACGAGTGATAAAGTTAATGCTTTTTGTAGGAAATCGGAATTGTGGAGCAGAAATTTAGAGCAAGAAAACTTAACTTTGAAATTTAATTGATTGTATTAAAACCTACAAGGCTGAATAACAACATGTAAAAGTTGTTTTTGTAACCATTGAAAATCATTTAGCAGTGCTAGCAAAGAATTTTAAAAAGTACTTCCTTGCTGATGACAAGCTAATATCATGTTACAAGTGGGTGAGGGATCAATTTCAAAATACTCCCGAAGGACTCTCATTTAAAGAGGAGAAACCTTCATAGACTTCACGGAGAGCGGCGAAACCTAAAGACAAACTAGTAAAAAATCACTCTTTGAATTTTGGGCAGTAGTGGATGATGAGTTTTCTGCACTAAAAACAAGGGCATTTCGTATTCTACTACCATTTTAAACATCTTAATTTTGTGAAACTGGATTTTCTGAGGTGGCTTCTTTGAAGACAATATATTGATCTCTGCTAAATATAGAAAAAGAATTGAGAGTTTCTCTTTCTAATATTAAACCCTCCTTCGAAAAACTTTGCTCTACAAGACAGGCCCACTAATAATTATTTGTTTTTAATTTAGTAAGTTGTTTTAATTTAATGAGTTAATTAGTAAATATGTCGAAATGTATTTTGTTTTGTATGTGTGCGTTAATTCCTTTCAGTAACTTAATTTTTTAAAATAACATTTTCTCTTGGATATGCTCGCACCCCCATTATTGTGCTCGTGCCCCCCTAGGGTGGTGCGCCCCACAGGTTGAGAATCACTGGTGTAACCTCAAGTTATCTCATTTATACAGATTATTTTTCATGCTTGTATTCTCAAAAGTATATTTCTTCCTCTGAAAACATAATCTTCGAGATCTAAAAACAAATTAAGTCTCAAGAATAAAAATATCTCGATATTTTTCGCATTTGTTCGTGGACATATGTTCATGTTTATGGAAATGAGTGGGCAGATTGGTTCACAAAGGCTGCCACTAAGCTGGAAATCGACATTGCCGTTAACATCCTTAAATCCTTTTACAGGATGATTACGAGAGAAAATATGGTGGAGTTGTGGAATAAAGAACACGTCATTTTAAACAAAGGGAACCTAACAAAGAAATCAGTCCCATCCATTAATAAGAGATTGTCATGCTATCATTTTTATAGAAATTAAAGAATAACCCAATATCTTACTGGCCATGGCAACTTTAAAAGTTATCTATATAAATTTTTGTCTCCGCCATCTACCTATGATTGTAACATTTGTTGCGAGGAAAGTGTTGAACATGTGCTCCTCCTTAGTTCCATGTTTGCCGGAACTCATAAAGTGGCCACCAGATTTTCATAAGCTCGTTTCCACCAGTAGTGCTCTTGAAAATTTTTGTAAATTTATTATTGGCACTTTTAATACTTTTTAAATTTTTTATTGGATTTTCTTGTTCTTAACTTATATTTTCTTATCTTATTCTTATATTAATCTTTTATAACTGTTAAATTTTCTAATTTTCTTTTGTTATGTGTTGAATACCTACTTCTGTAAGCCTCGTGTGGTACTTTGTGCCGCACGGGGACTTTATAACTGCTTCAATAAAAAAAAAATATTTAAAATGATGAACAGTTTCACTTAATTTTAATAACTCAATAAAAAAGTTATGTACAAAAATTAATTACATTTCAGACTTTAATAAAACTATAATTCAGGCTTATACTCATTATCGGGATTCATTGAAATTCGATGAACATGGGTGCTGTGGTTTTATCTGCATACCTTTTTATTGGTTCAATAATCATTGGTTCTATTACCAATTTCAGAGAGAGCTAATGACATGGGATTTCAGGGAAGATGCGTTTATGTTTAGAATTTTTATGTTGGAAGATGCGTTCATGTTCATAACTTTTATGTTGGAAGGTGCATTTATGTTATATTCAGAACTTAATGTCTTTCTACAATATTTTAATTCAAGGGAGAAGTATAATAAATGATAGATATGGAACAAGAAAACCGATATAAGAAGTTTGTTGCTAATTACAGAGTTCTTTATTTTTGTACTATGTTTAGGTAAGCCAGTCTATTTGACCCAAAGTTGATTTTGTGTGGAGGAAGCAACTGTTGCTGTTTCTAAACATTAGGAACTGACGGTTTGATTCAAACGGCTACCAGTCATTCGATGAGCTCAGTTTTAATTCATTCAGATGTGACTAATAAATCATCTAAATGTGTTCTTCTGTAAATGGTAATATATAACGATTTTATTCTTCATAAAGAAGAAATTACCTCCGTGGTTTATTAAATTGAACTATGTAAAGTTACTCCTAAACAGAGCAAAATAGATTCGATTAAAAATTGAAACCATTCACAATTGAAAAAAGAATCAACCTCAAAGGTTCTATGTAAAGTTACTCTTAAGCAAGGCCAAATAGATACTGTTAACAATTGAAACCACTCACAATTGAAAAAAAAAACTTTTAAAGGTTCTAATATTGAGTAAATGTTTGCACTGAATTTACTCCTGCGAATAATAAGCATACACAATTTCTTAATCCATAGTTAAAGAGCATATTAAATTGAATCGTTGAATCGATCTGATGAATGTCGAAGTGTATTTGAAATGTTAAAAGAAGTATTGAAAACTAACTAGTCTTTAGATTCATGAGGTAACCAGCCTAGTTTTTGTTAATATACAGAAAAAAGGTTTAAAGCTATATTCAAACTAATTGATAATTTACGGTCAAAAACCTCCCTAAAAAGATTATTTTTGTGTTATAACCAAATTTAAAGAAAAAAAATTGTGATAAATCAATTTGTAAATATTTTTTAATATAAATTTTATGATCAAAACTTATACTATTCATACTGATTGTAGAATTTATGTTTGATTTAAAGATGTTACAAACTGAACTTATTTTAAATATGTTTGTTTATTTAAAATATAATTTGAGAAAACATAGCAATAGTAGTAAAACTAAAGATATGCAGGGCCTAAGCTGACAAGTTTGAAAGTTAATTTAGCATTTCAATGCATAAACTGCATTCATTAAATATTCGCCCAAATAAAGTGAACGCCATTCAACAAGAATGAGAAATTCACCATTGTTCTACCAAGTGCACTAGTGTTGAAACTTTCTTTTTTCTTAAATGTTCTCTTCCATTGATTCAAAATGTCCCACAACATAAACCAACTCTCATTTAAATGTTCTCATTAAGATGCCAGAATGTGCCACAATAAACCTCTTTGACAATCCGAAATTGTTACTGATACTCATTTGCTAACACTTCTCGCAATTTGTTTCAAATTCACAACGATGACATATTCAAGCGTCTTGAAATCTGTGCCAAAATTATGAAAAGTGAGCTAGTTCTCTTTGCGGAAAGTTGATTAAAATTGCTGCCACACATTCGTGTCATTAAAAATGCATGCGAAAGAGAAAACTTATTCGAAGACGACTTAAAACCTCTCAATGTGAAACGAATTTACTTCATCAATAATCCATCTCGTTATTACAGACAACAATGGAAGTGAACGATATTAGAAAGGATTGTGAACCACAGCCTCCTGAGACCAGAAGTGTAGGCATCGAATTCGGCAGTAGAAAAGTCACGAAAAGACACTTCATCTCAAGGGAAGATGCAGGCCAAAGATTGCTTCGGCAAACCTGCATCGTTTGGGAAGCAGATTATTTCCTAACAACTTCCTTTTGTGTGGCTGCTTCTGGGAAATACAGCAGATTAAAGTGCTGAATTGTTGTCGTGGGCTGGGTTTCATTGCACATCGATTTGGAATGGAGGATCGATTAAATGTTTTTTGATTATCCAAATTGCTTTCGGATGAAATATGAAGGGGTTCAAGGGATATTTAATGAATGATGTATCCTAGGGTTATTCTATAAAAAATGTAATTTGATTTGCTTTTCTTATTTAAAATGATGTAAAATCTAAAAATTTATTAATGTAATAGAATCTAAGCATTATTTGCTACTCTGTCTTTTGTCATAAGTTTTTCTACCCACCCATCTTAATCCCTTCTCACGTCCCCGGTAGCCTAGCCTGTAGCACAATATTGTACAATATTATGCCATATTCAACAACAATCTTCACTATTGCTAATATTGATCAATACCACACAATATTTAGGTGTTACTAGGGAGTAGTACTATTCTACACGTTGATATATAAATTTTCGTTTCGAAAAACATCCTAGTATTAACCAATATAAATTCAGTGGTTTGACTAGATAAAGAGACATCTGGTAAATTTTAACAGATGACTACATTCAATTTCTCGCCAAGCCTCATGTCGAGCGAAGACTAAATAAAGGTCGGACGCCAAGCGTGAGTTTTGGCGAGTGAAGAAAGCATTTCGGTACCGCCAAGTATAATGGCGAACGATGAGAATTGCTGCTGTGTCAAGTGAGTCTGATGACTTTGCGATAGCTGCTATTGCTAAGGGTAGGTGGCGCCACGACAGCAGTTTGAACGATCATAGTAAGAGGTCTCCAAATGAGGAGACAGATCGAACCTGCAATGTTAGGTTTGAAGTCCAGTAATTTAACCATTCGGCAAACGCGTAAGCCAATGTATCACGGCTGTTACTGGCTTAATGAGATGTCACCACACCTGTAATATTTTTACATTTTAAATAAAAAACACACATTTTCTTACCCATTTACTTTTAGTTATAAGCACTGCAACGATATAATTAATTTAATATCTTTATATGAGGTTTAGATTAGTTTAGTTTTTTTAACGGATAGTAGTAAAGCAACACTAGGGCTATTTTGG
>JAPMOQ010004661.1:0-11561 GCA_026543055.1 Argiope trifasciata | reverse complement strand
GGATGGTGCCCTTTTAAATATGGAGAGCAATAAACAGCATTTTCGTCTTTTTCTTTTTTGCTATAAAAGGTAAAAATGCTGTTCAAGCCAGAAATAAATTAGCCAATATGTGTGGAGAAGATGTGTTAATAGTACATCAGTACCAGAACTGATTTGCAAAATTTTTCCTTCAAATGAGGAGGCCAAAAACCACTTCGATCAGTTTTTTTTTACAGCAAAGACCAAAACTTTTATGAGCGTGTGATCATGTTACTACCAAAAATATGGCAAAAGGTATTAGACCAGAATGGCAATTTTATAATTTAATAAATAATTTATTTATTAAACGAAAATTTCTTTTCATTTTGACAAAAAAATACGAAATGACTTTCCGAACAACCCAATAAAATATCAATATTTCATACTTAGATTCTAACATTTCAATGTTATAACAAAAAAAAAAAAGATTATAATTTATGGAAAATTTATAACTATATCAAACAAATTATAACAATAAAAATCTAAATAAGCAGAACAAAGCTTATTTTACAATATAAATAAATGAATATAATTTTATAAATTACATCTTTATACAAATATATTTAACTAAATATAAGATACAAATGAATAATAAGGACACATTTTCAATGTGTCCTTGTTATTAATTAAAAGTTAATAGAAGGGAGAGTAAAAGAAATTAATACATACTCGCTTTTGAAGATATTGATTTTTAGCTTGTTGTTGCTTAATCACTTGCCTTTGATGATTTGTCAACTTGTTTGTTTCTTGAGTCACTGTATCAACACATTCCATCATAGCCTGAAGACTCTTCTCAAGGACTGAGCTGCATATTATATATATAAAAGATGACTTTATATTTTTGTTAGAGAAATAAATTTAAGCATCTCAGCTGTTATATAAATTAGAAATGACAAATTACACAAAGAAATATTTTCATGAAAGTATATCCTAATTATTACATCTGTAAATAAATATTTTTACAGCATAGATAAAAATTTTATTCCCCAGTTCAAAGAACTTCAAATTACAATTAAAAGGAATTATAATCAAATAAGGTAGATAAAATAATTTAAAATATTTACAAAATAGCAATGTTAAGATAACAGAAAATCATTAAATTTGTCACTATAAATAACTCATTCAAATTTTTATACTAAAGTCAAAGTAAATTAAAATAATATAACTTAATAGGCATATTAAAATAATTTAATCATATTATACTTACATGAATCAATAATGATCACATTTATAGATGGATTAAAATTTGAATTTTAATGGCTTTTAAAATTTAGTAAAATAATTACAATGCTGAATAACAAATTTGCTAGAGTTATTAAATTATATAACATTCAATATTTCTGATCAACTATTTAATATTTAAATACTAATATATACATATTAACACATCAATTTGTAAAAATAATTCTAATTTAATACAAATTAATACTGTATTACTTTTGACTGAACAATTAGAATGTATGATATCACTGAATTTATTAAGATTAGAATAATATCATAACAAAATTAGGAACCAAATGTTATTAAAAATTTATTGCTTTTATATGAACTATAATCCTCAATTGCATGTTACCTGATTGGCAATGAAATTGAAAAAAATTCATCTGACAAATTTTGTTTGAATAATTATGAGTTAATAATTTTAACACAATTATATCTAATATTTAACAAAGCGTAGCAATGAAAATCAATATGTACTTTTCAAGTGCATTCACAGTAGAATTTGCTAAACATTAATTTCGGTGCTATAAGCCATTTTTTCAGCAAAAGCAACCATTGATTCATGTGTAGATGGAGACAAAATTATGGATAACCGCAAGAAGTTATCAGTTTGCTTATAATTAAGTTTGTGGTATCTAGCTATAAAGTTAAAGGGAAAATACTTAATGTTCACATAATAAAAATCTTACGCAGTTCCCATGTCCAAAAATTGGTTGCTCTCTTGCTCAGGCATTGAATCAGCAATTTCACACATCAACAGATTAACAAGATGAGAGTTTCTAATTATAACAGTTATTTCTTCAAACATCTTGGAATAAGAGACATGAAGATTTTTAAGCCTAAAAATAAAATTGTATTTCAAGTCATTTTGAATTCAATCTATAAAAGAAGTTTTCACAAAAACACATCTTAAACTCTATATTTCAAAGAGAAAAGTGACAAAATGTTGAATATAATATATAAGATATCAATTTATATGACACATGAGAAACAATATCTATAAATCAAATTTTATTTTATCCAAGATTTGTTATGAGGTACAATCTTATCTACCCATTTTTAAAAATTTAGAGTGCTCTTACACTGACTTGAATATTTTTTTAAAAAAGATTATTTAGCATATACAGTTAAAAGCGGAAAAAAAATAACACAAATAAAATAAAAATATTATATACTCATATACAGGCAAGGGGGAGGAAACAGAAAGGATGCATCTTTGAAAATGATTTCTTCCCATTGATAGATTTTGGTCAAATTTTAATAAAACTCTGCTAATTATTTCAACATTAAAGTCAAACAATTTTTTTTTTTACTTGTTAAAGATCAGATTGAAAGAGAAAATGTCATTCTCATCTCATTCAATCAAAAGCACATATCCAGTACCACATTCAATATAATTTTGGAGTAGGGGGTCAACAATTTTTAATTAACTGAACAGAAAAAAAAAATTTAGCACAATCTAATACATAGGTTGATTAACTATAAAATAACCAATCTTGTATTATAAATACATCAATTACAACAGAATCTTTTCTAACTAGTACGTAGATATATGAAATACGAAAATTCCACATTTAAAGCTAGACTTATATCAAAGGTCTATAGGGATGGGGGGGGAGCATTTTTTAAAAAGCCGATTTAATTCATGCAAGCAATTTTTTTCATAAGTCCCAACACAGCCATTTTTCAATTGGAGTTCCTGTTTATATAATACAAACCACATTTTACATTTTTACTTTACGAAAGCTCAAATAGTTTTAAGACAATAGATGAAAAATCAGTATGTATATAAATCATATTATATATTTAAGAACAGAATACAGAACTTAATCTCGTCTGAAAATGGATTATAAATGCCCTTGTAATAATGGAAATATATTTAGTAACAAAAACTTAGTTTAAATACCATAAGCAGTTATATAATATACTAATTCCATAATATTTTCCACATTTTCTTGAAATCTAAATAAAATATTATTAAGAATAAAAACATAGAAAAGAAATAAAGTTATTTGTCAAAAATCACATAACCCCCCTCCCTCCCTAGCAATTTGCTCTAAGGAATGATTAAATTTCTATGCTTAGGTAACATTTTGTGATTGTCACAAGTGCATTGCCTCTAAGTAACAAAAAACCACTTAAAAAGTTTTTCCCAATACACTAGCATTTATCAGCCTGGCTACAATCTAATCCATTTATATTATTGCAAAAGAGTAAGTAAAAGTGATTTTATGCATATAGAAATAATTAAAATTTTCATTTTCTTTTATTTCTACTGGTATTTACACAGAAGCTTCAAGATTTAAAAACAGAACAGTAATTAGATAAACAAGAAAGATATTAAACTTAGAAATACTCATTATCTATCAGTTTTTGTAATTTTTAAACATTTTAATTCTTTTTTCCAATTCTATATTTTTTATATTAGTGTATAAATTGTAATAAAATATTTTCTCCCCCTTTTCTATATAAAAAAAGCATTATAAGAATAAGAATGAAAAAAAGCATTATAAGAATAATTATAAGAATGACGATTTACAATTTAAAATAAACTTACATGTCTAATGTAAATTCACCTTCTTTATAAAGTTTCATAGCAGTATTTGATAATCTGTAAGCCCTCAGTGAAAGAAAACCACGTGTTGTTCTTACAGGATCTGAAAACGAAAAATATTACCTTTATTTCAAAATCAAATTGTATTTATCATTATCATTAATATAAAGATTAATATTTTCAGGGGAAAGTATAATGATATAGTGTATCAGCTGGATTAAAATAAATTTCCATGCTATTAATTACATAACAAACATACACATGAGTTTCCCATTTTTATTTTTTCCTCTTTTTCAACTTAGGAGATACTTTTTCTTTTTTGCTCATCTCACAGAAAAAGAGATTATGATAAAATGACATTGAAATAATTCTGATATTTAAAGAAGTCCCACTCCTGATTACAATACTACTTTGCCAGGGGAAGAAAATAAAGGGGGGGGGGGCCTCAAAACTATATATCTGCAGGAAAATAAAAAATTCTTCAGAACTCAAAACTGAAAAAACAAGCTATTGACATTTTAATGACCTTTTTCAAATTAAAATCACATTTTACATAATAATGTTATTTAAAATTTAAGAAATATTGATATATAAAAAAGAGAAGAAAATAAAAAATGAAATCAGCCAGAAACAAAAGAAATGTTAACAGCACTCATTTGTGACAATTGCAAATGATAAAAGATTACTTGCATTGAATCCTTTATTATTATTATATTCATTTGTTTAAGATGACTAATTTATAGCTTTCATATTAGAATAAATTAAAATTGTAAAGTGTGTGGAAATATTACAAGTTTATAATAAAAAGTAATTAAAACATATTTTTTGAATAATGCAAATTCAAAAAATTAAATCTTTATTCAAATAGCAGAAATAATTTCCCATCATACAAGCATAAAAAAAAAAAAGATTTATTTTGTAACAGCAGTTTGCAATTCTGTAAAAAATCTTTCGTATTAATTCTGTGAATAACAAAGTTGGCTGTTTTTCTTTGTCCAGTTAAAAAGTAAATTATTAATATTTATAAGTATATATTCTTAAATATGAGCAAAATATCCTCAAGAAATTAGAGATTTGATTAAAAATATAACTACAAATAAAAAACGATTAATTCACTTAAACTAATTTTTTAAGCCTGAAAACTATCAAATAATTAGATACTCTGAGAGTTAAAAAATGCTTCAATTAAGAAGCAAGTCATTTTTGGAGCAATTAAACGGAACTGTTATATTTTTCACTTTATAATTAGGTTCAAATAACAATAAACTAATAATTACCATAAATAAGTACTACAGATTCTTCAATTGAACTCTGGTAATTAAACTGAGACTCTAATAGAGGCTTGTTATAAAAGCTTCCAAAATGAGTACTCTGGTACCAGCCAACATGAAGGTGATCTACATTCACATGTCGAAGATGCCTCATCATTTCCATTTGATATTCCACTAAAAAAAATGAGTGTTAAAATTTAATAAAAATATTTTTTGTTTAAACAAGTAACAGATCATAGTAATTCTATAACTATAAAACTTCCAGCAAAAATAAATTTATTTAAAACTTTTGAGACATTCTTGAACCAATAAAATTACACAATTTTTTTTCACCTATTTGATTATGCAATAATTTATATCTAAATTTATTCATAGAATATATAAGTTTTAATTTTCCTCATTTTTCATGCCATATGAGATTGTATTCACTTTATCTTAAAATTATAATCTTAATGTAAACAAAATGAACAATTATATATATAATTCAGATGGCACAATGGCCTGGTGGTAAGGACTAGGCTTCAAAAGTTGAAACTATATTCCACAGAACTTTTACATACACATGTTAAATCTGTGGCAGCTAAACGTCTTTATTTTGCAAATGTGGTGGAGAAATTTAGAATAGGTATTCCAGTTAAGGTGTTGTCATCAGTCTATGATTCTAAGTCATGAGGTCTCTTAAAAAAAATAGTATAATATCAAAACATGTCTATTAGTTCATGCTTTCAAAAACTTAAATGGAGTTGATCCAATTACTGGCAATGTGTTGCTATCTTAATATTTTGACACGTGTGAATTTTACTCATGAATGAGACAAAGCAACAATATAAATAATCATTGCAACAATTTACCACATATTCAATTAATGTGCTCTACAGCATTTCAAAACAACATACGTTTTCACAAAACAAAATTAAAATGGCAAGTTTTTCTATTTTTAATATACTTAAAATTTCATTGAATTTCAAATATTATTTAAAGATAATCTACATATTACATTCAATATTTTAAACATATCACAACACAACAATATACATACTTTCATCAAAATCTTCTTCATCAGTATGTCTTGGGTAGGGGAAACAATTGGTTATTTCCAAGCGATTATCCACTCCCAGACCCAACAATACACCTTGAGCAACATCAGTAACTCCAGCTCCTTCTTCATGACAATGTTTAATGATCTTTAAGACAACCTAGAATAAATTTAATTCTTATGTAAATTTTAAAGTTAATTCTTACACCTGATCAAAGGACAAGTAAATGATTAGAATGCACAAAATTATTTCATACTTTGAAGAATTATTTCAAAAACAATACTTAAAAATAGTGGGAAAAATTATTGGTATAAGATATATAAATCTATTTCAGATTTAAATATTTAAATTAATTTTTAATAGCAAAATAAAAAAATATATACATACAATTGTTAATTTACAAACGATAACATAACAATGAAGTATTTATTACCACGTGGGCTGTTTTTTCAACCTCCGACTGCACATTATGAAGGCCAGGCATGCGGCAGGTGTGCGCAGTAGGTGACTGCGCATCTCCCCCTCCACATGCTGTGTCACTGGCAATTTCAACATGGAATTTCTTGTTCAGCTGCAGTCACGTAAACATGACTGTCTCTATTAATTCTCCCACGACGTGTTATTCGCCTTTTGCAGGCAGAAGGGAATAGTGCAGCGGATATTCATCGAAGAATGAGTCAAGTGTATGGAGACAACATTATGAGTGATGGTGTTGTCTGTGAATGGTGTCAAAAGGCATGGTATGCTATGACGTCTGGAATTGTTCTGATCCATGACAATGCCCGTCCTCATAGCACTCGTGTAACAGAACAGCTCCTTGAGCAATTTCGATGGGACATTTTAGAACACCCACTATATAGTCCCGACTTAGCGCCGAGTGACTTTCATCTTTTCTTTGAACTGAAGAAGTGGCTTGGGGGCCAGCGGTTCCAAACTGACGAGGAGATCAAAGAAGCTGTCACAACTCATTTCAAATCATTGGCGGCACCATTTTATGAAGAGGGTATTGCAAAACTTGTTGATAGATAAGACAATTGCCTTAAACGCCAAGGTGACTATGCAGAGAAGTAACCTTTATTGTGCCTTACTTTTGGTAATAAAATCATTTTTTTTTTATATTCACCCGCCTTTTATTTACAGGCCATCGGAGGTTGAAAAAATAAAAATAGCCCTCGTATTAGGTATCACAGCCAAACATCATATAAATTTATATTTTGTAAAGTACTATCAATTAAATTCAATGATGCCGAGTAGAAAATTATTTTACATCATAAAAAGGTGTTTAAAAAAATTGCACATCGAAAATAGAATTTTTTTCTCCTTAAGTGAAATTTCAAGTATGGTATCAATTAATGATATAGAACAGTGAAACATACCAATACAAATTAAATACTTTAACCATTAAAGAAATAATCATAAGATCTAATCTAATGTCATCAATATTGCAAATCTCTTTTTTGATTCTTCATTTGTAAGAGAAAATATTCAAAATAACTAATCAAGTTTTCTTAAAATTTGATAAGTAGTTCTCTTTCAATAAATTTACTTGAACAGTGTTTTTAAAAAATTAAAACTTCCCCAGTTAACTTTTTAATTAATTAATAACTTTCAGGCAGTTAATTTTGATTAGAGATGGGGTGATGGTAAAAATTATCTTTTAATCAAAAAATGACAATGAACAAAAAAATTATAAAGCTTTGCCACATTTCAATGCTTTTGAAGGTATTTATATAACTTTATCCAACTGAATAATGAAGCCTGTTTTAAAACAGTTATTGATATTTTCAATACAGGATATTACTTCAACTAAACTTATTCTGAAAATTTGATATTATCCATTATAAAAACCGATAAAAAGACTAACATTTTCTAAAAGCTTCAATATATAAGGAAACGAGAAATCATAGCTGGATTGATTTATCGTCAATAAAGACGTGCAAATGTTGTCAATGTGAACCAAACGTGACAGAAGTGGAACGTAACAGAAGTTATACCGTCACAAGAAAAACCCTGAACATGGTTACTGTAAGTAGATGAGTCTAAGTAAGGAAGGAAGTAGGCATTAAAACAGACCACAGCATTTGGCTATCTAGGCACACTTAATTAGGCAAGAAATTCTTTTGGCTTGTGTTTATACAGATGTATTTATGTGATGAATAAAATTACATTGTAGACAAATTTAGAAATTCCTTGTTATTTAAGCTTTTAAATCATTTTACACTAGAATTTATTAGCTTTGAATAAGTTGACAACGATAATTACAAATAAAAGAAGAAAAAAAAGTGAATTTGGAACTGTTTAATTCATAATAAATCTGTTACTGTTTTATATAAATAAAAAGATGAAATTCAGCAAAAAATTAAAATATAAATAACTCAATAAATGGGCAAAATTAAAGATATTTTTTCCTTTCATATTCTTTTAAGAAATAAAGTATTTATTGGAAACTTCGGAATAACTCATACACGCCAAAATTGGTTGCCCAATACTCTACAGCACTTCTTACAGATATATTACATATAACTTAATATCCATAAATTATTGAAAAATAGATGTTTCCAAAAAATATTAATAAATTAAAACATTACTAAAAATTATTTAGCCGACATCGATTACTAACTGAAATAAAAGTGAAACTAATTTATTCAAAAATCCTGATATAATTTAGTTGATCAATCAAATTAACATTGTAAAAGGCAAAATGATACTTCTAACCGGTTCTTTTGGCACCAAAAGAAATACTGCGCTTTCCTTCACCCCCAAAATATAATAGAATATCCCGTTTTTAAGCTGACTGAGCCCTCAGGGTTTTTCTCCTGACAGTAAGACAGTAGTAAGAAATTTGGTAGAATTCTACATTATTTGGCCCTTTCTTGCTGTGCCCGGCCAATGGAAAAATACCATAAAAATATTAAACAGAGGAGGAGAGGCAATAATAAATATAGTGTAGTTTCAAGATAATAATTGAGAATTTCTGTCAGTATATCTTCTAGATAAATTTAATCGAAAATAGTTTACAATCATACATAATAAATGTCAATGAACTTTTGTTCGTAAACAATGTGAAGTATAAAGAAAGTTCTTATGAAGCCTTCAGAAAAGTAAAATAATTTTTATTACTTTACAACTATTTCCAAACATAAAAATATTATTTCATCTTTAGAGTTATCATTCCTATGAAATGAAAACAATACAAGCACAATTTTTAATTCATTTTCAGCTAAACAAAATTTAATTAAATTTTCATCTATTAAATGTTGCATCCAAAATAACAGATTGGATGTTATATTATATTTGTAATAGCAACACCAGATATATCAGCTAATATAATACATAATACACTGAATCAGATCTTATTTCAAAGTATTATTATGGCTAACAGAATTAAATAACAAAGATGTAAAACAGACCTTATAATGTTAGCTTAATTCAGTAATTTTTTTTCCTATTTATTTTTAAATTCATATAGGGATGCAAACCAATTTTATTCTGCATTTAAGGGATAGAATCAGTATAGCTGTCACAGCACCCACATACACGAAACATTCTTTCTTTTAAGGTAAAAATTTTTTCTATTATCCTATGCTTGCATATGGACAAACTGTAATAAACACATAGACCAGCCAGTCATTAATCAATGCTATCTGCAATACATTTTATTATAATAAAAATTTTAAAGTAATCACTCAAATGTATACAATAAAAAGAATTATTATTCGTCGAAAATGTTGAAGAATCTAACAAACGCATGAATAGTCAAGATTTTTTAACCCCAATGAAGTCCAGGATTTAACGGCTTACTGAACATCGCACGTGGTAGAAGACAGATACCATATGACATTTCATATTATAATAATCGAAAATGAAAAATATGCTTATTATAAATCAAGTAAAATGACAAAAATTCCACTTTTTCAAAGAAATTTAAACCACATACTTTCATTCACTGCAAAAAAGATTATTTTATCAATATTGTCACTACCCAGGAATTAATAATAAAGTAAAATATATTCAGGTAAGTTTCGGAATGGTCTTTCAGTTTAGTTCATTTTGTTAATAAAAGAAAAATGGATATAGAATATTACCAATCCGTCAATTTGAACATAATCAATTGGGCTTTCCGAATCAGGATCGTGACGAGCGGTACGGATGGCTGCCATTTTGAATAAAAATTACAAATAGTGAACTGTTATGTTGAGTGCTACGCTGCTGCTTCAAAAGCAGGTCAAGTTGATTGTTTGATTGTTTACAAAATTAAGCTAGAAACGGTGAAATTAGTTTTTACTGCACTTTTGTTTTGTAATGGAGTGGGAATATGTATGTTGAATACATTATTACTAATTTTTGAATGAAAACAAAAGAAGAATTTAAGTATATTAAGTTGTAGATTTCGTTTTCTTAAAGGATTCAAAATCAATTTCACCATATAATACTATATAGTTGAAATTTGTTTTTTACCAGATTTCATGTAATTCAATGTTTTGTTAACTTTTATTGATAAAGTCTTTTATTTTTGAACTGAACGGGGTTTTTTTCTGATTGAAATAGAATATATTTTGGATAAAATGGGATTTTCTGTATTTCTTAATTGCATTATTAAAAAAAATTGTGTTTAGTATTTCAATTTTTAACACTATATAAAGAATTTTTTGTATCAAAAGTTGAAGAATATCTTTTCATTGGCAAACTAGTCACTTTTCATGATTCTTTTCAAGCCAAATTGTGTTTTTTAAATCAAAGTTTGATGAAGTTATACCCATCCCCTCTACGCGCACAAACCTGTGTAAAATCATAATTTCACGACTAAAGTAAAAGTAACGTCATTTAAACTTCCTTGTACTATTGATGTATTTATCATCAACATCACATATTTTGTTCAGAGATGTGTAGAGATTTTATCTCATATTTTTTTGTTTATATAGCAACAATGAACAAATTATGAAAGTGTATGAATTTATTATCTATTTCCCAAATGATATTATTTATTTAATAAATAATATCTTTTGAGATATTCCGATTTAATAATATTTATTGAAACAACAACAAAATTTTTTCCAATCCAAGAAAAATATATTTTTTTATTTGATGATTCAGTTAAGATGTGATGGAAATTTCGTATTTGAAAGAATATGGATTAAATTACTATGCATATGAGTGGATTTTTAGGGAAATCTGTCTTCATTTTAGGCATTTTTAATTCAAAAGAAATTGCATGCAAAAATTTAAATAATTTGTCTCATGAAATCTATGTATTAATGCAATCCAATGTTAATTAAACTATTTTGAATTAACAATAATTGGTGGAAAAAAGCAGCAATAAATTTTATTTGTATTGTTTTGGGAAAACTACTTTATCTCAAAATATTGTATCAGAAATTAAAGTCTTATTACATGATTACATAAAACTCTAAAGTTGATATAAACAATAGGGAAAGCAATGTTTTGATTTTTATATTAAAA
>JAPMOQ010004658.1:0-10282 GCA_026543055.1 Argiope trifasciata | reverse complement strand
TGTGTGTGTGTGTGTGTGTGTGTGTGTGTGTGTGTGTGTGTGTGTGTTTTATATACTACATTTTGATAGGTAAAATATTGTTTACAATCCAGTAGTCCATTAAGTTTCTCATGGGGATTTCTGATGCCCATGTTGAAAGAAGCAATGAAAACATAGATCTTTTTTTAAAAAGCATTTGTTTAAGTCTGAAATTTTATCATTTCACTGGCAGGGTGAGAACAGTTTTGGTTTTTAGCCGATTCAGTTTTAATTAGTTAATTCTCTTCAATTATTTAAATACAGAAATGGAATAAAATCGGGAAATAAGAGAATATTCTAGAATGAGGTTATTGAGCTAAATAGAATGCGCTAAATTGAGCTAAAAATTAGGAAATTAATTTGGATTTAAATTAAAGATTAAAATATCATTACATATACACTGAAGTGACAAAAGTCATGGGATGACTGTTAATATCGTGTCGGTCCTCGTTTTGCCCGGCGAAGTCAACAACTCGACGTGCCATGGAGTCCACAAGTCGTTGGAAGTCCTCTGCAGGAATATTGAGCCATGCTGCCTGTATAGACGTCCATAATTATGAAAGTGTGGATGGTGCAGGAGTTTGGGCACGAACGGACCTTTCGATGATGTCCCATAAATGCTCGATAGGATTCATATCGGGCAATCTAGGTGGCCAGATCATGTGCTGGAATTGTGCGGAATGTTCTTCAAACCAATCACTAACAGTTCTGGCCCGGTGATATGGCGCATTGTCATCCATAAAAATCCCATCGTTGTGTGGGTACGTGAAGTCCATGAATGGCTGCAAGTGATCTGTAAGCAGCTGAACATAACCATTTCCAGTCAATGATCGGTTCAGTTGCACCAGAGGACCGAGACCATGTCATGTAAAAACAGCCCACACCATTATGCAGCCACCACCAGCTTGAACAGTGCCTTGCTGACAGTTTGGGTCCATGTCTTCGTGGGGTCTGCGCCACACTCGAGCTCTACCATCAGCTCGTAACAACTGAAATCGTGACTCATCTGACCACGCCACGGTTTTCCACTGGTCTAGGGACCAGTCGATATGCTCACGAGCCCAGGAGAGTCGCTTCAGGCGATGTCGTGCTGTCAGTAAAGGCACTCGAGTCGGTCTTCTGCTGTCATTGCCCAAGGAAGACAAATTTCGTCCCACAGTCCTATCGGACACGTCCCTCGTACGTCCCACATTGATTCCTGCAGTTATTTGACGAAGTGTTGCGTGTCTATTAACATTGACCATTCTACACAGACGTCGGCGGTCTCGGTCGTTAAGTGCAGGTGGTCGCCCACTGCGCTGTCCATGATGGGATGGGATGCCTGAAATTTCATACTCTCGGCACACTCTTGATACTGAGAATATCGGAATGTTGAATTCACTAACGATATCCGCAATGGAATGACCCATGCGTCTAGCTCCAACTAATATTCCACGTTCAAAGTCTGTTAATTCTCGTCGTGCCACCATAAATCACGAAAAACCTGCTCACATGAATAACTTGAACACAAATGAAAGCTTTGGAAAACGAACTGCGCATTTATAGTTTTTCGCTGCGATACTACTGCCATCTGTATATTTGCATATTGCTATCCCATGACTTTTGTCACTTCAGTGTATATAGTTATTCTGATATACATCAAAGTAAATTTGGAGAAAATGATGTCTTTAAAATTATCTTATAAAATTATAAAATTCATTCCTGAGTCTTATAGCCATTCTAAATGTGATTTTTAGGTATTCCAACAATATATTGGAAATTATTTTTAAATGTATATGTTTAAATAACTGATACTTTTCCTTCTGTGCCTGATTTTTTCAACATTAAATTCAATCTTTGCTTTCTTCAATCAAACTTTGATGCTTACTGCTTTATTCGAAATGTAATAAAAAAATAATGATTTTACTTAAACATATAATGTTAGTGAAATTCATTAAATAAAACACGTTTGGCCAGTAAATTTTAACCAAATGTTTACAAGTAATAACATACTGCATGGAAGAGAAAGAATTCGCATTTAGTCAACGTCAAAACGCATTTAGTCAACGTTTTTGGTCAAAAAGTGAACGGAGTGTTTTTTTTAAATAATTTATCAAAATTTTTATTTAGGTGGAATCGTACTAATTTGTAACTTCAAATATAGCCTTCTTAACAATGAATAAAAGTTTTATATGATGTTTAACAGATTGAATTCCCTCAGATTTCTTGAATTTTCTTAAATTACTTAATGTATTGCAAATTTTTACTTAATGCTGAAAGGAGTTTTCAATTTCGTGATCTTTGATTCAATATTTTCTCCTTTCAGATAAAATCTGTATTTAATTGTTCTCCACAGATTAATTTGATTTTTTTTAAATTTTTGAACATTTTGATTTAGGTGGATTTTCTCGAACCACGTAATGTGAGTGCCATCGTCACGAAGGGAGTGGAGGCGAATGATTACAAAGTAACCAAATACAAAGTAACCTACAGCGATGACGCTGAAAAGTGGATTCCCGTTACTGACGACGACGGCAATGTCATTGTAAGATTTCAATACATCATTTTGAGTTATTTAAATTATTTACTGAAAACACAAATTGTGTGGATTTTAAAACACATAATAGAAATTATTATTTGAAAATGTGCTTTATCTTTCAGTATATTCGTGTGTGGATGTACAAAAATATTGCGTACCTTTTTTTTTCTTTTCCTATGAACGTGAAGGTAAAAAATAATGCTAACTGATATCATGAGAAGTTGTGATTCAGTAGATCAACAAAAACACTATAATTTATTGACTATAGTGCGTTGATAACAATTCATTATCAACAAAAATTCAATAATTCATTAATTAGTGTGTGTTGATAACAGTAATTCATTATATCTAATTCTCTTCTCAATAATTATTTAATATACTTCGACTAAGTTTTCACAATTTTATTTTATAGAGCTCTCATGTATATACATTTTATTTCTTAGAACAATAGAAAGATTATATATTAATTTAACATAACATAACATAGCATAATATTATAGCTTTAGCATAGCATATATAATATTAAAACTTTGCTTCAATAATTCTTCTTACATTGAAATATTGGGGATGACGAATTTGACTAAAAGATCTTTCATCTGTAAGAACATGTGTAGAGCCCTTTGTTCTTTACTGCATATACAGTGTGTTCTCCATAAAATGTCTCATTCTACTAAAGCATCCTTCTGACAATTGCTGAACCGTTTAAAAGTAATTTGAAATACCCTGTAAATTTAACGAATATTGTATAACAGTATCAGAACTAATTTTAAATAAACACATTCCAACGCGAAAACTTTTGGGCTTCAAAATTAAAACCTTAAATTAACTTTATTTGTCTAATTTATATGAAAAACATTAAATACTTGCTATTCAGTTTTATATTTCAGCAGTTTCTACTTCTTTCTGTTAATACTATTATTTTCGGAGATTAATGACTGCATTATTAATTAAAAATTAACATTATTTGACATTTCTCATAAACAGGCAATTTACTCTGCCGATATGATTTTAAAGTTTTAAATTAGGAAATAAATGTAAGAAATATTACTCATGTTTTAAATTGAAAAGTAAATTAACGAAGTAAATGAGAGAATTTTCAGAGAATTGTTAAAATTACCTTCTCAATTGTTTATATATATATAGTATTCCCTTGAAAAATATATCAAAAATATACTATTTTAGTGAATTGAACAAAATTTTACACGGCTGAAAAATTATTTTTATCTTTCTTTCGAATGTTAACAATTTCTTTTTAAAGGCTTACATTTTCAGTTCAGAAATAATTGCGATACTTCCAGAAAATGTTAAGAATTAAATTAAACACGAAAAGCAATTTCCTCCGAAGTGAATGTAATAAAACCAAAAAAAATAATAAACTTTGAAAATAGTTCATATACTCCAGGACTAAAAGTAAATTATTATTCAAAATCTTTCTTTCATTTATTTTTCACTTAGGCGGCGAAAAATTGTTATTAAAAATATACGACTTGATGAAGAAATTCTTAGTATTAAACTTTTTTTTTCTATTATAGTTTTTTAGGGGAAAAAACCATTCTGGTACCAGAAAATAAAGTTGAAAAACGTTCCTTCTTTAAATTGACGCACTCATAATGCTTTTATTTCTTTTCTGAAACAAGATTATTTTTTAAAAAAATGCTTATATTTAATTTTTTTAAGCATTGGTAAGCTTTGAAAATAAAAAAGATACAATCTTCAGCTTTAATCTTTACGCAAGTAATGAAAATATTTGATAATTCCATCTCTACTTCCAAGTCAGCTTTTCCGCGAAATCTGTGCGATATTAATAGATGTCGATAGAAGAAAAGAGCTCTAATGTAGTTCCGGAAAAATGATTACATTTCCGTATTTGTCTAAAATGGATCATGTTAAGGAAGTAAGATATCGGGATCTGTAATCGATTAATCGCGAAGAGGTCCGCTGACTCAGCAAGAAGGCCGAGAAATAGTTATCGGTAATCACATTTGCTCTGCCTAGAACTATTTCCGGCATTAGCAATTAGATATAATGCCAAGAACAAGAGGATCTCTTTAATGCTACATCAGCTCTAATGCATGCAAAACGATCCTTTGTTCTCGCAAAAGAATAAGAGCGATCGTTTTATAAAGGAAATGGCTGGATGCTAATAGTGGGAAAGTCATAAAAATCCAATTAAAATTATTGGTTTTAAATTAAGTTAAAACCCGTTTGATGACTTTTAGTATAAAAAAAGGCGATTTAGAAAGGATTTGCAGTAGGTGTTTAGTCAATATAAACTTTAAATGAGCGTTTTGATTGTATTAAATTAATTTTTTACTAATATAAGAAAAACGGTCTTCTTTGAGAAATTTTATTTTTGTCATATGCATATAAATTTGAATTTTTGCAGCTGTAATTTCATAGAAATATTTTTATTCATTTTGTTATAAAAGGAGCATAAAAAAATCTGGAGATAGTTTCAAAATAACTCTACAAAGATTTTAATTTCGGTGAATATATTTTAAACGATTTTATTTGTTTTAATTTTTATCATGCGCATAAAAGTGAGGGTCGAGATAGCCTGGTTGGTAAGGTGTTGGACTCGCATCCCTTTGGTTGTGTTTTCAAACCCAGCCACCCGAAAAATCGCATTGTGGTGACTAGCACACTTATAAGTCTGACGTGGTCACAAAGTCCTCCATATTTCAAGCAATACCACTGGGGGCGCTGGTTCAGAGGTGACCGTTGCTGATGCAAGTCTAAATTAAGATCAGTGGATGAGTGAGTGAAATGTATGAATGAAGTCCACCTCGTCAAAAGTGTTGTGACGGGTAAGTAGCGAACTCGTACCCTTGGCCCTAGATGGAACTACTGGTAGAACAAGAGAGGCACAATTTGGATTAAATCTCAGTGACTCTTTACTCATCGGGCTTATCAACGACAAGTGCCACCAGAAACAACAACATATAAAAGTGAAGTTTTGTTACAAGTTTCTTTTACTTTCCAGTATATGAATTGTAAAGAAAATATTGCAATCGTTAAAATATTCGGAATCAAACGATTTTGCTGATTCTCTACATTTTAGTCTTCCTGAGTTCAATAAATGCATTTTAGGAAAAAAATTCTGTATGTGTGTGACCAAAATAACTCAAAAACGTTAAGCAAGACAAACAAAATTTGGTATGCCAACTTTATAATACATTTGTACCAGCGTCCTAGCATAGGATAGCGTGTCTTCCCCTTAGCGTGATTTTGGCGTCCCAGGTTTGAGTCCCGGTTTCGGCATGGTTGTTTTTCTCTGTTTTATCTGTAAGTTGTATAAATGTGCCCCTCTGTAAAAAGGGGTTGTGTAAGCGAACGTGAGTGAAGCTTGAAGTAGTCAAGTCGTACTCTTGTTCCTAGTTGGTACTACTGAACAAACAAGCTACGCTCATTTCGTCTTTCTGTCAGCGGGCTTGTAAAGTGCCATAAATAACAACAACAACAACATAATACATTTGTAGATTTCTATCGGATTTTGAGAAAATTCTATTCAAAGGAAGTCTTCTGGCCTAAATTAAATAATATTAATATAGTTACGAAAAATTATTCCAATTCGGTTTGTGGGCTGTACGTTGAGAAGTTTACCAAGCTCATATTCTTATTTTCGTAGAGTAAAGAGATCTGTTTACTCAATGAAAATATGAATAGGTAATAGCAAAACACAATCAAACCTTACACAAGAAAGGGAAGTGCTGCAAGCAGCATCACACAAAGAAGCCTACTCGTTTTTAAACAATCGTAATGTAGACAGGGCTTAAAGAATTTGCAGGAGATCAGACTCCAATTAATTATTTACTTGAGCTCAATTCAACTACAGAACAATAAATTTTCTGGAAAAACTCTGAAATTCGACTCCTAACGGAACTATTGCTAAGATTCTTGCATATTCTAGATCCTTCATTATATTCGTCAAATTAACAAATTTGTTACCAAAGTCAGAGGTCAGTAAATATATGTTCAGCAGTCGACCACAACAAATCCTGTCGATACTACTATGTTCAGAGGTAACGGGGTGGTCGGCTGTATGAAAGAAGAAGGAGTCAGTAAATATAACTGTGTCAGTAGAACAGGGTGAAACGAAAATGGCCTTAATTTTTTTCTAAAGATTTTAATTGGGTAATAGTATTAAAAGTTATCTTTTAGATTCAAAAATAATATTAATAAAATTTGGTTGCAATATTATATTATGTTGAAGTGCCACAAAAAAACTTGAAATTTCTTTAAAAACTGAAAAAAATAGAAATTTTTGAAAAGGGTATTTAAAAAATTTTCTTAGATTTTACTTCGGTAATAGTACGGGAAAAAATGAATTTTTCTTCAATAACAATATTTTAAAATTTCGTTGTAAAGTTACATTATTTTAAAGTGTCAAAAAGAACTAGAAATATGTGAAAAAAAATGGAAAAAATGAGAAATTTTTAAAAGGGCATTAAAAAGTTTTTCTTAGATTTTAATTTCGAAATAGTTGTGGAAAGTTAACTTTTAGGTCTAAAAAATTTTCAATAAGTTCTGGCTGCAATGCAACAATATTTCAAGGTGCCCGAAATAGCTTAAATTTCATAAAAAAATTTAAAAATTATGAATTGCGATACAATAATTTTTTATGAATTTTTCGTTCTTATAATGTTACAAAATACATATATAAGCATTACAATTGGGAAAAATAGTAATTATAAATTATAATATTAAAAAAAATTATGTCCAATTTTGCATTTTTTTTTTACTCCTTTATCTTTAATGATTACAAATATTACAGCTGCAAAATTTTTAATTCTGCTTCATATCCACATGAAACAGTTTTTTAAAATTAAATTTTGGCATATTCACACCTGAGTCAATTTTTGCTGTTGTATGTCCTTTTCTTGTGATTGAACCACAGACATTTTGAGCCGATTCAGCCAGAAGTTCCACAGCTCTTTCCACTGTTCGCATATGACTAGGAAGCCAATGAAAGTCGATAACCAAGTTCCTTATACCATTTGGTTCAGCCTTGGATGCTTTCTATAAAAAGTTTTAATTCAATATTAAATAGCACACGCTCTTGTTAGGTTTATCGCTTCTTGTCTATTTGATAGATCTGGTTGGCTTGCCTCTTTTTGTATACAACATTATTGTCCTTGAGCGTTGTCATTTTCCCCAGTAATCGTTTCTGATGCACTTTTTCGCTCGCTCTTGATTAAATTTAATTGTACTTTGCTCTGTTCTGCTTCTTTCTTCCTCCAAGCGCTTGTAATAGTAATTTCAACATTGCATACAACCATTTTCCTGTTAGAGCATTGATCGTTTAGAACCTTTTATTCCATAACTGTACTTTTTTATATACAAGCCAGAATAATCAAATAAACGTCTGACTTCTCTAAATTCTATGAGGTTCGAATTAAACTTATCTGAGCATTTCCTGCTTTTAGATTTTAATAAATTCTTGTATTTAGCTTGATAAGATCTTATCATTTGTGAAATTCATTTGCTAGAAGCTCTTGGCCTTATTTGTTATATTATTAGTCACTAAAGTGTCGCCTATTTCGCTTACAGAAATATCCTTCGCTCAAGTAATTTTGCGGGCTATGTTTAAAACAAAAATAGCACCAGATTCATCAGTAATGTTCTCAACCTCAAACCAATCACTAAATTTTCTGAAATTATGTCACTCCGATATTTGTCTTGTATTCACTAATTTAGACTAAACCACTTTTACTCACAGCAAAGCAGACAAGACTAAACTAACAAATCAGTTACATAATAGACTGTGAAGAGACCCCAGTTCAACTGAACTCAGCAAAGCTTATGATTTCAAACCAGCTTTGTCCATGTCACCAGACGTAAACAAATCATCTTACCTGAATGACAACCCTTTGGTCAAGACTCAATGACGAGCTAGTGCAATTTTAAAACTGTTGTTATATTTTTATTCATATGACAATGTCTAATAAAAGGTTTTTATTTCGTAATCGAAGTACGCAGAAATCCTTAAAAAGTTGTAAAAAGTGTGTTCTTATGAAATTTTATTGTCCTTGTGGCACTTTAATTTATAATCTAATATTTTTATAATTTTTATTTGTCTTATCCATACCAAAATACACCTTTTCCGCACTATTACAAATTAAAAATCAAAAGTCGATTATTTCGTTAATAAAATTTTAAATGTAGCAAAAAATTTGTCATTTTTATGAAATTTTAACGCCTTTGCGACATTTCAAGACCTACTCTAATATTTTTTATATTATAATTTATGCTATCCACACCAAAATTCAACTTTTCCGTGATATTCGTAAATAAAAATCAAAAATTTATTTTTTCGTTCCACCCTACTGAAGAACTTAAAAAATTTACTTTCATCTTTACCAAGAGATTTACTGTAAAGCCTAGCAGTATTACAGATTCGTAAAGCTATGGTGGATGAAACCTGATCCTCGAATTAACCAATTATTAATATTATAGACTGGCGTGAAAGAGTGCGACACCACTTAAAACAAATTTTGTTCAATTCTAATTAATCTTAATAGTTGAAAAAATAACTTCGTTGCAAGAGAATTTTTTTACCTTTGTGTTTCATTCAGAAGAAGCGATCAAGTAGATTTTATTTCTTATTATCAAGTGAGAATATGATATTGTTTTGTTTTGAGGTTTTTGAAGTCTCAAAAATGCTTGTGCAATAAATTGGTGATTTATGGCTTTTGAGGATTCCATTTTTCGCTTTCAGGGTTATTAGAAAATAATACAGAATGTTGTCATAGTTGGTGACTTATCGCCAATTAAAGCTACAACTTGACTTAAGTCATTAACCAGTTTAAACCAGTTTGAAACAATTAAGAGACTATCAGATTATGCATCTGTCGTTATTTAGAAAAACGATGGGATACTTTTTTAAAAATGTATATTTATACAGACATACATATAAATGAATAGATACCGATAGAGAAATCTCGTGATTCTGTCAAACTGGTTTAAACTAGTCAATGGTTTGAATTAATTACGACAAATAAGGACTTAAAAAATAGTTATGTTCTCACATGATAACTTGAAATTTGCGATCGTAGATTTCAATTCAATTTTTTTCTTTTCTTTTTTATATTTTTAGGAGTTTCCTGGCAATGAAGAAAGTGAATCTCCAGTTATTAATGTATTTCCTGACTTGGTTGAAGCCCGATATATCCGCATTTTGCCCTTAGACTATGAAAATAAAGTTGGATTAAGGCTTGAAATACTTGGATGCTATCATCCGTATGGTACGTTTTTTTTTTTTTTCAACTTTTTTAAAACTTTCTTTTTTATTTCATTTCTAATGATTTGCTTATAGTTTATATACATTTTGCTTCAATGAAACGCATGTTTTGAAAATTATTAAAATTCAAAAGAAGAAAGAAATTAATTTTCTTATAACTAATGTCATCACTATAAATGCCCTCATAAATCTTTGAAAATTTTATTAATTTAAATAAAATAAACTTTCGTCGGATTATGTGATACGTTCAATGCATTTTTATTAGGTTAGTTTGCTATATTTATAAAGATCAACACAAAATAATTAGCAGAATTAAAATTACTAAGCATTATTTCAATTCAACTAAAACTTTTTTGTGGAGAAGAAAAATTCTTATAGCCCTGCTCTGATTAGTTAACGCGTATGACGTAAGAATAATGGGATAAAAAAGAGTCTATTTGACAAGTTAGGAGACAGCCGTGTTTCAAAGTTAAATAAATATATATGAGATTCGGTGCTTCCTAACA
>JAPMOQ010004657.1:0-12201 GCA_026543055.1 Argiope trifasciata | reverse complement strand
AAAAAGAGAATCACTCGTATGAAAAACAGTCCATATCAATGAGGACTTAAAAATAACATCCCGTTGAAAGCAGCTGAAATTTTGCTCCTCAGACGAATTAAAAAAATTTTTTTTTGCTCGTTGGCGATGCATTGAGAAATCGTTTGCCTTTTAAAAACAATTATTTCCATTTTATTTTTTGTAACAGTTGAACTCCAATTTTCTTACTGATGTCGAATGTTTTACAATCTCAAGCACATAGCAACTTTTCGCTAAGTTGAACAACAAAATAATTCTATGAATTTCAAATTTTGTGAATTAAAAGCTTACCAAATAGAACTAAAAATTAACAGAATAAATATTTATGCATTAAAAATACTTTAAAGCGGTAGCAATACTTCCTTGTAAAATATTCGAAAAAACCATGAGCTTGATAGAGTACATACTTTCAATTTGCAAAAGATCACATAAGATCGTAAGTAGCAAACTTAATTATGAAATTCAAATTAAGTTGCGACTTTCAACATTTTATACTTTGAAAAATTGTAGTCTTGGAAGAATGCAATATTTTATATTTAAAATGCTAGAGGATTATTTTAATAAATATAATAGATAAGATCGGGAAACTGCAAACGTTTGATTTCGCAAGTTATCGAAGAATAGATTTTGTCTCAAGCTACATAAAATAATTCTAACTGGCTCTCGTATATAGCACCAATTGTAGAAATAATATCTATACTTATAATAAAGCTCAATGTGTGTATGTATGTTGGTGCTCTACTAGCCAGACAGTTGGATCTACAGCTACCAAATTTGGTGCGTGTATACCTTGGAGGTCGGGAATGTGCACCTCGGAGCCCTTTTTTCGAATTTTTAATTAGAATTTAAATTAATTAAAAACTAAGCAAAAGTTCGAAGTTTTTTCGCTAAAACTTCCAAAACTACTATTGCACAAACATGATTTTTATATCAAGTTAAAGATTAAAAAATTAACTTTCTAATGGTACCAGTATTTTAACATTTAACTTAACTTTCTATTTTTAACGAATTTTTAAAGAAAATTTTTTAACATATTTTTCAATAATATATTTCAGGCAAAACAATAAAATTTTAGAACAATGATAAATAATGAAAGAGCAAAGGGAAAAAAATAGCTTTTATTAAACTATTGCCATCATACTGACAGAAGTCTAAATTAAAAAATAAATTAACTATGATTGCAAATTAAATCGAAAAAAAATGTAACTTTCAACACGTGACTGGATGAAATTAAATAAATATTAAATGCTATGTATTCTAAAATTAAATACAAGACAAAGGTTTGTATAATCGTTTGCAATATATATCATTAATTTAGTAAATCAGCATTTTGTTCATGGTAAACATGAATGAATTTATACAGGACATGCATTCAAATTTGTGCCAAATGGCTAATTTGTAAATCATTAGTAAATGGGGTGCATATTGTTATCTACTGTAAACTTGGTCTAAATAATTACAATAATAATTACATTTTATGTAACTTGAAAGAAAAAATGCGTTGATGAATAATTGTTAGATTTTTCCATACTTTGCACTGTGAGTCATATTTAACAAAATATTTTTACTAATATTTTAAGCAAAGTTGTTAGTAATATTTTAAGCAACAATTAATTTCTTACAAAATGAAAGATTTTTATCCACGTTATGAATATACCAGTGATTGCCGCCATTTTGAAAAAACAGAAACTGAATAATTAGATTATATCTCATTGCAAATTAAAGAAAAAAGTGTGTTCAGCACGTGTTCTAAAAAGGAACGCAATGTTATGGAACAAATATAAAATATTATATTTTCCACGTGATTTCAAGACAACTTATTGCGAGTCGGAGAGTTACATAGTGCAATGAACAAATAATCGTAAGGCTTCTAAAATAATATGAGTTATGTGACTTTTGAAGTTTAAGTATATCTTAGTAAGGCAGAGAAATTATAAAGAGATTAAGGCACCTAAGTATTTAATTGAAAATTTTAGAATGCATTACTCATGGCGAACCAGCTGGTCGCCAAAGGTGGCTGGTATTTAATAAGTTATACATTTATCGCGCCGAGATTATTACAAATTTGTTTGATCAAAAAGGTTACATATATTTTAATTTCAAGATAACTTTCAGTTTAGTGCAATAATATTGTCGGAAGTTTTCACCTCAAAATCTAGAAGTATTGGCAATCGGTTGGTAAAAGATATTAAAAATGTTTAAGACGGAAAAACAATTCGGAGCAAATCTGCTTTGGCAAATCTATTCAGTCAGTTTTCTGAGTGCAAATACATGCATATTAACGGAAATTATCATTTGACAATAATCTGATGCATAATCATTTGATGCATCGATACCGATCCATTTCTAGCAAAAAAAGTACAACTGTGTTTGCCGCCCAAGCGAAACAGATATTGAAAAATTAAAGAGGGTAGTTAGAAACGACTCCGGTTTATAGACTAAGAAGCAATCAAATTACTGAAAGTGAAATTACTGAAAAACCTTCAAATGTTAAGACTGCTTCAAAGTAAATTGTTCATAATCTACTCTATATACCATGTAATCAATTCTAATTGTCATGTCAAATCAAACATTTTTAGAATTTTAAATTAGTAAAGGCAGAAACAGGTTCAACTAGTAGAAGATTCTAAATTCTATAATATTAAAATGCAGGCAATATATGAATAGGCATGAATTTTTTTTGAAAAAGGTGGATTTTTAAAAAACTATTTAAAGCTATGGTTTTTAGATGAAATGTCAATTATAATTCAAAATACTACAAATACAACAAAATTATTTGAAAAAAATAATGTATTTAGAAAAACAGGAAAATTTGTTGTAAATTATAAAGAAATTAAACAAAAATGGTTAACACTCTACACAAAATTGTAATGCAGCAATCCTATTTTTTTTGTACTCAAGTTATATAATATAATGAACCAAATGAACCGAAATGTAAGAAACATTGAGATGCAAAGAAGTTATGGGTAAAAATATACGCATATAGGCACTTTTTAAATAAATTCACAACCTAATTTTTCTAAAACTCCAATGCAGCCATCCTATTTTAATTTGTACACAAGTTATAGAATATGATGAATGAAATAAACCAAAATCTGAGAAAAATTTTGAGTTGCAAATAAGCCGTGGGTAAAAATAAACGTATATATGCATTTTTTGCGCAAATTCGTAATTTAAATTTTCTAAAAACACCTATAAATGAAAAAGTATTTCAGCAACAACAAAACTTTTGGTTCATTTCATTACCCATATTATTTAAAACATAAGCTGAAATTCTTACGTTAATACATCTATTAGTTTTTGCAAAATCTTGTTAATGGTGAATGTATATGGAAATTAAAGTTTTGAGAAAATTGAAGTGAAAGACAAATTTTAGATGAAAAATATGCTACCCTGAATGATAGGTCAGGCCTTCCTTTTCCCAGAAGAGATAAACTGTTTTAGAAAGAGGAAAGTCTGAACTACAAGAAATAACAATTTTAAAAAATTCGTCAAAGTGGACGATAACCAATTTTTAATGTAGTTGGATACTTTGAGTACAGACCAGCACAGCCATTCCGAAAAGTTCTTTATTTGAGAATTCAAAGCCGATTCAGCAGTATTGACATAAAAATTCAAAAAGAAATCTTAGACAAAACAAATGTGATCTATAAAGCTTAATTGAAGTTTTCAGAAAATTGAAGTGAAAAATAAATTTTAGATGAAAAATATGCGACCCTGGATGATAGGTCATCCCTTAATTTTCCTAGAAAATAAACTGTTTTGGAAAGAGAGTCTGAACTACAAGAAATAGCAATTTTAAAAAATCGTCAATGTGGTCAAAAACCAGGAGTTTTTAACGTAGTCGGATACCTCAAATATCGGTAGAGTCGGTTACCCTTGTTACCAGTAAAAAAAAAAACTGATGCCATTCCCAGTCTAATATTACGTGGAAATACACATATTGCCCTCCGATGAAAATGCTCCACTTCAGCTCCGGAGAATTATCGTTTTCGGTCGCAAAGAACCTTCCCTCGATTAATTCCTGGAGCATGGAGCTACAGATGAGCACTCATCAGTACAGTGAAATATTTTTAAAGTTTAGGCAAGCAATCAATGCAAACAGATTTCATTGTCGAGTGAGGATATGTTAAATCTCAGATCAATAAATATCTTTAGAAATCCAAGCTTGAAATCCAGCTTTGTTACACGCGAGAATTTTCTGAGCTCTAAAAGCATGGGGAGGACAATAGTTTCGGTCGTGTAGTGCGTGTGCAATCAGCTAAAACAAAATTCAAAGAATTTCTACGATTTCAGGACATAAATGCATAAACAATTTCTCTTACATTTCGTTAAACAGTTGCGAATTTGTGTCTCGTTATTTAGTGAATACATCTAAATTATGAATATGCATGTTGAAATTTAATATGTATTAATGTACCTAATAAAAATAATACCTGTATGAAAAATACCTTATATGGAAATATCTTAAAAGGAAAAATACTTTATATGGGAACCACCTAAAATACATATGGAAAATGAATGATATGTGAATATTCCTAATATATAAATACACAAATTGAAAATTAATACTATACACAAAATAAATTAATGAAATATCAAACAATTATATCGCAAAGAAATACAAAACTGAAATTGGGTTATAATTTAATTTGGTTATTTTGAAATACAAATAAATCACTTCAAAAAAATCAATTTTTCTGAGTTTTTTTTGCAAAAAAAGTTAAGAAATGCCTTGTTTAAAATTTCACAATTTCAGCACTGACAGAGTACAGTTAAAATTTGTTGGTCTAATATCGTTTCGTTTTTGAAATTATCTTTCTTTATAATTGAAAGTTAAATGGCATGACGCGTATTAAATCAAATTTCATAATTTACCGAAGAAAATATTTGAATACAGAAATTGAAAATACTATACACACAATGAATAGTGAATTATCAAAAAACTTATATGTCAAAGAAATACAAAATTGAAATTTGGTTAAAATTTTGAAATTTTGAAATAGAAATGAATATCCAATAAATGGTCATTTTGAAATACAAATAAATCTTCAAAAGAAAAAAATTTGTTTTTTCCAAGGTTTTTTTTTTTTTTTTTTTTTTTTTGCAAAAACGGTTAAAAAAGGCCTTGGTTTAAATTTCGCAGCTTCAATACTGACAGAGTACAATAAAAATTTGATAGTCTAATATCGTTTCGTTTTGGCAGTTATTTTCCTTTATAATGAAAAATTAAAAGTGCATGAAACGTTTTAAATAAAATTTCACAATTTAACGAAGAAAATATTGTATAGATTTTCAGCCTCTTTCCTCTGATCAAGATTCGCACCATCTTTAATGTCAAGGCAACAAAATTCGTTTCTCTAGCAAGATTTTTTTTTCTTTTGCTTTCTTAGCAAATACATTTACACAAATCAATCATAAATTCTTCAATGAGTTTATTTAAAATTTTGATGTCAGGATCATACATTAAAATTTATCTATTTAGCTTATTACATTCCTCGATAATCACGTATACATAAGTATAAAACAAATGGCCAAGATAGCGAACAATTAAGAATCCCATAAAAGTTTAAAATATTAGTAATAAAATCCTACATCAAATTTTACGCATCTGGCACATGGTGTTTTAACTGCCGAGGTCATGTGATTGTGGACTGGCAGGCAAAGAGAACTCTTAATGAAACATTTCACTGAAAATTTGACAGAAATATCTAAATTGATAAAAAGACCTATTTAATTTATGTTTCAGTTATTTTCATAGAACGATTCTAATAATAAAATACCAAGACAATAAAAATTCCACATCTAGCTTGTCCCAGTCCAATAATTCGATTCCGCTTTTACCGGTCTCGGTGAGATATATACAGTATATTTTAATAGTATATTTAATTTAATATTGATTAAAATTTCAGTATTAATCTTTTGCACTCGGAAAAGTAATTCAATGTAAAGCTATTCACCTAATAAAAAGGCTGGTTTATTGTTGCAAAATATATACATATAACTGTTCCAATTTGAATTTCTCTGGAAAATTATTTTAGATGTTTAAAACCATTTTGTAAGTATTTTTAACAATCAAAATTGAAAAATAAAACTTCAAAATGATACATCGTCTTAAATGATGAGTGCTAAGCACCATCCGAGTGCAAAGAGTTTCGGATTTTTACAGTATTTTATTCCAATACAGAAGAGAAAAAAAAGATTTAAACTGTTCAATTAAAAACTTCAATTGCCGTAAAAAATGCCTGATTTTTTCATAGAGCCTGTAAGAGTGACTTAATATACACTCATAGAATACACTGAATACAATACAATATACACTCAGAAAATACACTCAATACATATACAATATATACACAGAAAATATATCAGACTTCGAAGAAATTGTAGATAGCAACAACTTAATATGAATGGCATGAAAAACTGATAGGCACTAAATCAATTGGGAGACATAATACAAATTTATACATTTCATGAAATAATAATTTTAATTTTAATAATTAATTTCAAAAATAAATTTTATTTTAAATAAATTATTTCAAGAATAAATTTTATTTTGAATGATTAATTTCAAAAATAAGTTTTATTTTATATAACTAATTTTAAAAATAAATTTTATTTTAGTAATTAATTTCAAAAAATAAATTTTATTTTATATAATAATTTTAAAAGTAAATTTTGTTTTAAATAAATAATTTCACAAATAAATTTTATTTCAAATAACTAATTTTAAAAATAAATTTTATTTTGAATAATTAATTTTAAAAATAATTTTATTTTAAATAATTGATTTTAAAAATAAATTTTATTTTAAATAATTAATTTTAAAAATAAATTTTATTTTAAATAATTAATTTTAACATATTAATTCTGTACTATACTATTCAATAAATTAATTCAATACAGCATTAATTCATACTATAAATAATTTTCAAATACTATAGAATTAGTCATATTATTTAAAAGAAAGCAATTCAACTCGCCCTCGAACGATTAACACTCAGTTTTTGATGAATAGTGCGAAAGCTTCCGTAACTTTAAATTCAAATATTTTTAAAATACAAAAAAAAAAAAAAAAAAAAAAATCTGCCTATTTAGATTATTACTGTCTAATAACTGTCATAAACGCCCTGAAAGAACGATTTATATTAAACTACGTGAAACTCATCGGATAAATAGTTTTATTTCAAAAATATATTAGAATATTTTTTAAGAACTTACCTTTTAATTTACGAGAGGATTTTCAAGCCAATCGAAATTTTTAGATGCCAAAAGTCGAAATAATCACTGATTTAAGAATTATTATTCTTAAATCAGAAAAATCTTTTTTTCAAAAGATTAAGAAATCTCCAAATCACATAAAATTCAAAACGATTGAATTTCAGCCATAATAATTTTTGTAAAGCACAAAAACAAAGCACGTTCTCGGTTTTAAAAACAGCGAGAAAAGTGAGTTCCCCCCCTTCGGTTAGCCTTTTTATAAGTTCATTGAAAATTAGCTAATTCACCATCCGATTGGTTGGAATCGATCTTCTGCATAATAAGTTTCTCTCCAATGGCCATCCAACATTTCGAAAAACAACAAAACACGCGATGGAATCGTGGGTTTAAGATAAAAACATCTGCGCCAAGCCCGTTTTCTGTTTGGAAAATTGATGCATATAATCGTCTGAGAGTTGAATCATGGCTGTTTGGACTTTTGAGTGCAATTTCAGGCGCCATTTTCATAAGCTGACCATGATTTTTTTTAATTAATCTAATAATACTACTCAAATTTGGTATTTCTAGAAGCTAATGGCGTTAGTATACCAGTTTACCAACAGAAAGGCATGTCAATTAAATTTTCCTGAATTTATTATGCCAAGTTTATTTACAAAAAAGTTGAAATTTGAAAAAAAAATTAAAAATATTGCTCTTTTGAATAGAGTTTGGGAACTTCAATTTGTGATAGTGTCGTGAGGTAAAATGACGAGGTCCGTCCCAAAATACCCCTAGTGTTGCTTTACAACGGGACGTTGATATAACTAAACTAAACAAACTATAAAACTACGGATATCGTTCTACAACACAAGCGGCTAGATGACTTTGGAGTAACTAAGTTTAACATACAATAATCGAGATTGGTATCTTCGGGATATTCGAAAGAAGATTGGAAGTTATTTTGTGGTTATTGAAAGCCTAATTTGATGATCATTTGTTTTTTTTAAATGAAAATAACGGGGGGGGGGGGCTGCCGTGACTTGGTAGTAAGATCACAGCTCATAAGCCGTAGAGTTTCAGGTTCGAGACCCGATTCCACAGAAGAACCGTCGTGTATGGACGTTGTACATTAAATCCATCCATCCACTGGTGTGGTGTGGAGATGGTATATCGACTCAGGTGTCATCCTCGTCATCAGACCATGATGCAAATCTACGAGTTCCGTCCCTAAATAGCAATAGTGTTGCTTTAAAACGAGACGTTAATATAACTAAACTTCATAAAAATTAGAAAATTGACACGGATTGAAGAAATTTATTTTAGTTTCTGTTATCAATACTGTCTTTTATACATTAAAGATTACTTAAAACATATTTTTAAAAATCGTTAATTACATTCTCATACAAAAAGAAAATTCATTGAGAAATGATTTTAATCATCAAAAATTCTAACTTAACGTCGTTTTGAAGGTTTAGATTTTTTGCCTTCGAAAATACATTCTTGAATAAATGTTACTTATATCTTGCCCAAAAGCATATTGAATGCTATAGTTTAAAAATACAATGAACTATAATCATAAAATTTGGTATATATCCTTCTTATTAAATTTTCAAATAAATGTGTATCAAATTTTGAATGATATTAGTTAGTGGGTCGTCTGTCCATTCGTCCGTACATTTCTATCTGAATACTACATATCAAAAATGCAAATAGTTATGGAAATGAAATGAAACAAAATAGAATCAGCTATATAACTGTCAATATAAATATGCATCAGATTTCAACCCAATTCATCAAAGTATTGGCTATCTGCCGCCTTGTTTAATTTTCGAGTGTGTGCATACGGTAATTCGAAATGTAACTAAAAAAAATGAAATGTTTTGGCTTGTTTTGCCAACCATATTGCGAATGAAATTATTTGAATTGAAGAATATACTGGCTCATTAAAAAATATAGATTTTCTATATATTTTCATACTTTTTGGCAATTTTGTTGCATTCCGATTTTATTTCATTTGATCTTTTTTATGGATTCTATTAATCAACGTCACCCATTATAATATTAAATTAACTAAAAATAAAAGGTCAACATGCTGAAAAACTGCTTTTAAAATTCTTTATTTCTTATCAGTATGTTTCAGTACTACTGACATGCTATTGAACTTGCTAACAGAATACAGCTTAAGGTACCCGACTACGTTATCGAACACATTGGCGAATAATTTTTTTATTGTTATTTCTTGTAGTTCAGACTTTCCTCATTCCAAAACAGTTCATTTTTTTCCAGGAAAAGGATGGCCTGACCTATCATCCAGGGTTACATACTTTTCAGCTAAAATTTGTATTTAATTCAGTTTTCTTAACATTTTAATTTTCATAATAATTCCCCGCCGTTAACAAGCCATCTCAAAAACTAATAGAAATATTTAAGTAAAAATTTCAGCGTGTGTTCTAAGTAATATGGGCGACGGAATGAACCAAAAGTTTTATTATTGGTGAAGTACTTTTTCATTTATAGATGTTTTCAGAAAATTCAAGTTGTAAATTGATGGAAAAAATGCATATATGCGTATGTTTTCCCCCATAACTTCCTTGCATCTCAAAATGTATGTAATGAATTTTGAATTTGATCAATGTATTTTGAAATACTATCTTGTCTTTAAATTTAAAAAACATGTTAATTTACGGTTTCAATTGGTTGGAGGAAAGCATCTCAAATGTATATTGGGTTTACTTCACGAAATTATGAAACAAACACCTCTCATATGGGGAGCAATGAAAATAAAAATCTGAGGCATTTATCGCCTCGTGCAATGTTCACATTCTTATGCGGGGGAACACTTTCATTTCCAACGTTTCAAACTTAAATGTAAAGACGCAAGCGTTTAACCTGATTCCAAAACATTTGTTATGTGTTCATTTTGATTACGCATCAAAATTTAGAACAAATATTATAGATTTTTTTCATGTTCGGTTTTCATTTTTTGATCAAGTTTTCGAATTAATTATTTCAATTGATGCATTCAACTCACTAGAAATTAAATCATCCCACTAAACAAAATTAAATATAGTTGGTTTTGCGAAATCAATACAATTGATTTAAAGAACAAACAAAAATGTCATCAAAAACAGCTAGATCATATTAATTACTGTAAATTAAAATGTTTTCGGGTCGGGCCGGTCTAATGCCACTTGGTCGTAAAAAGTCGAATGAGATTTAGCTCTTTCGAATGAAGGCAGAAGAGCACCGTTCAGGTGAAAGTACGACTTTGCTCAAACGCACACGACACAGCCCTTTTTAGGGGGCGATCGAACTCATTCATCCATCCGCAAATCAGAATTTAGATTCAAATCAAAGAGTGACTCATCCCTGATTCATAGGTATCATTTATTATGGGAACGTGGAGGACTTTGCAATCCCGACCCATTGAACGTGCCCCAACTTCCATGGGTCAACACGGCCGTTTTTGACCAAGACGAGGACAGAACCCGCGACCTTTCGGTTACGAGACTGACCCTCTAACAACCAGGCTACAGCGACCCCCTTGCGTCATAGTTCTAAACGTAAACAAACAGTCGGTTTTATAGAGGAAAAAAAACAAGGAAAGGCCAGTCAAAGGAAGTAATTTAATGAATCCTGTAATTTTGATGACACGTAAGTAGATCAGTAACATTATTTTATTTGATGACACGCATAGCCCCCCCCCCCCCCCTTTTTTTTTTAAAAAAAACTCTATTTTCGGCAGATATGGATTAATACCTATATAGGTCAATCAATTCGAAGACATTTCTGTGACAATCCTAACGCCCATCGACTGTTTTGTTTCGGCTGACATCAAATATTTGACAGCTGGGGACAGATGTTTTAATTGACTCTGTGGTAACTATGAAAAAAGAGTTGTGCTTTTTCTTTAAGAACCTTCCTTATGCCTTTGCGAAAATATGAAAAGAAAAAAAAAGTAAAGATTTTGAAAGTAAAAGATTTTCTTCACAAAGAAAAAGATTTTCATCCCCCCCCCAAAAAAAACGCCGTTTGGGATCCCATACTGTAGGGTGATTCTTTATCCTCCTGATGTCTACTATCACCCCTCTGAATTTGTCCGTTTAATTCGGCAACATCCTTCATGTATGCAGTAAAAGCTCCTTATTCGCATTTTCACTATTCGCGGATTTAAAAAATGCGACCCAATTCCTATATTCGCGGCTAAAATTTTCTTCATTCTTGGATCTAATAAGTACATACATAAATTTAAAAGAATTTCAGCAGGTATCGAATCCAATATCCTTTGTAAATGCCGTCAAATTTACTAAGAAAAAAGTAAAATAGATCTTATTACAGATTTGTCTAAAGTATGTTGTTAAATGCAAACTACAAACATAGCCGAATTCGCGAATGGAAAAGGACGAGATGGGTTCGAACAGATAGAATCAAGCGACATTCAGGAATAGCTTGTATCGCAAGATGAAGATCTGACTGAAACCGACTTGGAGGAAATGTTAAATTCACAGCCCATTGAAGAAGAGGCTTCAACAAGCACTGGAAACGTGACACTTAATTTGAAAAATCTTAGTGAAGGTTTAAGAATGGCAAATGAGCTCTGAAGTTTTCTTTATGAGCATCTATGGAACGAAGTCTTATTTTTAAGAGGCAAATTGCTAATGCGGCTGCTGCGTATCAGTCTGAATGGAAGAAGCTTTTAAAAACTGCCAAGCAAGAGAAAATTACAAAATTCTTCAAACCATGAGATAATTAATCAAAATGTTCAAAAACTTCAGTTAAATTGTTTTTTTATTGATTTTTTAATATGATTGATTTTTTATATAACTGTTTTTTTTTTTATTTTGTCACCTAATCCCATATAAATAACCATTCCGTATTCACGGTTTCTGTATTCGCGGCATATTTATGGAACATACACCCTGCTAATAAAGAGCTTTTACTGTACTGTTACTAATTTGTAATGTTGTTTTCCAGTTCAGTGGG
>JAPMOQ010004655.1:75117-111584 GCA_026543055.1 Argiope trifasciata | reverse complement strand
ATTCTGTTCGCGTGAAAATTTTGATGTATATGTACGAAAAACTGTCAAATAATGACAAATCAAAAACAAAATTAAATCTAACCTAAAAACGATACATTTAAAAGTCTAAGCATATACGAAAAAGATATAACATCAATTTAATAACAAAAACACACAACTAATGTCATAACAATTTATTTACCTTGTATACCCAAAATAAAACAAAACAGCAAATCAAATCCGGTCAAATCCATTTTATTTATTGATCGAGATTGAGATAGCCACAACAGTATTATTCACATAATTTTTTAACTTTTAATTTAAATGAAAAAACAGCTGTTGACAATTACCCGCGAATTTTCAACGCCTGTTGGTGTAACTCACATGTCCGACTTTCCTATGCCAGTTGGAGTATCGCAATGAAGATTAGACATTTTTTTTTAATAATTGATAGAAGTAAAATAGTACTGGTAATTATAACAATTGAGTAAAATAGAAATAATATAGTGCTGATAATTATAACAATTGAGTAAGATAAAAGTATTATAGTATAGATAGAAGTATTCTAAGCAAAATAGAAATAATATAGGACTGATAATTATAACGATTGTGTAAAATAGAAGTAATGTAATATAGATAGAAGTAATCAAAGTAAAATAGAAGTAATATAGCACTGATAATTATAACAATGGAGTAAAATCGAAGTAATATAGTATAGATAAAAATAATCGAAGTAAAATAGAAGTAATATACGACTGATAATTATAACAATTGAGAAAATTGAAGTAATATAGTACTGATAATCATAACAATTGAGTAAGATAAAAGTAATATTGTATAGATAGAAGTAATCTAAGTATTATAGAAATAATTTAGTTCTGATAATTATAATAGAGTAAAATAGAAGTAATATAGCTTAGATAGTAGTAATCGAAGAAAAATAGAAGTAATATATTACTGATAATTATAACAATGGAGTAAAATAGAAGTAATATATTACTGATAATTGTTATGACAATGGAGTAAAATAGAAGTAATGTTGGATAGATAGAAATAGTCGAAATAAAATAGAAGTAATGTAGAAATCCCTTCAATTTTCTAAATAAAATTGTAAACTAAAATAACTTTAATTAAAATTTTTAAAAAAAAAGTCTCTTCGTTAATGAGCATTTATTATTCAAGAAGTAATTACGTGCCAAATTCGGCGCTCTACATACATATTGTCTACTCTCAAGAATGCCTTCAATACTTTTTTATTGTGCAATTTAAAAATAATATGCCTATAACAATATGTTAAAAATAAATGGTTCTACATGCCATTTATACTTGTTATGTTACTATTTAAAAAATTTCTGCTTGCTAGTCATTTATAAAACTTAATTTCTTCTCTTAAAAAAAGGAATTCTGTCATTCGGTTCGCTCAACTGGTCTAGTCAAGAAGATAAGTTTGTTTCTTACAAAAGATGGCCACTTCGCGGCTGCGCCGAAAAAAGACAATCAGTCAATATCCCTTTCTCGTCTGCGGGATTTATTTTGAAAGAGACATCCTAAGCTCCTCTCCCGCGTGTCCTTGAAACCTGATGCTGGTCATTTATATCTGTACACAACTACCATCCTCTGCAGCTTTAGGAGGGGAGGGGGCTCTTGAAAAGAGCAGTGTACCTCGCCATTTTATCTGCTATATGTGTACTTTTGTGTGTACTCTGCTATATAGTTTCCTTTTGTTCTGTTCTTACCTTTTCACCTGTAAGAAAAGGAGTGGCGAAGTTATATGAGATTCTTTCATTCGCGACTCCATTTTTAGAATTCTTTTAACTCGGCCTTCAAAAGACTGACCCTTCCCATACCTGATTTAATTATTTAAACAAAAAAAAAGTAATAAAAATTGTACTAAAAGAGGTTTTGAAAACACAGTATAAAAAGGTATTTAAAATTTTTTTTAACATCTTATTGCATATCGTATCGAATTTCATTCACAATTTATACTGGCTCTGTTTATATCTATACTTATAATAAAGCTCAATGTGTGTGTGCGTGTGTGTTTGTGTTGGCGCTCTACAGGCCAGACCGTTGGACCTACAGCTACCAAATTTGGTACATGGAGGTCCGGAATGTTCACTTCGAAGCCCTTTTTTCGAATTTTTAATTAGAATTTGAATTAATTAAAATTTAAGCGAAATTTCGACGTTTTTCCGCTATAACTTCCGAAAATATCGCACAAACATGCCTTTTACATCAATTTAAAGATTAAAAAATTAGCTTTCTAATGGTATCAAATGTATAATGTAATTTAATGTATAACTTAAGCCTCTATTTTTAACGAATTTTTAAAGAAATATTTTAACCATGTTTTCTTATCACGTGACCGGATAAAATAAAAGAATGCCGGAAGTTCTGATTAAAAAAAAAAAACTATCATCGCAAATCAAATATAAAGAAATACAACTTTCAGCACGGGACTGGATAAAATAACATAAATATAAAAAGTGACATTTTCTAAAAAAATAAATGCAAGGCAAAGGATTCTATGATCGTTTGCAATATCTAAATGATTAATTCAATTAATCTTCTTTATTATTGTAAACCTGATTAAATTTAGACAGGATATGCATTGAAATCCCGATTTAATGGCATATTTCTATTATCGTTTGCAATATCTGTATCATTAATTCAATATTTTTTTCGCTTTCTTTAAAAAAACATATTTAATATTTTGGTAACATCACCGAAAAAAACAATTTTAATATTTTGGAAAATTTTAGAACGCATTACTCATGGCGAACCAGCTGGTCGCCAAAGGCGGCTAGTAATACATAAATGCACGAGATTTTAATTTTCTCCCTTCAAAAAGAGAATGAAGTGGTCTAGTTCAGAGAAAGAAATATAAGCCCTTTATTAAAAAAATAATTCTAAACATTTCTTTAAGAAAAAAATGACAAATTTTACAAATATTAATCACTAATGCTGATTGCAAATGAAAAATAAAGCACAAACTTATAAAATAATATATGCAGTAGTTACATTAAGCGTATATTTTGTATACAATTGAATACATCGGTATCTTTCAATTTAGCTATCATTAAACAAATGATAACATTAATCTGTTATCACACTAAGCAGCTTCCATTGTATTTATTTGGTTTGAATTGAAGCTCTTCAAACATTTCATACAACCCTTCTGAGATTGAGGTTCCTCCTAATCTTAATACAAACGTTTGAAACATGTTTGTCGGCCCCAAAGCAGCCGTCGATAGCTCAGTTGGCAGAGCGGTGGACTGTAGGTGATGTGAAGCAGATATCCATAGGTCGCTGGTTCGACTCCGGCTCGACGGATGGTCTTTTTTCTTTCAGCTTTTAATTTAATATCTATTCAAGATTTGATAAAACTTTCTAGTAACCCTTAGGCAATGAATTTGTTGAGACCATATTTCCTCTCCTAACTTTTTTTTATTGATTTTAATTTAATCTTCATATAAATAGCTTTAACCCTCCACCTGCGTATCCCGCGATTTCTGCGGGTTGGCATGTAGTCTATGTAGATGTAGTCTATTCTCTGTTCATCCCGTGTTTTTCGCTGTTTAGAATGTTTATTACAGGTTTATATTATATTGTAGTATTATCGTGTAACATATAGTATCAGTTCACTTTCTGTGAAAAGTATTTGAACTAGGTAAATAGCGATTTTAAATAATTTAGCAGACAGAGGGTTTAGCAGGTAAATTGAAATAAACTGAAATAGCAGAACGTTTCATTGCAAATCGCTTTCTAAAAAGTCGATGCATCGAGTGTTTAAAAAATGCACAGAGAAATTTATAAGTATTTTTATAAAAGCAGTTTAAAAAATTGACAACATTTTTCTTAATACAGTCTCAGTAATATTTATTAATAGGATTAGAATTTTTTAATCATAAAGCATCATATTTTGTTTTTAGAATTATAAAATATTATATCATCAAACTTCTCCAAATGGTAATTGACAAAGAATATTATTACAATAAATAATCAAAATTAATTAAAACTCGGTTTTAATTTGAATACGTTTGGTTAATTCGATTATTTTATCTAGACTAACATTATAAATGTGAAAGTTTGGATGGAGGAATGTTTAGCACTCAATGACGCCAAAACGAAATTGCATGAAATTTAGCACAAAGTTAAATTATAGTCAGGAATAGAACATATATTACTTTTTATTCCGGTTAATTGAGTAGCTAATTTTTTATTAACTAAAAACTAATTTTCACGCCAAAAAGCTGAGGCCAAATCCCGCCAAAGATTAATAAGGCTCCAGTTCCCTCCTCCAACAGTATTCAGATTAGGCTCAACAGAATTTCGACCGATTATTTCAAAGGATTCTATTTATTTTCTTAGTGATTGATGTATTTAAAATCAAATGTTGTTAATTAATCGATGTTTTGGATTTATTCTGAAGTACTTTTAAATTAAAATAAAATAGAATAAAGGAAATTAAATTTTTTAAATCTGCATTGCGTTATCTCAACTGGGGTAAACGCTAGGGTAAACCCAAGTTGACGTTACTCAGCTGGCGTTGAAAGTTTACGAGTGATTGTTGGCAACTGGGTTTTCATTTAAATTAAAAGTTAAAAAATTATGTCTATAATACTGTTGTAGCAATTTCAATGTCGATCAATGAATAAAATGGATTTGACTTGATTTTAAAGAAATAATGACTTACTTTGCTGTTTTGTTTTATTTCAGGTGCACACTGTAAATAAGTTGTTTTTAGGTTAGTTGTGCACTTTAAAATTGGTTAAGTCGTATTTTTATGTTTTATATTTTTAGTATATGCTTACAGTTTTAAGTACATTGTTTTTAAGATAGTTTTAATCTTTTTGATTTGTTATCATTTGATGGTTTTTCGAAATGCCCGGAAAACGCAAATCTAATCTTTAAAAAATGAGTAATCAAGCTCGGGCTATGAGAGTAACTAGAAGTAGAGAGTTGAATCATCAAGCAGAATTTAAATTAAGGAAGCGGAGTGACAGGCTTCATCTAGATTAGCTGAAACGTCATAAACGGTATTGGAATAACAGAATCGATCAAACCGTCTTATACATACACAGAAAAATTTCCAAACGTACGAAGTTGCGAGTAAAAGCTAGGAACTTAGTCAAAATACAAAACGAAATAACTCTTAAAATATCGCAAAAAATGTCTCGATTACTCTTGGCTCTCTAAAGTTTTTTTGATTTCCTAGGTGTGGCTATTTAATAATACATCCTATTATTTATTGTAGGCCTACATATTAAACAAAATCAGCTACCTAAATATTAAAAAAAAACTTTAATTGATAAACGAATTTCAAGAAAAAAAAAAATAGAATTTCAAAAAATACATTTTTTATCAGATTTATAAACGAAAGACTCTTACGATTTTTATCGTTTGCTGTTTAATATTGAATCATTAATTATTGAAATGTCCTTGTCTTTGAAATTTTTTTTCATGATGCCATTTTTTGATTATCGAAATCACTTTAAAAATATTTTTCTATGGTTGATAGATTTTAATTTGAATCATTGGCAACATCGAGAAGTTTTACAGAAACAGTAATCGATCTTCGAATATTTAGCTCGTTCATATTAGAATATAGAGCAAGAAATTTATTTAAAAAAAAAAAGAAAAACTTAAAGATTTCAATCTTTGATTCAAAAATTCTTAGCATGGTAATATTACAGGATTGTTTCGTCGTTATCGATATTACTGTCAAAGTTTGCTTCTAATTACATTACAACGATAACATATGGAAAATAAATTTATTATTTAATATCGTTGACGAAACCATTTTTAAATTCTCTTACCGAATTTTATCTGTCTAGATCACAGCATCTTTGAAGTATCGTGCGCACAGACTGATAGACATAATTTCAAAAATGTGTTTTTCTAACTTCGGAGCTTTGAAATATGTAAAATCATAAAAATTTAGAAAGGAATTTTTAATAATTATAATTCCTTCCCTTGGTATTCTTAGCATATGAAAAAGCAATTAAAAATTTAACTTAGAATATTTAACTCAGAAAAAATATTAAAAATTTTAAAGTCAATTTTCTTTTTCACATCCTTCTATTAGTTCACACTCTTCCTATATATACATATTTATATATCTGTTCAAATTTTCAATCGTTCATAAAATACTTTTTATTTATCCAATCATGTTCAAATACTTTTTTTAAAACTGTTAATGGATGAAGCTTGATGTTAATACAGATTTTTTCAAATATTAATTAATTCATTAAATTTAATTAATTTTTAATGCTTTAATTAGATTTTTAGCAGTTAGTAATGTAAACTGGAATCGGCAGGCAGTATTTCAATCGATAAAATACAAAGATTTCAGTACTTTTCACGTTAAAGCGAAGAATGTGAGTTCAAATCTAGCGAAAATCAATCATTCTTTGATACTAAAAAAAAAAACGATAATTATTTAATAAAAAGTAACTAAAACAATTTATTTATTTGTTGACCTAAGAAGGAATTGAATTAAAAAATTTTAATATATATTACTTATTTGAAATATTTCCACTAAAGATACTGCAATATTTCCTCCTCATTATTATTTTTTTCTACTCTCACCTACTTTATATCTCACAACCTTAAGTTTATAAAGCTTTACTATGAAACTATCGATTATTTTCAAACTACGCACGTAAAAGCAACCGCCGAAGCAGGAGATAAGTAAAAATATGTGAAATACAATGGAAGTAACTCGCAAAGAATGCTTATCTAATTCTAAATAAATTTGATAATTTCCGCTTTAGTAAACATTTCCTGTTTCCTGAGTAATGCATCACTTTCTTATCTAATAGAAGCGGAGATGGAGGATTTTCATTAACGAAACGATACATTTTCGATTAGTTAATGTGTTGTTCTGTCTGTTTAAGTATCGATATTTTTCGCCAAAATAAGAATTTATGTCTTCATCCAAAATTATTTTAGTGACTTATTTATTAAGCCACTAAGCTTAACTAGTAAAATTGACAAAATTCAAAAATATAAGTAATGATAGGCAGACTGTAAAATATATATTTTAATATAGCAGATGTTAAATTAAGTGAATTCATGATTTTTTTAAATTTTTATTTAAATGACCAGTTTTATTTGTAGGTAAAAACGAAAAATATTTATAAGTAATCAGTATGTGATTCGTATTTAATTGTTTTCTACAATTTTACAAGAAAAGAACACACACACACACATATATGATAAAATGTTCAAAAGCTTTCCCTCATGTTGCATGTGTCTGCACATAAACTTGCCTGCTTCTTCGAGAAGAAATTAAAAGTCTCTTCACTGTCTTCGACATTGCCATACGTTTCGAAAATTTTAAATCTTTCATTCAGATTTCATCCCCAATTTTAACTTTTTTTTTAGCAGGAAAATATTGAATTCCTCTTCATAAGCCAATGGAACATTATTGTGAATTCGCATTTACTTCTCTGTTTCAAAAGGTTTCACTAGGAACTGTGGTTTTAAAATTTTTGGTATCACGCTCCTCGCCAGGTGCGTATGCGAGTGGAGAATTCTTGGACACTGGACATAATAGGACGAAACATCTGTCTGTCGAATAGCCGAGAATAGCGAACCGAACAATAAAAGATAATGACAAATCACCCCAAGCGCTTTGCACCTGGCTCACTAACGGAGAAAACGATAGTGCTTTCCTGACGGATGTTTAACCATCCACTTCAAATGTTTACAAATATTTGTCACAAAATGGGACAATATTTCCATGCTTGCATACAAATTCGATAAATATTCAACAATAAATAAATCATAACAATTTAGTAAAATATAAATGTTATATAAATTTTATTTTTAATATTAATATTTAAATAAAATAATATAAAAATAAAATTTAAATATAATAATATAATGATTCGATTTATTTTGAAATGTTAAATTAAGAAAAATGTTGTCTAGAAGAGAAAACGATAATTTTTAAACTAAAAATAGCAATAAATGTTATTTATGTTCTTATAAATAATGCATAATTTATTTTTAAAATTGTAATTTTAATAGATAATTAATGATTTTAAAACTAATAATTTCATTAAATGATTAAATAATTTTAATAAAAGTCATTATATTGTATAAATATTACAAAATAAAATTTCTAAATATACAACTGAGTTCCTATAAAATGAGTTCATTTTTTTAAATCAGATTTTTTTCATATATAATATTTTTTGGCCTATTTCTCTTTCTTTACTCATTTGATTAAATGCTTTTTTCTCAAGACTTGCTTCAACCTGTACAATCTTGTCCAGTAATTCTTTGATTGAATAAAGGGTCTTAAACGGTGGGAATGTTAATTGAATTAAGGGTCTTAAGGGGTTAATACTTTGACTGAATTAAGAAGACAGTAATTCTTTGACTGAATTAATGGGTACAGCAATTCTTTGACTGAATTAAGGGGTACAGTAATTCTTTGACTGAATTAAGGGAAATAACTTTTATTTCCTTACGATGACTGAAGACACAAAGTAGAGGCTATTAAAACAGAGAAAACAATTCAGATGTTAAATCGTTGTTTTTTTTAAAATTTTGATTAACATAAATGAATTCAAATAATATATTATATTTTATCACTATTTTAAAAGTACATTCCAAATAGAGAAAGTGCATTTGTTCAATTACCTATGAATCTCAATTAAAAACATTCGAATTAGCCAAGTTTTAATGTTCTTTTACTAATGTTTAAAGAAATATATATCGTATGTTTTCTTTGAGGCATATTATAGATCTATCAAATAGGACCCATATTTACTGTATGATTATAAAGCACTAATTTAAAAAGTGTTTTTCAAAATTTTTATAAGGTCGTTGATTGAAAATTAATAAAAATTTCAATATTTTTTCATTTATTATGGGAAAATGTTATTGTACAAAAAACCTTTCCATAACCCTTTAAAATTAAAAAAAAATAAACATTTTAAATTGATAATAATCAAGAGCAATTGTAATTTTATTTTATAATTGCTACTGAGCGATATAAATTTTATTTTGCATACAATTCTTTTTTATATTTTAATAATATTTTTAAAATATTTATGAAGTTATATACAGAAAAAAAAAACAAAAAAAAAACTCTTTTCTATTCTCTTCATTTTTATATTGAAACTCACGTGCATTGTAGCGATTACTAATGCATCTTTTATGTGTGCATATTGTTATTGCCATGGAATTTACTGTCCATTAAAAAAAATAATAGAGCAGTCAAATCCAAAATATTATTATATTGCGATGTTTTTGACTAGGAATTCGAATTTTCTTTAAACGTATTTTTTAAACATTGATAAACCTCATTGTGCGTTTTTGCAAAATTAAATATTTACAAATAGTTAGGAAAGTGAAGTTCAAAATATCAATCAGTTTTGAATCTGAGCTATATATAATTCAGAATTGTTGTTAGAGAAATAGAGAAAACATTCTTTAAGACTCTCGCATCACTTTTCGAACCAAGCGAATTGAAAATATGCATATTTAAAATGTTAGAAAATGGATATTAAAATTTCATACTTAAAAATAATTTAGAAATTCACCAAATACCTATGCATTTGCTCTAAAGAAATGTTGCATTTGTAAAAGAAATTTTGTATTCAATATAACCTATGTCTTCAAACTTGGAATGTTCATGTAGTTTGAAATTAAAGGGGTAGGAAATTCACAAATAAAATTCTTTTTAGTAAAAAGTTTGTGAAGGCATCTGGTTCTTTGATATACTCAAGAGCTATTATTTTATTGAAGAATGTAAGTACACAAGACATAAAAAATATTACATTTGTTGCCATTAATTTAATAAGTTATTGGAAAATTTGTTTTATTTTCTAAATACAGCGGCAGTAGTTTCTCCAAAACTTTCTCGCATATTCTATAATGAAGGCATTATCCCAGAGAACGCCTTGTATGGCAGTGGTACACAGTAATTAAGAAGCATTAACCTTTTGTGTGAAAGCATTTTTAAATTATCTGTCATATCAAAATTGGCAAGTTTTGGAGTGTATAATTCCTGGCATTACTAAGAGTATCCAAAAAGAAGCCCCCTCACCCCTATTTTGAAGAATTAAACCTATTCTATTTTTTTTTGTTTGGATTTTTCTGGCGCAAGAGCCATATTTTGACTATGCTGCGCCAAAACCTATTCCAATACATGCATAGAAGTGTAAAGGGTTTTAGAATCCGTTGATAAACAATATTTATTTATTATTAAAGCTGCTGAAAGACAAATTAAAAAATAAAAATTAATCTGAAATAACACACATTCGTAAGTAGTCTTAGAAATGCAATTTATTGGAATTTCTTATTGTCGATGACATAATTTCGCGATTCAAAATAAATAAATAAAACTTTAATCTTCACAAATCTGCAAAATAAATATTAAAAAAAAATTAGCCTAAAATAAATTTTTAACACCCCGACAAATATTTGAAAACTTTTATTGATAAATTTTAAATGTAAAACAAAACCGACCATTTTATTAAAACACGGATCACATAAGATAGCATATGGCAACAATGTATCCAAATTTGAGAATAAATGAATACAATATTGCTTAAGACGTTTCAAACTACTTTCTGAAACCTTGCATGCAAGAAGCCGTTCTAAATGCCATCGTGAAGAGGACGATTATGAGCTTTTCGCCTCTCTTGTCTGGAATCAACCCCTATTCAAACGATGAGGTTATTTTTATCTTGAGGATAATCAGGAAACCTCTCAAGAACGCTCTTTTGTTTCCTTGAGTGCCTGAAATGAAGTTGTACCAATTAGTGAGCTACAGTGTTAGAATAAAAAAAAAAAAAAAAACTGGGTTGTTGACAGATAAAATTTTTTTCTGATTCTCATGTTATACAAAAGTAATCAGATTTTAATATGATAATGTTGTTAAGTTAGTATGCTTTGTGTAAACAATCATTGTAAAGATCACTTAAAACTTCTATAAGTCATACCGATGCAACTAGAACTACTTCATTTAATATGCAGTGTGTAGATTAATTTTGTGTCGCAAGTGCTCATAAGATAAGAGTGATTCAACGTTTTAATTAATTTTCAATTAATTAAGAATGAATTGAAATTTAAATGTGTCTTTTGTCAATAGCTTTGGAGCATATTTTTGCACTAAGATTCTTTTTAAACCTCTTAAAAATTAGTTATTCAATGCTCAAAACTTTATTTTTTAGCAACTTTTTTTTTAATCACTAAATTTTGAAGATTTAATTAGAATGCAATTTTCAATAATGATTTTTATTTTCCTCATGAGATACAAAGGAATTTTATTGTTTGAACAGATAGTTAGTTCATTGGCGTGCCTTTGTCAGTGTTAAACTTTATGATAAAAATAAATACTTTCTTTGCATATCTTCTAAACAGAGTTTTAATCAAGCTCTTTCACTCGCTGAGAGCCACGGTACCTGGTGGTAAGGTCTTGGCTTCAGAACCGGAGGGTTTCAGACTCGAGACCTGATGCGAATCTGTCATTTGTTAATCTGCCGGGGCAAACGTCCTCCCACTGTTGTGGTGGGGATGTTTGGAGAGGTGGAGGTGTCATCCTCGTCATCTGCCTACTGCTTAAATCTATGAGGTCCGTTCCATAATAGTCCTAGTTTTGCTTTTAAGTAGGACGTTAATATAACTAAATTAAACATGCTAAATGGATGTTTAGTTTATTTATATTAACGTCCCGTTTAAAGCAACTCGTGGGCTATTTTGGGACTGACCTCGTAATTTTGAGCCACGGTCAGATGATGAGGACGACACCTGAACTGGCACCCCCTTCTCCACACCACACCAACGGGAGGGCGTTTGGCCTGACAGATTTAACGCGCAAGAGACCCCCCTCACATGACGGTTCTTAGGTAGAATCGAGTCTCGAACCTGAAACCCTCCGGTTCCGAAGCCGAGACCTTACCACCAGGCCACCGCTGCCTTTTCCAACTCAGGGAGGTCTAAAATGTGCAGATCCATCGAAATCCCGAATTCCAATTTTTTTAATGATTACTTTACTTTCTCTATACTAGGTATACAAGAAAGTAGAAATAACGTTTCTCAATCAGTTACTCGGATAATCAATTATTCGGATCAGGTCAAGCTCTAATTAATCCGGATGGTTACTAAGCTTAAATTTGCCGAAAAATGAATGAAATACTGATTCTTATATATTCTATGCAGTCTATGTTTAGGCGCACTAGATAGTCACCTAGAGGGGGAAGAAATGCATAGCTAGTTAGTTAATTCTTTAAATCATCAATTTTTTACCTTACCACCTGGCCACCGCGACCCCACTAAATGGATGCTAAAAAATTTTCGACATTGCTTTTTTTTTGTATATTTAAACACACCACTCGTGCTTTTAATTAAATAAAAAGTAGAGTTTGTTATTTTAGAGGAAAAAGTTAATACGGTTGCACTTTTTTTCTAGTGAATTACGTGACTTAAAAATTGTTACACTAAGAACAACTGATGTAGTGTAATCAGGAACAAAACATAGTTATGCTGCTGAGCTTCAGGCTGGTGGCTCAAACTTCTCTCTTGATATTCAACCCTGGATGACCAAGAACATATACATAATCTATAACATTCCTAAGGGAAACAAGGAGGAGAAAATCTTGTTTAAAACACTAAAAAATTTTAAAAATCAGACAAATTAAAATAATTATCCATAAAAACTTTAAAAAAAGACTTGGCATGATTCCCCATAACTTTCTTGTATAACTTTTTATAAAGGTATTAATCCCCCCATTTACCTGCCTAAAATTTTGGGCCTTAAGTAAGAAGTATACCAAAATTCTATTTGGTACGACATTGCAGCAACTGCGGTGTGATCGTTGGCAATTAATCTTTGGAATTCAGTTAATAATACCAGAAATGGAATTTGTTTTTTTAAAACCATCCCCCCCCCCAACCGTTGGAAACCAAAATTTAACTTAGAGCTACAATTATAATCACAAAATTTTATTCAAGTCATTGTATTTTCAGTTATCTAGATTAACTTGTTTGTGAATGAGCCAATTGATGAGCCAGTTAAAATGTTAATATTACCTAATATCTCTTATCCAAATTTGCATATTTTATAAATTTGCTTATTTGGCCATTAGTATCTTTTAATCAAGTTGCTTGTGTTCTTCAGAGTTCCTAGGCACATGAATATTCAAATATCCGCCATTGATGATTCGTGTGAGGTGTTCTTTTTTTCACATCCTTCTATTAGTTCATTCTCTCCCTATATATATACATTTATATACCTGTTCAAATTTTCAATCGTTAATAAAATACTTTTTATTCACCCACTCAAGTTTAAATACAATTTTTAAAACTTGTAATGGATGGCACTTTATGTTAATAAAGTTTTTTTTAAATATTAAATCATTTATTAAATTTAATTAATTTTTAATACTTTAAACAAAGTTTTAGCAGTTTGTAATGAAAATTGAAAGCAACAGGCAGTAGCTCAATCGCTAAAATGCAAGGATTTCATGTGAAGGTGAAGAATGCATGTTCAATTATTGCGAAAATCAATCATTTTTTGATACTTAATAATTTTTTTGGTAATCATTTAATAAAAATAAAACAAATTTTTGTTTGTTAATCTAAGTAGGAATAAAATTAATTTTTTAAAAAAATATTAGTTGTTCGCTTTATTATTCGCTATTGGAAAATATTTATGAATTGAGAAACACTCATTAATATCAAGAAGTTAAAAGCTAATCTTTCTATTTCTACTTCCATTTTTTATCTTTAATTAAATAGTTAAAATAATTTATTAACAACAAAGAATTAAAAACGCTAAACAATCATAAAATAAGCCGCTAGAGTACTCAGAAATTATAGTTACATTATATAATTCCGAAACATTACATTTTTTTATCGACTATTTTCAGTCCATTTGTTTATATTCTTTATATTTATTTATGTTTTGCAAGTCAAAATGCATACAAAAGAAATGTTTGAATCTTTGAAACTAGTTGAAAGCTACCCGCAAAAACAAACGTCAAAAATATTTTTACAAGTTTAAAAATACTACTGTTCCCAACAGGTGAATCAAAAGGTCTCTGCAGAAATAGATATCGACAAAATTCTAAAAGTATACATTGTGGTCGGAGTGAGGACAGCATTTGTGTAGTACCTCAAAATAAACCAGTTTCCCTCCCCAACTCAGCACAAAACACATAAAAAAATTAAAGAAAATTCAATTGGTAAGGCTTCAACTCAACGCAACTAAATAAAACCGCAGACTTCACGGAGCGCAAGGGTTATATGAAAAAGGAGAAAAAAGCTTCCCAAGAAGTAGCATTTAAAATTAGATAAATATTGGTTCGAGAATTTTGACGAGAGGTAAAATATTTCACTATCGCGTGTCGCTCGCTCCAGTTAACAAATTCCACGAAGTCAAAAACAAAGAGGAATAAAATCGCGCGAGTAAAATGCCGCGAATCAGATTTCTCCTCGCTTGTACTATTTCCAGTTGCAGGCAAAACAAAACACTTCTTTTATTGACACCCACAAAACCAGGTCAAATGTTCGGGAGCGACGCGCTGTCTGCGTTCGCGGTGGTCTTTTCCCCCTTTTGGTGACGTCAGCAGCGGAGGGCGGAGTTTGGAACACTTCCAACCGGTTCCAACCAGTGTGTTTCTCAACGAGTAGTATTTGGTTGTACGCTAGAAACTGAATCTGTTCGGGGGAGTAAATGTTGAATGGGCACGCAGACGATAATTTATTCTATTTTTAATCTGCTATTTTAATTCTGACTTTAAATGAAATTTTTATGAACCAAATAGTTATATAATTGCTCGTACCAATTTTAATTCTTTTCTAATAATATTAGTATGAAGAATTTTGTGATCTGACAGAATATACTTATACTAAGAATCATTCGAAATTTGGTGTGATTAATAAAACCTTTTATTCTAAATCACCAACAACTATTATAATTTGAAATCATGTTTACATCATTGCTAGTTTAGAGGTGTTGGTTTTAATTGTGTAATGACTAATATGTAAGGGAATTTTGCAACAAATGAATATCAGTAATTGGGGAAAATTGACAAGAATTATTATTCGTAATTATGAAATTTCGGACTTATTCTATGCGAGAGCTAATTTTACTTAATTATAAAGTCACAGTACGAATAAACTTCATTTTAGTGTTGAATTGAAATATATTCTAGCACATAACTAGACAAAAAAAAAAAAAAATGATCATCCTTTTACTAGAGCCTGCGCAGTAATCCATTATTTACTTCCCTTATTCCTTTCGTGTCGGAGACAGGATGTGGGTTTTCGGCCTCACACAAAAGGGAAAGGGGGAGCGAAAATCGGGCACATTCATATCAGGAAGTGGTGATCTTTTCCTTGCAATCTATATCCGTGATCGGGTTTGTTGATATCATCTTTGGTGTGTTCATATTGGGGAAAAGTGTTGTTTACTAACAAAACAAGATCGCGCTTTGGATTCTTTTTCATAGTTGACAGCTTTAAACAGACATCTTGCTGTTCGAATTTTTTACTTTAAAATGAAGCAGAAAAATAATGTTTATGTAACTGTCTAAAATAAAAGTGATGCCAAAATATAGCTTTGTAATGTAGTTCCATTATGAAACTAAATTACTGAACGCTATTATAGAATTTCTAATTAGCAATGTTTAAAAAACCCTAGTAATTAAAATAAACAATCAAAAACCCCTGCGATGTTTGAATAAAGGGTAAAATTTGCAGAGAAATTAGACAATTATTTTATTATTACAATTAATTTATTTTCATTATTATAATTTATGCTAACTCGGTTCTAAACACATTCCCGCCCCCCTTACATTGTGATTCAATAAATTAATGTTTTCCGAATCTGACTGTTTTTACTTCACCTTGTAGTGCAATGAAAATAAGTTTCTTTCTTTCAGGTTTTTCAGTATCAAAGCATCAGAATGTTTAATACTTTTTAAAAATAAATATTTTTCATGTAACTGCTTTTAATAATTATTAACCACTATTTTAATATGTATATATATAAGAAATAACATTAATATTCGTTGAAATTTCATGTTTAAAAAGATTCTGTTGGAAATTCTGATTCTGAAAACTTTTAATCATTTTTTTAAATTTCTCTAACGCTTTTAATGATTTATCATAGATTTTTAAAAAATAAATATTGGATTTATATCTATTATTTTTAAAAAATAAGCACTTATAATATTTTATAATTTAAATACCTGGAGATTTAACCAGCAAACAATCGTTTTAATTTTCTTTAATAAAATGCATCGATAATTTAATCTAATTTAATTATTTATGTGCATTAATTTAATTATAATGCATTAATTTAATAATAGCATAAAATGCATAGATAAATTAGTTTTTTTTTTATTCTAACCAAATGGTTATATATAGCTTACTTTCTGTTTAAATATATTCTAGCGGAAGTTTTAGATTTGAAACGTATTTTATAGTTTTTAATAAACGTTTGAAAGCATTTTCGATGAACTGATTTCTCTCATATTTCGTTTAGAAATATCATCCTTTCATTCTTTCAATATCTTTGCATTTTACTACGACAACAAAAGATTTTTTTCCCTTGTTTTTAGAGTAGGATAAAACATAACGGTAAATCATTGTTTTCTTCTTAATCTCCTTATTTGAACTGAATAAAATGTGAACATGTGTTTTTCTGTTGCAATACAAAGCTTAAATTCATTCGATAGATTTGGCGTGTGTTTTCTTAATAATAACAAGCTTAAAAAATAATTAGAAGTATTAATTTACCGAAAATTCATATTAAATTTTCTGAATCTTTATTCATTAAAAGACATTGTTATTTTAACAGCAAACGATAATTTTATTTATTTCAGAATTGGAATAGAAATAAAATAACAATCATATTATTTTAGAATCGATTTTTTATAATTAAGTTCTTTAATCGTAATCGTAAGTAAATAATACTGATAAACATGCTGGGAATTAAAGTGTAATAGAATTAAATTCCATTTTCTTAACGTGAGCAATATTACTTTATTTTAAGCTATGAATATGAAGCACTAGTTTAATATAGAAAATGATGTTTAATGTTTCTTAAAAGATAATTGGTATACGAGAACTTTTGGCTACCATATGGCTGATGACATATAACAGATGCTAAAAACGCTTCCATTTTCACTTTTAATGACTTTCAAAAGTTACAAGTATGATGATTAACTCGTAACTGAAACTCATTTAGTATTCTGAGCCGAATAGCCTGACCTCTTTTTTCCAAAGTTAACATGGAAAAAGGGTTTTGCCGCTAAAGCTTTTGGATCTTACCCAGCAGCTCAATTGACTTGCCAGACGTCTCTTTAAACTGTGGCGGCATTGTCCCCGATTTGGACAAATAGGTTTCATCTGGCGACCGATCCCTTACGTGCAAACGTACAATTCATTTGTAACTTAACTCACTTTCCTCTGACTGTTGACGCCACATTTAGAAACTAAGATCCGAATGTTGTGACGGAGAAAGATGTAACCAATTTGTTATGGTGATTGCAAAGTAGTTCCAACTTTTGCTGGTAAATAATAGACATGTCTATTTGTTGAAACTAGCGGGTATGGGAGATCGTAGAGTCGTGGCAGCAGTGTGTACTACATATCAACCAGCGTTTTGAAATAAGAGTATTTATGCTGTCACTTAATGACTAATTTTTTATTTTTAAGATTTATGTATTAATAATTGGCTATTTTAAATAAGTTACCAACACTGACTTTTTTATTAGGAACTATTTATTCTCAATTTAAACAAAAAAACAAACAACAACTATTTATTTTTCGCTCACTTTATTAAAGGACATGACATAAAAATTAAGGACAGTGCGCGAATATATGTTACATGACACATTAAATTTTCGAATACCTTTATTACGGGGAATGGTCACATAAATACAAATTAAATTCACTACAATTCCTTAAACTTCATGCAATAAAAGTAATGTTAAATAATTGAAGATGGTTGTTGGTAAAATAATTTTTTTTGTACGGTCAAATCTCGTTATATTTATAATTAAAATAAACCTGAAGTGGAGATTAAAGGTGGCAGCAATACTATAACATAAAAATACGTGAGTAATATAATTATTAATAAGTAATATTGCTATTATGTCTGAAGACACAAGTTAAAGACACTAATTAAAAAAAAACTAGGGCAAAATTTAAAGTTATGCGATTCAAATTCCACAAAAATCAATCACTTAAAAAATACACCCCAAATTTTAAATAGATTACTCGTATTATAATTTTCTTAAAAATTATTTTACAAATAACTAAAAATAGCAATTATCATTATTATATGCATTTCTGAAATTTTTGATAACTTAAAGAATACATAAACTTTTTTTTAAAAAAAAATTCCTAAGCAAAATTATTTAAGAAATTATTTTTAAACAACTTACATAGAATAAAATACATTAACTAATGTATTTTAAAATCAAGTACGGCATCGCAAGCTAACTTTATTGTACTTGGAATGTTCTGAGATGTAACTTGTAATATTTCCCAAAGTTTGAAGGTGTGCTTTTATATGAAAAGTAAAATTAAATGATATAGAGCTATTTGGAAACATTACTTGTTATATACTCTAAAATATGACAGTGGCAATATGAAAAGTAGCAAAAAAGAGTAAGGCTTCATGGAAAATTATCATGAAAGAATGCAGCTTTCTTAATGGAAAAGCAGTGTTGTTTGAGGTTAATTGCACTTTACCATCGCATAAAGCCTATTTAGTTTTAATTCTACGCATACGCAAGCAAAAAGAGTAAAACTGTTTGCTAATATTTTTACATTTTTTAAATTGCAATGACAAATTAAACAATAATGAATATCATGAACTGCTCTTTAGTGATTATATAAACTGCAACATGTCTACTAGTCCCTTACACATTAAAGAATACATAAGTACGCCTTTCTCGAAAACTTATAACTGTAATCCAGAGAAGGAATAAATCATAAGTAAGCAATACGGATTTAATTTTTATTATATCTCTCCATATTTTGTTATATTTTGCTTGGTTAAAATTTACTGCAGAACCAATCAAAAATTGTTTTAGTAAATGTTACAGAATCTCTTCACATTTCAATCAAATTCAATTTTTCCAATACGAAAATACAAACATAGTTATTAAAAAAGGAAAAAAAAAAAAAAAAAGGCTGATTGGAATAAAGAATTTTAAAAGAAGAATGATCATTTGGTCAATAATATTATATCTTTTTACGTATCAATTTATTTTTCAATCCTCTGATAATAATTTTTCATTTTAAAACAAATAATGTAATAATACAAATGTATAGTTAAACTGCAATGCTTTAATCACGTATTTATTTATTAAATGTCAGTTTTAGACATGAAATGTATTAACTTCGCCTAAGAAAGCTGGTGAAAAATTCGATAAAATGTACTGCAATAAAAAGTTATGAAACTATCTATCCCACAAGAGATTTAAATTTTAAGAAAAAAAAAAAAAAAAAAAAAAAAAATTGTGGAAATTACCAAAATGGAAAATATTTTTTTTCTCACCAAAAGGAAATTAAATACATTTACGCAAATTTCTATGCCTCCTGTACAACAGAGTACAATTTTATTTCATACCCTCAAAATTTAATTCCAAATTCAAAAGTGACCAAGTCCATCAGGATTTAAACTGGAAATGCGCTTATTCAAAAATGATTAGAATTATCTTTCACAAAAACTTGATTTATTAATACAGAATTTAAATGCATTTTTTTCTTTGTGATCGCATATTTTCATTAACTCTGCTGGTAGCTTTTCTTTTCGATGGCGGATTGTTTTTTTTTTAAAAAAGATATATATCACCAATTTTGGTGTAGCAGTTTTATTTTTCTCGCCAATTCCGTCTGTAGTTGTTTTCTTATTATAATACAAAAGCACCAAATCTGATTACTTTCTAGCTTGTTTAATAATTTAGACAAACAATATCCTTTTCCGATGTGACCTTTCGGGAAATTTGCTTTATTTTTATGCGTTACTGGCTGTTTTTTTTTCTGTCTCTTAACAGCAGTTGCTAAGCAAAATAGGCAGATGAGAAAGATGTTGCGAATTTTATTTATCAGATCCATTGTTACGGCGCAACTTTTTATCGTGGAAAGTAAAAGAATGGAGGCGAAAAAATTTTCAGTAGAAAGTTCTTGTCTTTTATTGTGAAACAGCAGTACGAAAAAAAACAAAATAATAAATAAATAAAACATTAAATAAAATTTTAAAAAGCATCCGGTGCATGTTTTTTATATGAAAACAGTCGTATCTTTTCTTTTTAACTATAATATAGCAAAATTCCAGTTATTTTTAGAATTAAGGTAATTGAAATATTTAAATGATAAATTATTAAAATTTAAATAGACGTTTTTCAATCAAAATGTTTAAATTTATGACCTTAAATTACTTATTATATTAAAGAGACTTTAAGCCAACACGATTTTGGCTGGGGACTCTCTTAATTGAATATAATGTCTTAAATTGCGGCTATTTAATCTGTTAAAGTATTTATCACCAGCCATCCTAAAACTTGATCTTAGGTGGAAATTTCATTTTCCTAAAGGACAACGATCCCAAACATACTGCACGTAGCGTCAAAATGTGGCATCTTTTTCATTGTGAACAGCAGTTACAAACACTAACACAGTTCCCCGACATCAATATCATTGAATATTTGTGGGCAATACTCAAAACAGAGGTCCAAAACACAAAATTAGAAACAAAATCCATTTAAAACCAGTGTTACAAAAATAATGGGCAAAATATCTTCAGATACCAACCAAACGTTGATGATATCGATAACACAACATTTGGAGGTAATTAGAAAAGCCAAAACACATGCAACTAAATATTGACTTTTTCTATTCGAGATATTACAAAAATAGCATTGGTGTACACTCAATTTTTTGAGGCAAAAATTTGCATATGTTTATTTAAAATGCTTCTGGAAATTTTCAATTTAGAATTATTTAGTTGTTTGTTCTTTATTTCAATTTTAAAATGAGCTATTTGACATATGTAGAAATAAAAATATGTTTACTGTTGTAGGTAATGTGTTATTTATATTGAAAGTCGGATTTATCAAGTAAAAGTAAGGTCTACTGATTTTAACCATTATATATTGCATTTTTTTGCTGCTTTATTTTTAGTTATTCATAAAATAAAATTATAGCACCAATAAAGACATCTGCCTCATTTTTGAGAATTCAAATGCAATGCTGTTTCGTTTATATTATTTTAAATACATCGTTAAAATTACTAGAACACCTTCAGAATTTTTTTTCGAAGGTGTTCTAGTAATTTATAGGGTGAGAAGAAATAATAAAAAATAGATGGCTCGGTTTAAGTATTTTATTTTGAAAATAAAATATTTACCTTTAAAAGGTTTCGTCTTTTAAATTTAATTTTTTTAAAATTGCGTGTAACGTGTTAACGATTTTATTTTTCAATCCTGTTTAAGATAAGCAATCAATCTCACATTTTTTATTGTTCTCTGAATTGTTTGGTCTTTAAATTAAACTCACTCAGAGTTCCTTTTTTGTTTTCATTATACATTGTTGCTCGTTTGATTCTTCACACATCCTTTTAGTTATTTTCAATTTCACACATAATTTACAAGAAAACAGCAACAAAAAATAAATAATAAAATCAGACTGTATTTATTTCTATATCAAAACCAAACGACTTCTACCTACAAAAAAATTACTTATGCTTTTGAAAACTCAGGTTTTACCAAAATCGTTACAGAACATTAACCAAATATTTATGATTCTTCATATAAAAATGGAACCAAATGTTCATTTTTTAAATTATTTTCATGTTTTTAAAGTTTTCCTTCACATCCAACATTCTCTATTGTAGTTATAAACAATCGTCTCAAAGGAAATATTTTTTAATTCAAAAATAAGCTTTGAAATCAGTGTTGTGTGAAATTGAAAGAAAAGAAAAACATAACAAAGGTTTATTTACATATGTTCTGAAAATATTTCTTTGACATAGAAAGAAATTGTAATTATCCAGTTTAAATACCTCTGTAATCTGATTAAAGTCGTATTTATACAGTAAGAATAGTATACTTTAATTAAAATGATTTAAGAACAGATTTTGAGCTTTGTTTATTCTTTGTCAATGTCAATCTGACATCGATATTGAAAGCAGAAATTTAAACAAGTAACAGAATATTTAATATTCTTTTTTTAACTTATTTTCTTTTCAACATATGATCGATTTTTCATAGTTAAACCTAAGCAAAAAATAAATGAATAAAAGCGATGACTTAGCTATTTCTTTCTTCATTAAAAATGCGTAACTTAACAAATCTTTTCATTAAATTTTCAGTAAAGTAATCATTGAATTATGATTGAATCGTTTTTTTTTTCTCCCTTCTGCTGTAGATTAAAACTTTTAAGCAATTAGCTAATAATCTTGCTAACTCAACTTTTTTCTCCCCTATAGACAAATTTTGCCCAGAACTTATATCTTTTTATATCTTATAATTTAATCCTTTGCTTTTTATTTTCTATTCTCTCTTATAAAAAGAAAAAGTATAATCGACAAAAACTTGGACCTGAATATTTTGTCAAATCTTCACATTTTGACAAAAAGTTCGAACTTCATATTTTTAATACATTTTAACATTTTAAAACTTTCGAAGATATTTTTTTATTGTTATTATTATTTTAATTTGTTTGCGAGTTTATGAATTTGTTAATTCAACACGCTACATAAATGTCATTTATTGTGATATTTGTATCAAAATTGTAGATTTCTGTCAACCTAGGGAACCTAAAATTATTTGGCACAAAATCTGCTTGTTCTTTCGTATGATGTGTGTTACGGGTGGTGAAAATAAAAACTTTCAAGTAATTTTTTAACTCGAATTGTGGATCTAAGCCAAATTTTGGATTGATACTTGATTATTAGGATTTTTTCATTACTTTAAAATTCATTACATATGTATAAAAGATAAATTATATGAGCATAAAATCCTACAAATCTGGCGTCATTATATACATTTGTCCAATCACTTTTTTTTTCAACGGAACTGAATTTTAATTTAATTCTTTTTATTCAATTATTTCCAATGAATTACGATTTTTTTAGCACCTATCAAACATATATTCTGAATTGAATTAATTACTATGAAAAAAGACCACACAACAAATTTACTTATTCTGTAATAGCCATTTTTGAGATTAATTTATACATCCGAAATATTAATTTAACGCCATTATACAGTTAATGGGTAATGCACAACTACATAATATCTCCACATTACTATTCATTAGGAATGAAAAATATAAATTAAATGAAAGTTTGAATAAATGTGAAGTACTCACTCATTTTTAAGAAAATTTCCAAAATAAAGCATTTTAATATTAGTTTACTGTCTCGTCGTGGCAAAATTTAACAGCAAAATAAAGTATGATATTTAATGTTTTAATTGGTTTTTAGTTCGAATTTTAAATTAGTGATCTTTCTGAAGTTTGTTTTTAATGAGATATTTCTATGCATTTTACTCTCTAAAGTATTAAATCATGTCCTTATTATTTTATAGTATTTCTTGTTTTATTTTATCTTCATCCAAAATGTTAACTTCCATTTTCTTTTCTCGATAATATTTAAAATAATTAATTTGGCAACATTTTATCAAACATTCCCAAATTCACCGGAACGGATTTATACATACAGATTTTTTGCCTCATGTTTAAATAATAATACAATCTTATCAATAATTAAATTTATAAATGAAAATTTTATTTAGATTTTTAAATTGACAAATTTAAACTGAAGAAAAATTCCCTTTCTCAATTTTTACTTAACAGAAAAAAAAGGCTCTTTAATATAAATAAGGCTAAAGGAAATATAGTATGAATACCAAAATGTATTTTGAACGCTACTGTTATTTCTTATATATATATATATGCACACACACATAGCAGCCTTTTTTTTAAAACCATTTCACTGACAGAGTTTTCATATTTATTTTTCGTTTTCTCCTAGTCTTCAACCACAATTAGTGTCCTTGATTAAAGCTAAAATATCTCTACAAGATGAAGAAGGCAGGGTCACAATGTATCGATTTATCAATACAGGGCAGGAAAATATATCGATTTTTTGTAAAGAAACATGGTAGTTTTATTTCACAAAACTGAAAAATTTAACTTCGGTAGCAATAAAATACTTTCACAACTGAGTATTATTTAAATTAGAATTATTTTTATTGAAAAAAATATAATATTAACTAATGTTAATAGAAGATGACTATTCAAATTAAGAAATGCCATACGGCTTCAGATATTATATTCGTTTGGATTTTATAGGAATGAAAAAAATGAAGAAGCAAAATATATAACCTCAGGAAATACATAATTTAAGGAATATGGAATAATAATAGGAATATAAGGAATATTTAAAATACTTAACAGTAATGTTATCGAAATTTTTATTCTATTAAAGCATACTAAATTACTTTTAATTCTTATGAAAAATGGCCATTTATAAAAATAAATAAAAGATGTGGGAGAAACAATGTAGAAGAGTAACGCATTATTTATTCCCAAGGTTTTAGAAATATGTAGTTATGGTACTGGACGGACAGATGAAAATGGGAAGAATTCAAAACCGGAAGTTGTGTAGTCATTCATGATTCAACAAAGGGAGATGCATATTTCTGCAAACAAACGAAATCTCACTAAGCTTATTAAATATTTTTTTAAAAAAAGTGCCCACAGAAAAAAAAAAATACTGCAACATACCATACAGTTATTATTTTCCAAATATAAAGGATTAGTTATAAGTTAAATAACTGGCATTTGATTCAAGTAGGGAGCGAAGCATGAAAAATCTAGAACACCTGGTTACTATCATTTTACCAAACTAATAACTTCCATTTTATATCATAAAAAATGATGTATCAAGAAAGTAAAATGCACTTCCTGAAGAAGTGCACTAAAGTACGATGATTAAGAGAAATAGCTTTTATATTGCTGTTATTACTTAAAATTTTTCCTCGCATTCTTTAGATAAAAGAAAATAAATTATTTAAATCAAGTTCACTGCCTCACAAGAGGAAAAAATAAGTTAAAAACAATAAAGAGGAAGCTTAAAAAATAAGTAAAATATAATGAAATAACCTTTGGTATTTTCTCCAAAAATCGACTTGTAACCAAACAATAGGAAAAACGTTTTCTTCAGATTTCAAAACAACAGGATGTTTATCTATCATTAGCTATTTTCTGCCATGTTGGCGTCTACCTATCTTAAACCGTTCAGAATTAAGTAAATATTGCACTGAAAGTTGTCAAGACCATTTTGTAAACTTGTTGAGATTGATTTACACAGAGGTCAGTAAACATGTTTTGATAATAAAGAAAACTTTACTTCTTTGGATTTAATTGGATATGGTTTTTATCCTAGGGCCTTAGAAACAGAACAGGAAGTATGACATAGGTCCTTTCACAAAACATATATAAAAAACTCTGAGACTATTATAATTAAATGTTTCATTTTCTATAAACTCTATGCAAATTAACTGATATTATATTTCAAAAACTTCAGTTACCTTTCTTTGCATGAATATTTCTTTAATTCAATTATCCAAATATGAATTTTAAAAATATTTACTATATTTTGTATGTATAATTTTGAAGCAGTTATTAAGTAAACCAAAATATTTGATAGTAATTGCCATTTAAACCATACAGAGTCAAATTTTTTTTTTTCTTTTTACATTATTTAAGATACTTCATACTTCTAGAACTTCCTGTGTAAATTTGCCAGGCCACTTGCAATCAAAGCTTTTCAATTCTTGCACAAATCTTTTTAAATATCATCTAATTTACAATACATAAATATTTTTAATACATAATTTATAGCTTAATAAAATTGTGAAATTCAAATTTAAATAATCCATTATATGATGAAAATAATTTTAGGATTTTTGTTAAGATCAACAAGATTCAGACTAAAATATATAATTTTTAAAAATATCTTTTAAATTCAACTTCTAGTTCTAAAATAGAACCATTCGATATTTAAACAATTACATTTTATTTCCTCTTATTATTGGGAATCTGGAAATAGTAAGTACTATGAATTATCTTATAATTTATACAATATTATCACTTACCTTGAAGCAGCAGGATATTCATCTATAACTTACAGATTCTTAATTCCAAAACTATTATTGATGTTTTTTTGTAATTAATTGAAATATCAATTTTAATTTCTCCCTATTAATTTCACAATGAACAGTATTTTACTGAAATTATATTTAAAAATTACTAATCAATATTCTCTTCCTTTTCTATTTTGAAATTTAAAATCAATAACAGAACACTATCTATATTTATATTTAAATAACTTCATGGAATTTAAATATCTACAGATTTCTTAAAATCTACAAAAATAAAACACGACAGAAAATACATCAAAAAAATTTATTTTTTCCAGAACTTGAGTTAAACTCCTTTTCTTTTTTTTTTACATACATTTGTAGCTTGTTTCACAAGGCCAATACTTTCTCACATCATAAAATTTAGTGTTGCAAATTCCTTAAACTATCACAAAATTACCTTATACATTTATGAACAAAAAAATTGGTGGGTCCAACACATCACACAGCCAAATAAACATATTAGTTACTGTTTGTACTATATATGCCAATTCAATATATTCAAATTATATATGTTGCTTTTATTCATTAAATGCATTTCTTTGGGACAGTAAAATTTTATACTAATTAGGAAGTTTTAAAGACAACAATCTTTAGAAATTGTTGCTACTTAATATTATAAAACAAAAAATTTTAAGAACATTTCTGTCTACATCAAAAATATTAAATATGAAGTACGAGTTATGAAAAATTAAAACTTTGGTATACATAAAATGAGATTTAAATAACACTTGAAAAGTGAAGGTAAATTAAATTAAGTAATAACATATTAAAGTCATTATCTGCTTAATAGCTTAGAGATGAGTTGATCAAAATGTCAAGTTAAAGAGAAGATTAAGTTTTAGAAAGTTAAACTTGAACACTTATAATAGTAATGAAAAAATACAAGTTACTTGTTTACAAATGGCAAAATGTGTTAACAGGAAAAAATATGTACCCACTGTTCAAAATATACTTAAAAAAAATTATATACTTTTGAAATACTTCACCAGACAGGATTTCAAAATTTACAGCTTTTAAATTTGAAATGTAACAAAAATATATCAGCTGAAATTATTCAAAAGCATTTCAAATATCTGGAAACAATACTGAAGTGCAGGTCAATTAAGTCAAAAGTATTATCAAACTCATACATATACATAACATTTTTAATGACTAGCACAGTTTTTCCTTTAGAGCAATATTTTTTTAAAGAAGTCATTTTTTTTTCTTCCAAATTTTCAAACCTAATTTTTTAAAAACAATTAGTATTAAATAAGAATTCACTCTTAAACAAAGCAAAAATTTAAATTTGAAATTTTTAAGTACATAATAACATGCATATAAAATTTTCAAATTTGATTTTACTAATACATAATAACAGTAACAAAATACATTTTTGTCAAGCAAAAAAAATTTCCAATTCACAATAACATTTTTTTCTTAAATCAGAAAGGAAACTCAACTTCATACATCAACAGAAGTATAAAGCCTTACCCGCATTGTAATCATAATTACCCACATAATAATTTAGTAGCCAATTATAATCAACAGTTCTCGTTGGAATATCGTAACTAAATAGTAATAAAAAAAAGAAGAAAAGAAAACTGAGCATGGCACTTCAAACGCTGTTCAGTTTACATCTGGTATCGACGAGCATTTTCAAAATCTGACGACCGGTGATGACAGAAAAAAAAGGACAATAAAATCCTTTACATCCCAATCGCACTTGATCCCTGTTCAAATGATAATATAAACAAGTCTTATGAGCATTAAAAAAGCACAGGTACGATGAGGTTGAATGGATCCTTCATCTTCATAAAACATCCAAACAGCAGGTACTGATGAAGAAAAATGCATAATGGAAAAAAGGAACAAAAAACATCCACTCATGCGCACATTTACTAGATCTGATAATGAAGACACACTTTCATACACTTTCGACGCTAACTTCTACATCATCTAGATCGTAGAAATCTGTCTTTTTACACCTATTACTTTCCAAGTCCCTTTTCTGTAGCCTTTTCACAGCTTCACTGATTAATATGCCTTTCCTTAGAAACGTAAGTATTTCGTAAGGGTCATCTGAACAACTGTCTTTCGATGACTTAGACCTTAGTAAACAGTACTTACAATTTGGTGAAGAATGATCTATTGGAATATCAGAATTGTTCAATTTGTTTCGACAAACCGCACGCACCGGCGCAGCGTATGGCGACATCCGCCTGTGTTTTGAATAAACACTGTGGCTGGGTTTGGATTTCAGGTGTAAATTGTGCTTAATAGCAGCTACCAGTTCTTCTACATCAGTAGATAGAAAATTATCAGGTAAAGAGTTTTCAACACACACATCCTCTTTGCTAGGCATTTTCGATGTAATCCTTTAAACGTAATCCCTGAGTTGATATGGAATCGCAAGTCACTTCCAACGCTCACAAAACGCAATCGTCTCTCTACTGCTCAAGCCGGTAAAGACAACACAAACAACGATTTTCTTTGTTTTGGTTCGTACGAACACCCAGACGAATTGTATAAATGTTCCAAACAAAGTAGATCCCAAATGTATCTCGTAAAACCAAAGCTTTGTGGTTTGTTATGGGTTGTCGGCTGACTGATTTAATTGACTTCTAGTATCGAAATAAAACATTAATTTTCTCAATTGCATTTATAAAGTAGTTAAAAACATTTGGCTGTGTGCCAAGTTATTTCGGCGAGTGTATCCTTCCGCAGTAGTCTGCGAGAGAAAACACGTAGAATTAGGGTTACCATAGCGACATTCATTCTTGATTCATTTAATGTCGCCAAGTGAAGCCAAGGAGACGCCAAAGGCCTTTGATTACATGTAAAGGATTTCCTTACGTTAAATGATGCAATATTTCCTCACTTAATTTCTTCCACTCATAATGGCTGGCGAAGCATGAAAATTAGTTAAGATAGTATTGTATAAAACAAGTGCTGATAACTGACATCAGTATCGAATAACTGAAGGATGATTCTTAAAATAGTTCATACTCCATTTTCTTTTCGAAATTTTAAGAAAAACTCTCCGCGTTTTTGCGTGTATTATGATAGAAATAAATGTTAAAAAGAAATATACGTGGTATAGAGTATTTTTTGATGCAGAAAGTTAAACCTCATAATTGTTTTCATTCCACTACTGAGCTTAGAACACTCTTTCGATGTTCTTGTAGTACAAATTCATTCCTTGTCGGTATTGTTGCATTCAGTGATCGGTTGTACAAAAGAATACAAATTCATTGACCTCGAATTATTCTTGACACAATTTATAAGGTCACATACAGGCTGAAATCGAGCAATTTAAAAATACATTGTATTATGAAAGTATATATGTAATAAATGAATATGAAATATTATTAATTAAAGAACATGCATTTAATTCAAATTGAGTTATTTTATATTTTTCAAAATGACTTTTATATGATCATGTTATCACATACACGATTTAATTTAAAGCTTTCAATTTAATAATATTTTGCAACAAAAATGCAAACGATAATTTAAACAATTTCTTTCAGAACTCTTAAAAAATTATATTAGTTTCATTTAAATTCTTTTCTTACTACTGTGAGTATTATTTTGTCACGTGATTCACGTGTCACATATCCATCTTACGGATTAAAGGAATCTGATGTTCCAGCATTTAGGTAAATAGAGAAGTTTTATTTATAATATTTTATTGATACTAAATGGTGATGAGTTGAAATTCTTGTATAATATAAATTAAAGCTATGTACACTTGTGTTAGCTAAATCAAAATAGAACATTTAATATTCAGAGATAATCAATTGTGAGGTGCATTGCATTTCGTTTGAATTTAGAGGTAAAGAACGAGGGAATTATAAATATTTCATTTAATTGCATAAGACTGCCATTTAATTGCACATAGAAATCAGCTATGCTGTATCAAACATTTGAGTTTGAGTTGAAATTTAATATTCTTTGTTTATTCTCTTTTACAGAAGGAAAGAATATTCGAAATTTCATTATTTTTACTAACAACAACCTATAAAATTTAAGTCAATATTATAAATAAAGTTTGATTACAACTTGTTTAAGAATTTATTCAATAATATATTTTGTTTTGGCATCAGTTAAAAGTTAAAAGAAATTAATAAAATTTAAACTTCCTAATATGCTAAAGTTATTAATGATACTTGAATACTTTTTGATGCTAAAATTGCTCTGAAATTCAATATGGAAGTTCGGTAAGCATAAAATTTGTTTGGTTATTTTTTTACTGCTGAACACGTCATTTCTGTCTTCTCCAAATGAGGTGGAGACATTTTGTTGACATTAAGGATTAATACCATAAACTGATGCTGCACCAATCATTGTTCACCATTGTAAATATTATTCAAGAACAAGGTAATTCGGAAGTCATGGGGCCGTGTTTTCAAAATTGTATAAATTTTGCATATTGATGTTCAGGGCTTGGCTTAGCTTAATTGGGGCCGAGGGCAAAAATTTCTTTGACGGCACCCCTCTGCCTCACTACTTCAGCAATGAAGAATCGTGCATAGAACTTGTCTATGGTTTTTTTCGATTTGAGGGCCCTTCTGATGTTGGGGCCCGGGACAACTGCCCAGTATGAACCTGCTTTAGTCGGACCCTTGATGTTCTTTCTGCAGCTGTACAAGTGATTTTATTATCTTGTCAATAACATTAAAGCATAAATTACTATTTTCAATTATTTGTATTCCTAGAATGTATTCCACATCTTTGTTTTATGACGAATACAATAATAATCGAAACAAAATCAAATATGATAAACTGTTTTTCCATATTTGCTTAATAATACAATATATATATTTTTTTTGCCTTACTTTTTATCACATTGATGAATTTAAACTCTGAAATATTTTGATTTTGTTTTTCAAATATGACCCGAGGCATCGATGCTTCCTTCACCTTTTCCTACGCAGAGTCTGATTAAATCTTCTAGGGGTCCTTAGAAATCTCAGGACTCCTCTCTCCTTCAAGCCTTTAAAAATTTGATATTTTTAAATAACCAACTATTTTTTAGCAGGGCTTATAATATTTAATTTTTAATAACGATTTTAATTTAGCTGTTATATAAGAAGTTTTATGAAGCCAATTTTGATAACGTTGAAATAACAAAACCCTTAATGGTAATAACTTTCTGTAAAACTTTTAGCTATTTATCGGACATAAAACAAAATGCACAACTGAAATTAAAAGGTGATCCCAAGTAAAATAAGAACAAAATAATTGACAAAAACCTTTTCTTAATACTATCTAAATAATATTAAGTAATACAATAGATATTAAACTTTTTTAATAGAACCTAAATTATATTTTTTAAAATGATAAAGCTCTATTTTTTTTTTAGAATTACAAAACAACTCAGCATAAAAAATTACAATTGATAATTAATTAGAAATAATTTAAGATTAATGTTTATGATGATGTCGTGTCCGTGTTTTCACGGAAAGGGGGTGCAGTAACTTTTGAGGGTAAAGACTCCTGAGCACCCAGAAGGCAGAAGTCTGACTTTTAGCTCAAATGAAGGCTCATTCACGCATCTCACAGATAGAACACAAAAGAACACCCATGCCCGAACCGGGACGCCCAGATCACGGGGAAGATACGCTACCTTTATGCCAGAACGCCGGCAAGATTAATGTTAAACAATAAATTTAAATGATATCTTATTTTAATTTCCTTAAACTTGGTCGCATAGCCCTTATAATTAAATGAAGCACATAATATATTAAGTCTCAAAATAGTAGGTGAAATATATCTCGAGGGTTCAGACTTCCTAAAGTAGTGGGTACCCTATTGCCTATTTAAAAATCTGAAAAAAATTCCTAGCTACAACACTAGTCATTAATAATTTGTATTATATGCATTTTTATACTGTACAGTTCAATTGAAAACCGTAACTTTTGAAAACTTGCTGTCACAGTCAATTTATTACATATTTCATTAAATTTTAGCAGACAAATATTGTATATCTTTATTCTAATGAACTGTGTTTAGAATTTGAATTTAAGAGTAATTTGGAATGTCTACTAGGAATATTATTTATATTGGATTGGAAACGAAACAAATAAATGTAAACGAAGACTTATCCAAACTGTTTAGAAATATCTGGTTTTGAAAGTTGTTTTCATAATTCTGTCTCGCGTAATGTTGATAAAAGGTTCCTTAATTTTGTTGATTAAAATATTTAAAATAATAAAAAAAAAGAAAATTAAAGGGAGTTTATATCAATTAATATTCATCAGACTGTATAGACAAATACATTAAATCTTTTAAACTAAAGTGTGTTTTTTAAAGAGAAATATATTTTCAATCCTCCATTTTCCTATATGAAAACCGACATACTTTTCCTCTTGAACCAAAAGCTTTGATTTTACCAAAATAAAGGTTAAATTGGAGATGTAAAAAGAAGCCATTTACATTTATTTAGATGTATAATAATTCTTATCGGTCAGTGAAATTAGATGTTGTAGCAATCGGACTAATATGAACATTAAAAGCACAATTTCTGAATTAAAAAAAAACCCAGTACAATTTAATATCCTCCCCTCCCCCCCAAAAAAAAACTGTTAGAAATTTTTTTTATTTGGACAAAAATCTAGGCCTAAAAATTAACTCAGGAAATGCTGTCATTTAACTCAATGCACATCGCTTCGGTGAGGGATAAAATTCTCCAAAAGTTATCGTTTCAAGTTCTTCAAATAAAAAATACATGCGAATTTAAAAAGGTATACTGCGTAGGGTCTCAAATTTCCTAAATCCGCCACTGGCTACAGACAATTTTACAGCCATTACATGGAAGAACCTTATCTGACCATCTCACACTTTTACCAAACACGTCTTCTGAGCAAGCGCACTATATATAAATAAAAATTCAGAATGAATAATAGATTCGAATGAAGTTTGTAAATAAGCCACAAAAAAACGCATGGCGTGTAGTAAAAAGCTTCATTCAAATTTAGAAATTCAGAAATTAGAATCCAGGGATTCACCAAAATATGACAATTAAGCAAATACAAATTAAGGCAAATATAATACAGTCATCACTCTATAAATAAACCTTTTTGATTTTAAAATAACCCAATAACAATTTCTAAATAAAATATTTAATTAAATTTCTTTAATATAAGTGATTATTTGTTTTTTTCATTTTTCTTTCCAATTTACGTACATCAGAGAATTGTAAATATATATTTCATGTATAAATAGGATTGAAATTGTTTTAAAACCCTAAAAAGAGTGAGAATATTTTCCTTATTTTTAAACTCTATAGTATACAAGACAGAATATAATTATTCACGTATTTAGATATAGTGAAACGTATCACCGATACATATTCGCAAATGAACAGATATTTATTGAATATAAAATTTAAGAATGTGGCCATAGTTATTTCCCATCAATAACGCAAAGCGCTTAGTGTGTGTATTCCAGAATTTTCTCTGCTTACGTTTTATAGGTGCAATGTCTCTGAACTCTCATTGATTAAAAAATCGGATATAAAATACATCAGTTATGCGAATTTTTGTAATCTAACCGCATCCGGTCACTTAACCAGCTATTTCACTCCATTAAATGACCTTTTACCTGGAAAAGAAATCTTTCTTTGTTGACTAACAGCCACATAGTAGAAAAAGCAGTCTGAAACCCTTGCTACACCGCGAAGGAAAATCCCATGACCTATTTACTCCAATAAAACAAACACTGGGAAAACGCGATAAGTGAGCCAATTTGGCAACCTACGTTAGAATTCCTTTGGCGGGGATTTGGCGCAAGCGCAGAAGGAGGGTAAACGACCTGTCTGCGTCGGCGACGTGACGTGTATGTACATCGTGTTACGGGGCGGTTTTTCTTTTAAGATCAATCATTAGCAAATGCGCAGCCATTGCATCTTGTTATTTAGCTTTTTAGAAATTTCTTTCTTATTCTCATCACCCCCAGACTTGTAAATAGAGCAGGCAACAAGATCTAGATTGTTTTGATTCTCTTTTAGAAGTCGGTTCGTTTAAAGAGCCGGAAATGCGCTCAAAAACAATGGATAAAAACATTACGATAATTACGATTTCCATCAACACTAGCTTATCTTCCGCAAGTGCCCATTTTTATTCAATGTCGAATACTGTTGTTTTTATTTGTTATTATATCATACTGTTATGTCACTCATTCAGTTGTTTTTTTATTAAAAAAAATTATTTAATAGTTTGTGGTATTGCAATAGCGTGCAGCATTTTCGATTAGATCAGTATGTAGATCACTTTAGAGATTTTATTTTTTAAATAAAGCTGTTAGGAAAACATGTATTAAAAAATTGCTGAATATCGCGAAATCTTATAGATTTTTAAAAAGTGAGACCTCAGAGTTGGCATAGAGCCAAGTCTTCTCCCCCTCCTCCTACACTAAATCAAACATTCTGATGTTCAATTTTTTACATTGTACTCGAAAATATTTGTTTTTGTTGATTTATTTTTATTAATGAATTTTTATATCATATAAATGCCTATCCTTCTACTTTGATAATTTATTATAGGATTTTTGAAAATTACAAAGTAAATTTATTAAAATTTTTATAATAAATTCATTATTTTCTTATGGAATTTTGATAATGGAATAATTTTTTCCTATTAATCATAGGGTCTAAAATAAATTTTTAACGCATATATTTGTAATATATATATATATTTTTGATAAATAACTCAATCTTAGAACGTTTAAAAATGTAAATAAGCAATTTATAATTGCTAAACGAATAACAATTGATAAACAAAACTACTGAATTAAAGGTTCAAAATTGCGGAAACTTCGTGCTAAAATTCACCGACTTTTGTGCATAATAAGTAAATTGTAAATTTCTTTAAATCCTATTATAGTGCATTTAAGTTTGGGAGAAACATTTGAATTAAGGATGCTAAAATTTGCATTGTTTAATGTTTTTTTTTTTAAATTTTAAAATGAAAGAGTTATTGCTTGAGGTATTAAAACATTTTTTTGTTTCCATTTAGAGAAATTTTTTAAATAATAATATTGTGTATTAATACGTGATTTACGAATTTAAATCTGAGTGGGAATTTCTTCTACTAAAGATTCTGACTAAATTAAACTCGCTCTATGGACGTTTGAGATTATGAAATTTTTCGCAACACATTCATTTATGATGCACCAATAATATTGAAAAAAAAATTTTTTTTTACTAATTTATTAACCAAATTTAATTACAATATTTTGTTTTCCTTTTTATATGCATTATATAAGTTAACTTCATTGTTGTAAACAGTGTGGGATGTAGCAACAAGGTTGTCATTCCCTACTTAGATTATAAAAAAAGTTAGAATCTAAAAAAACGAACAAATCAGAATTGAGACTTAAAAATAATTTTAAACTGACAAGGATTGATCTTGAAAAGGTCTCTAACTTCTCTTGCTCTAGTAAAATAAAATTCGAGTCTTATATCTCTACATGGACAACGTTGTTATAGCTTTGGATTTGAACAATGTTTATAAATAAACATTTCTTTTATCTATACTTATAATAAAGCTCAATGTGTGTGTGTGTGTGTGTTGGCGCTCTACAGACCAGACCGTTGGACCTACAACTACCAAATTTGGTACATGTATACCTTGGAAGTCGGGAATGTGCACCTCGGAGCCCTTTTTTCGAATTTTTAATTAGAATTTGAATTAATTAAAATTTATGCGAAATTTCGAAAATTTTCCGCTATAACTTCCGAAAATATTATCGCACAAACATGATTTTTACATCAATTTAAAGATTAAAAAATTAGCTTTCTAATGGTATCAGTGTTTTAATGTATAACTTAAGCTTCTATTTTTAACGAATATTTAAAGAAATATTTTAACCATGTTTTACAACAATATATTTCGGACAAAACAATAAAATTTAATCTGCACGAGCACGTCAAGGGGGAAAAATTAGGTTTTATCAGCATGTTGCCATCCTATTGACGGAAGTTCAAACTAAAAAAACATCTATCATTACAAATTAAATCTAAAGAAATGCAACTTTTAGCACGTGACTGGATAAAATAAAATAAATATAATATGTGACATTTTCTAAAATAAATAATGAACGAGCAAAGGGAAAAAAATAGCTTTTATTAAACTGTTGAAATCATACTGACAGAAGTTCAAATTAAAAAATAAATTAACTATGACTGCAAATTAAATCGAAAAAAAAAATGTAACATTCACCACGTGATTGGATGAAATTAAATAAATATTAAATGTTATGTTTTCTAAAAAAGAAATACAAGACAAAGGTTTCTATGATCGGTTTGCA
>JAPMOQ010004655.1:8076-60117 GCA_026543055.1 Argiope trifasciata | reverse complement strand
TTTTTTGCGTTTTAATTTTTATTTTGGAAATAATACGCTTTTCTTTAAAAGTTTTAAGTCCTTATTAAAGGCTCAACTGTTCTCTCTGTTGTACTGTTTCCTCTATTTTTTGAAAAAGAGAATAAATTAGTAAAAATTAAGCGTGTTTGATTTGTGCTATGTACACATTGTTCCAGCAAAACTAAAGAATAATGTTTTTAAATATGAAATTCCCCATTCTGCTTAATTTATTTGACAACGCAGTTAAAATTCCTCATTTGTATTTGAAGTGTCAGCAAGACAAGTGTGAAATTGAAATTTTTGTGATAAAAAGTTATTAGTAGTTTATAATGATTTAAAATAGTTTTGTGAGTCTAAAAATTAGTCTATATAAAAATCTATATTTATGTTGAAATAAAAATGAATTGCAGATTATTTTTTCTTAACTCTATTTTAGAATATCAATTTTTGACAATGGATTACAAACATAAAGCGGGAGCAAAAAAGCGCAAAGAAAAGGCTTTGAGAGATCAAAAGAGGAGCAAGAATCAAAAATCTCTAGAAAATTTAGGGTTTGTATTGAACAATCCAAATGCTACGGCAAATTTACCAAATGTTGATGACAATACCAAAGTAAATAATGAACAATTTCAAGTTGACAATCAGCAAGAACAAAATATATCTGATGGCGTAAATGTAGATTTTCAGTCATGCGATGTTACTGAAAAATCTGAAGTTCCGTTAAGTTTGCAACACAAATTAACTGATTCTTATGATGTAGGTGTAATTGAAACGGAGTATTGTACCGCAATTCAAGTAGAGAATGCGATACGCTTAGGCCCAGTAAAGCACCCCAAAGTTTTCCCAAACGACAATAGTGGATATAAATTTCCTATTAATTTACTTAAAACAACTTTGCAAAATGGTGAACAAGTACCTCGCGATTGGCTGGTTTGGAGCCCTAGTAAACAAGCATTATTTTGTTTTCCCTGTAGACTTTTAAATAAAGCACCTATTGCCCATGCATCGAATTTAGCTTTGAAAACTGGATATTCAACCCAACATAAATGGAAAAAATTATATGAAAAAATTCCAGAGCATCAAAACAGCAACAACCACAAATTTAATTATGTGGAATGGCGAAATTTAGAGAAAAAATTTTCCAAAGCAACAACAGTAATGTCATTACTTCAAAATTCTATTAAGGATCAGGAACGAGAATGGAGACAAATATTACGTAGAATATTGGACGTGACGTTATTTTTAGGAGAAAGAGGTTTGGCGTTTCGAGGTACAAGAGAACTGTTAAATGATTCCAAAAACGGCAACTTTTTAGGAATTTTAGAATTAATAAGTCATTATGATCCGGTATTGGAAAAACATTTGGATAAAGTAAAAAAATCGCAACAATCACACAAACGATTACAAGTACATTACTTATCACCCGAAAGCCAAAACGAATTTATACAATGCTGTGCAGATGTGGTTACAAAAACGATTCTTAATGAAAGGGAAAAAGCAAAATATTACTCTATAATCGTAGATGCAACTCCCGATTCGGCTCATATTGAACAAACAGTCTTAGTTTTACGTTATATGCAAGTTAATGATGAAGAAAAGTTTGAAATTAAGGAACGGTTTTTAAAGTTTGTTGACTGTAATCAAAAAACAGGTGAAGCGATTGCTAATTTAATTTTAATTACACTCGAAAATTATGAAATCCCAATTACCGATTGCCGTGGCCAGGGATATGATAATGGTGCAAACATGAGTGGTATTTATAAAGGTGCTCAAAGTTTAATTTTGAAAAAAAATAGTTTCGCGGTATTTTCTCCTTGTGCTTGCCATTCGCTTAATCTTTGCGGTGTTCATGCTGCAGAAGCTTGTATTGAAGCAGTTACATTTTTTGGAACCGTTCAAAAATTATATAATATTTTTAGTTCAAGTCCTATGAGATGGAAAATTTTAAAAGAAAGTATCGATTGTTCCTTACATGGTTTATCTGATACACGTTGGTCAGCAAGAATAGATGCTGTAAAACCATTTGCTAATAACTTAGGAGGATTACGACAAGCAGTTAAAGAAATTTCAGTTTTTAATTTAACTGCAGAAACTAGATCTGATTTAAATGGCATTCTAAAGTATTTAAACTCTTTTGAGTGTTTAATTTTATCGAATATATGGTTTAAAATATTGATGGCAATCGACTACAGAAACAAAATTTTGCAAAATGTAAATGCAACTATTGACATTGAAGAAAGCAATATCAATAGTTTGATTTTTGATTTAAAAAATATTAGAGAAAAGTGGAATGATATTTTGACGGAATGCAAAATTGTTGCAGAAAATTTGAAAATTGAATTTAATACTAATTCGCATGATAAAAGGCGTAAATTTAGGAAAAGATTTGCAGATGAAATTAACGATAATAATGATACAGAAATAATGGGTGAAAATTACTTAAAAACACAGGTGTTTTACAAAATTTTAGACTTTATTATCGGAAGCTTAACTTGGCGATATCGAGCTTTGAAAGAAATATGTGGTTCGTTCGGGTTTTTGTGGAATTATTTAAAAACTGATGATGACTTGTTAGTACAAACTAGTAAGGATTTATGCAATAAGTATACTTTCGATATCGCCAAGGAAATTTCAGATGAAATAATTCATTTGAAAACCATTCACCGAGCCACATTTGGTGAAAATCAGTTGCTTCCTATAAATTTATTAAATAAAATGAAAGAACTGAAAATAGATGCCGTATTCCCAAACATTTGCATTGCATTGAGAATATTTTGTACAATACCAGTTACTGTAGCTCAAGCGGAACGTTCATTCAGCACATTGGCGAGGGTAAAAAACGTATTGAGGTCACCTATGTGTCAAGATCGATTAAATAGTTTGGGTACCTTAGCTATCGAAAGCGCTTTAGCGAGGGAAATAGATTTCGAAAATGTGATAAAATGTTTTGCAAACAAAAAAGCGCGGAAAGCTTTATTGGTCTGATTATAAGTGTAAATTAAATTAAATAAATATGTACAATAAAATATATTTTGTTATTTACTTTTTTTTTGACTAAAAATTTTTTTTGGGGTTTTTCCCCGGGCCCGGCATTGTCTCTCGACGGCCCTGGCTCTGCCAACTGAGTTATGGATAGTCGCGATGAGACCGGTCTAAATGATTTACACTGATTTGGAAATAGAGGTCACGATGTTATCGAAGAAAGTTTTGTTGTTGCATGACAATGCACGATCACATATGACTCATCACACTATTGAAGCTATCAGCAAGGGGAAATTTGAGTTGGTGGAACATTCTTCCTACAGCCCAGGCATCGCTCCATCTGACTTTCACTTTTTCATGCCACTCAAGGATTCTTTGCGTGTTTGCCGATTTGCCTGAGATTCAAACGTGCAAAATGATCTGCAAAAGTAATTTCACGACCAACAGAAAACATTTTATTAGGAAGGTAAGCTCTTTGACCTTTGGGCCAAGATCATTAAAAAGGAGGGAGATTTTGTAGAAAAATGATGTGCCTAGTATTACTCTAGTTTCATGTTAATAAACTGTAAAATGAAAAGTGTTGATAATTTTTGACTTTTTCTCGTGGATAGAAACTACACCGAAATAATACTCCTAGAAGTTATTTAAAAAGTTTATTGAAAACAACTTTCATGCATAGAATTAGCTTTTAAGGACAACATATATTAAAATGTTGAACATCTACCAAATTTTCGGCTTTTACTGTGCAAAGAGAAATTATTAAAATAGTGAATAAATACGATTTCAGGATTTTGATGCGTATTTACTATGCAGACCTCTCCGAATTCTTAAAAATCTAATTAGTCTATAAACATGAAAATTGAAAAAGTTTGTAACATAGATTCATGAAATTCGATATATGACTATTAAACCAAAATTACGGGATTTAATTAAATTTTGGACGAAATTTATGTTTTTCTTACCTTCTCATTATGTCTATTAATACACAAATAATGAAAAATTTCAAATACCTGGATCGTTGAAATATAACATGTTGTTTCACTGTCCAAATTAAAGATGTTTGGAGCAAATCCTTTAACAGGTTGATCATCTGTCGTACTCTATATTTTCATTTGGGAATGCAACTATTCAAAAATGCTTCTCAAAAAATAAAATCTAGGTATATGGTATTGTGATTAAAAGTATAAATCTATGTATAATTTTGGACTCAATAAGTAGAAATAAAAAGTGTTTGGGTGATCTAGACGTAATATTCAATTTTATCAATTTTCAAGTCGGTGACTTTTTCTTGTGTAAATTGAACCCACTACCATCGAACGAAGCACTATCGACAGGATGTAAGTTAAGTGTATGTATGGGCATATGTATGGCACCGTACCATGGCACATTCGTCACGATACAAAGAATTGCGTAATAGAGAATGTTAATAATTTTCGTGCGTTTTTGCTCCAAGCTCTCAGATTCGAGCTTCGTATTTCAAAATAGGACATATTACTTACATGTATAGAAAGCGTTGTTTTTTTAATTAGAGTCAGTTTTTATGGTTTTTTAATAAGCAAATAATGTTTGAAATTGGTATATTCTTTACCAAGTTTTTAAGTCATTTGATAGGTGCCTACGTTCATTCTTTTCTCGAATATGGCCGTATACTATGTTATAAAAAATCCAAAAAATCGTCAAATTTGAAATATTTCACTTATTTGGCTTATATTTCTTGCACTGCATAATCAATTACAATTCCAAAATGGTTGTCTCTATGCCAAATACTTTTTTTATGTTCTGTAATTTTTGTATTATTCGTTCCAATTGTTAAAAAAGTACTTCTTTACAGAAAATAATTTCCATGATAAGATGTAGGCACATCCTTTTGACTACGATTACATCATCCATATTTCCATTTTATTATCTATCATTTAAAAAAAATTAAAAATTAAAAAAATGAAATAATATACATCAAATCAATTTCGCACATTTAGATGCTTGTTAAAAATATATAATCATTTCTTATTTATAACAGCCCTCAGAAAATTTGCATCAGGACTATGAATGAGTTTTGCATATTATCAATTTTTGTGCTTTTCTATTCTACCTTCATTAGAATTTTTTTGATAATTACAATAACGAAGTTTCTTAAGAAGAAATTTAAGGGAGAAAATTTCAGTTTTACTGTATTTAGAAAAATTTTCTAATCCTGAATAGATATTTTTTGAAACGATTTTAATTTAAGCAGTTTGTAAGTATATATTATATTATTATGTTAAAAAATATATTTCTATAAATGATTAAATTGTTAATTGAAAATTATGGCCATTTTATACAGTTTTAAACCACAATAATCTCATTTGGTGGTGACATCTAGTGGATAATATAAAAACCAAAATTATAGAAATAGACCTTCCGTTCTAAAGTTTCTTATGACTATATTCTTTTTTTTTCCCCTCTCTATTTCAAAAGAATCTTAAATCTACTTCTAATGAAAAGTATTCAGACTTTAAAAATATGGGATAAAGCATTTCTTTTTTCTTTGTAGCTAGGCATAATAGAACACAGTATATAGTTTGATGTAAGTTAAAAAAACAAACATCGGATTTCTATACGAGTTTGCAATATCTCAGTTCATTGAATGAAAACTTGAAAAATACTTTTATGCGACTATGCATCTCTCTTTTCTATCACAATAGTTTGATTTCGTTCATTATCTGTTTTGAAAGAATGTTATGGCTATTTTGGAACGAGCCCTCTAATACGAGACGTTTTTAATGAATAGAATGGCACCAAAACATCATCACTTCCCCTATCGTTCGGTGAAAAAAAATGGTAAATGGGGAAGAGGAAGATCAAAATATCAATGGCCAAACAGGGACCTAGCAACTTTTTAGAGCAAAATAGAGGAGATATCGAGAAATGCGTTGAAAAGGAGGCACGTCCATTACCCGCAATTTTCACCACGCTTTTTTTCCCTTTCTTCTTCCTTCGAATTACTGCTCTGTATCAAAGAAGAACATCTGATCTTTACATTAAATTTAGGGTACATCAAGTTCACTTATTCAGACCTTAAGAAGAATAGGTTTCGAGCATACAAGCGTCTGGTTTTTATTCCGAGATTTTGTCATCAGATTATCTTCATACATGCGAAGAAATCCTCGCAATTCGTCCGAGACTGAATAATAGTACAATTTTTCTATCTCCGAAATTTGCACAAGATGTAAATAAGAAGGAATATCTTGGACAAATTTATTCCTTCAAAAATGATAATAATCCATATTTACTAGCCGTAGTTATAATTGTCATATAATTATCGTTCATTATGGCATAACATGAACAGGCTTCCTTCAAAATTATCATAACTTTATATTTAAAATCTAAGAACAATTAATTTTTCGAATAGCATTTTTTTCTGGCTAAAATAAATAATTAGATACCAAACTCTTTAAAAAAATGTATTAAAATAAATTTTTGTGGTATTTAGTGGCAACACTTTTGATATCCGGATTGAGATTGTTTTGGTTTTTGCTTTTGCATCCGCTGGGAGAGAAAATTATGACAAGCGTATTGTACATCCCTAATTAAAAAAAATTATTCTATTGAAAGACATTTACTCGACCTTTTGTCTTTCACATCCTCCCTCAGTTCAAAAGTTATGGTTAAATATTTCTGAAACAAGAATTCATCTTCCTGAAAATCTGATAGATTCTTTTGGTATAGTTCCCCATTTATTTTCGATTTTCTTATGAATAGTCTCTGTATACATATTAATTTTTAAAAAGCTATGGTATGAATTAATTTATCTTTCTTCAGTCATGAAATCGAATTAAACTGATTTGAATGCTTTATTTAGTTCTGTAATCAGGTTTAAATATATCTTATCAGTTTCGTTTGTTTGAATTTTAGATAACACCTAGCTTGTCTGCGTTGACAAAAATTTATTTATTTATTGTTTAAATGGAATGAGCGTATGTTTTTCTACCACAAGTTATGAATATCATATTGCAGTAAGAGAAGAATCACAGTAACAGCGTGATTTTTTGTTGCTGGATTCACTATGAAATCACTTCGTGACTGAAAGATTTTATTTTAAGATTTGTTGGCGTAGGTGTTAAAGAAGGATAATGGAAGTATCAACTCTGTATTTATTTTCTATAAGTTTTTGACAGCGTTTCTTTTTTTATTGGTTTAAAGTGTTCTGTTTTTTTTTAATGTTCAATTATTTAAAAAAAAATATTTTGAAGTTTTAGATTTAATAAAATTTTGCCATATAGAAAATATAAATTTTTTAAATAAAATGTAATTTTTCTTAAAAAAAAAACCTTTTTATTTTCTTAATATTTATGTTTTCTGAAATATTATTTTTAAATATTTATTCTTAATTTTCATTATTTGCATGGAGGAAATTATTAAGTTTTTGTTTAAATAAGTGTATTTAAATTATTTTTAATAATTTATATTAGGATCAATTTTTATTGCTTAATCAATCTTTGCATACATCTTATAGTTTAATTAAATTTTGGGCTTATTAAATTTATTTAGAGGTATTTATATATTTTTTAGAAAATGTTTGTAAAATAAAGCTTAGAATTAAATGTTATCTCAAAATATGAATTTTTATTTTCTGTATTTTTTCAAATGTAAGAATTTTTAATGAAGAACATTACTGATTGTTTGAATATATGATTTATGTTATTTGAATTTTTGTATTGTAAATAATATTTTATTTGTTTTAATCTTCTTTTAATGATCTTCTAAGATTTTAAAATTTTTCTTGTGAAAATTTTTCATTATGATAGTTTTGTGATTATTTCTTTTGAGGTAACTTTATTTTTCAGAACATAAAAAAGAGCAGGAATCTGATTAACTTAAAAATATGAAATGTGTAACTGATTTTTATGATTATTAAAATTTGAGAGGATTTCCAGCATTTATATCTTAATTTTTTTTTCTGTGTAGGTGGTATAGTTTTATTAATTGGAAGGTAGAACAAATAATTTAACATTAATATCATATTTTTAATTGAGTAAGAGTGTATGATAATATAAGACTGAGTGCTTTTTTGCATCTTATTTTTGTACTGAGTCAGTTTAATTATAATTTATTTAAATTATCTCTATGGTTAACAAGATAAAAGGTTAAATAATAATAATAATGAATTTATAAAAGTTTTTTCTTAATACTTCTGAGATATTTTGCCATAAACTGACCTAACTTTTCTGAGATTCTGAAGACAAAGTACTATTGTTTTTATATTTTTCATTTATTAATTTTTAAGGTTTGTAAGAAATTCAATTATAATCTCATTTTTTTTAACATTTAATTTTTTAAGAAAATTACTCACAAGTACCTTTACAAGTAAGCAAAGTTACTTGCATGTGTGTGTAAATTTTTAAAATGATGGTTTTAACATTTTGGAAAAATAATTTTCTTACGATAATACTTTTATTTGTCTTTTAGCTGCAATATTATCTTACTTTTTTTTAAAAAAAACTTAATTTTTAATAAAATTTTTGAAATCTATCCTTTAAACTAATTTTGAGAGTAATAGATTGATAGTAGAATTATAATAATAGAGAATAGTATTGTATGATAGAATATAATTGTAGAATAATTAGAATTTGTTTTGAAATGTATAAATAAAAAATTAAATAGATAATTCATCATTAATACTTTAAAGATCAAGCTTAAACAACAAGGAAAAATTTCTATTTTTTAAATATATAACCTTAGTATTTCAAAAATATGTTTGATAATATGAATGTTAAAATTTACTTTATTTTATGTTAAGTTGAGTTAAAATTTTTATTTATACAAATTCCACTTGTCTATTTTGTTACATGTAAATATTATGAAACTAATCATTTCAATTTATGAAATAAAAATTGTTATTTTATGATATATGTTTGCTATTCAAAATTGGTTTTAGTGAATTTAATTTTGACTTACAATTGAAAATATTTTCTTTTTCCTTTTGTAATTGTAGGTTTTGCAATAGATTGTTATTAAACAGCACCAAAATAATGTCTGCTGCCAAGAAGGTTGTCACCATTCTTCATTTTAATGATGTTTATAATGTTGAGGAGCAACAGCAAGAACCTGTGGCTGGAGCTACTAGATTTTGTACTGCTTTGAAGAGTTTCAATCATCTAGATCCACTGGTGCTTTTCAGTGGAGATATTCTTGCACCATCAATTAGTAAGCATAAATTCTATACTTATAATTTATTTTCATTTGCTTTTAATCCTTTCAGCTACAATTTTTTTTTAGGTCACATTTTTTAAAGGCTTTTTTTAGTAAGTTAAATGAACCTCTTGATATCTTATTAGATGCATTAATCTTTATTATCTAATGTAGGAAACAGGGGGAAGCTCTAGCTCTATTTTCCAATTTTTGTATAGATTTATGCATGAATATTGTTTTCTCAAAGAAAAAAAATTTGCCTTTGTGAAGGTTGGCATTCTGACGTTAACTCTTAAGGAAAGTTTTCTAGAAAATCTGCATTTTGCAATTATTATTTAGATCTTTTAAATAGCTTTTCAAATTTTTCCTTTGTTTTAGCATTGATTAGTTACTTGTCTTGTTTATTTCTCATTTCTGTAATTGCTTTTAAATCTCGCTGACTAAAACAGAATCAGAAAACTTTGTTCTTCCAAAGAGAACTTGCTGCTGGAGTTTAAAAAGTCCTTATGTCAGGAAGAATATTTTTTTAAAAAAAGTTTTATACTTTCATGTATATTCTTCTTTCAACTTAAAAACTTTTTGTCTGTATGAAGAAAATTGAAAATCGAAATGTTAAAACTATGAAATTTTTTTAATGTTGATTTTTTAGACTTTCAATTTTTAATTCATAAGAACTTTTATAATAAATTACAAGTATAAAAAGTATTTAGCATTTTGTTGACAAATGTGTATTTCCATAATACTTTTTTTAAATTTTCTCTAATATTGAATGTAAAATATTTCTGAAATATTGAAATTGTCCAAAAATTAAATATTTAGACTTTTATGAATCTCCTTGTTTTTAATACTTTCAGAGTGTGAAAAAATGTTAAAATTACATCGATTCGTCTATTAAATATGATAAGTCAGAAACATTATGTGGTTCTTACTTCAAATTTATAGATCTTCTATCGCATTTGAAATGAAATCCATTTGTAGGAAATCTGACCATGTATATATAAATACAATTGCTAAAATGCATAAAGAACTATGTCGATTCAACTTTTATAGTTTGTCATCAGAATAAATGTTCAAATATTGGTCAAATCCATTGGTAGATTGAGCATCTGCTAATCTATATTCTCATGTGTTTGTGTACATTTTCTCAAAAATGTAGTAATTTAAATAAATGAAATTTAACATAAGGTTTTATAATCAAGTTTATCATTCTAAATCCAATTTTGATTTTTATTCAATTGCAAAGATAGCATTCAGAATGAATATTCAGGTTTCTTTGCGATTCTATAAAGCTTACCATGTGTGGCATCACTATGTTAACAAGTAGGGAAATAAAAGAGACTTTTGTGCTTATGAATTTTGTTATGATTTTCAACTACTCTTGTGTAGTACAATTAGAAGATGTGAGTCCTAAGAGAACAGAAATATTATTTTATATTGTATGAGTAATCAAGAAACCTGAAGGGAGTTTTATGTTATGGTTTATTTATTCATTGTTTCAAGAGAAAGCTGTATTGAATTTATTTGAGGATATATGCATCTTGTATAGTATTTGAATTATTGCATTACTTTTCATTTATTAATTTTAAAGAATGTAAGGAATTCAAAAATAATCTCAATTTTTTTAACATTTAATTTTTTGAAAATTATACACCAGTACCTTTACCAAATAAGCAAAGTTGCTTGTGTGTGTAAATTTTTAAAAGGATGTTTTTAACATTTTTTAAAAATAATTTTCTTACAATAATACTTTTATTTGTCTTTTAGCTGCAGTATTATTTCTTTTTCGAAACATAATTTTTAATAAATTTTTTTAAATCTATCCATTATTTTGAAGGTTAATAGATTAATAGTAGAATTATAATAATAGAGAATAGTATTGTGTAATGGAATAAAATAGTAGAATGATTAGAATTTGTTTTGAAATGTATAAATAAATAATTAAATATGTAATTCAACATTAAAATTTTAAAGATCAAGCGTAAACTAAAAGGAAAAGTTTTAATTTTTTAAATATAGAACTTTAATATTTCAAAAATAAGATAATATGAATATTAAAATTTATTTTAATTTGATCAGCTGGTTCGCCAAAAATATTGGTTTTATTTGTTTTCAGATAAATATTTTTGATATAACTTCATGGCCACGATTCTACTAAATTGTTTGAAATTAAAGTTGTTTTATTTTAATTCTTTCTTTAGTTTTACATATTATGTACATTGACTTTTCTGACAGTTTACTAGTGTTAAAAATGTAAATATCTGGCTCTCCTAAATTTCACAGTATTGTAATTTAACTTTTTATTTGTCTTCTAAACTAAAAATATAAACAGATTCTTTCTTTAATTTTCAACAATGGAAAAAAATGGTGTGATTAAGTATTTGATAAAACTATGGGAAAAGTTTCAATTCCAAGCAGTCATGTTATCGATTATTGGAAATTAAGAAAAAAATATTTTGTTATATACTTAATTGTCAAAAATTTCCATGATTGCATCAATAAACTCACATACCTTTATTATTTGTGTAGATTTATTTAATTTGGTATCGTTTTCAATCTTTTTATTAAAAAAATATTTTTTGTTAACCTATTTTTCTATTAAAAAGTATTTTTCAAAAAAAAAAAAAAAAAAAAAGGAAAAGTTACAATATTTTTCTGTTTTTTAAAATTATTAGTTTAAAATTTAATAATTTCTTTTAGTAGATTGAATTTGATTACATTGTATATATATTTCTTCTTTTAGTGAGCACATTTACAAAAGGTGAGCAAATGATACCTGTGCTGGAAGCTTTTGGTGTTCATTGTGCATGTTATGGAAACCATGATTTTGGTAAGCTTTTTAACTACCATTTTCTTATCTTTTGATTTTATTGTGTTACATATTTTGTTTCCTCGAATCATATTTGAAATGATTTATCTTAGGTTTATTTGTAAATTGAAATATGTTTCTCACCATAAGATAAAATAATTTTGATGTATAAATTCAGTTTTTTTGTGATACAGACTTCTAAGATTAGTTTCATTATAGAACGTAGATTTTCAACACTTTATACTTTTATTAACTTAATACTCTGTAAATTTGAATAGTCAAGTACCAGTTAAAATGTCCTCATTGAAACTGATTCAATATGGTTTTGTCATATAGTTTTAATTTCTTAAATTGCTTTAAACATGTTCTGGAAGTTTTAATCTTTAAAAATGCATATGTGCTCATCTCGCATTCCAAAATTGCTGTTGAGATAAAAATCACTTTGAAACTCGTATTTTCAATTATAGAACAAGGTTGCAGATATATGCTTATTTATGCATGGTGTTGATTATTTACTGAAGAATTTTGCTTTATACATGTGTATCTGTTAGTTTTTATCTAATGGTAAGAACTGCATATTTTTTTAATATTAAATTTAGGTTAAATATTGTAAATATATAAACAAGCTTTCATAATAACTAATGATAATGAAGTTTTATAGATAAATGGATTTTTTTAGTTATCTTACAATTATGTCCTAGCATCAGATTTAAAGGCATCATAAGAAAACATTCTTATAATTCTATTGGAATTTATTGTCAAGATTTCATAAAAAATATTAAAAAAATTTATACATTTAAGAATAATGATAATAATAAATCTCATAAAAATAATAAAATTAATTCATTTATTTAATAAATCACTTGATCAATCATCATTCTTCTGAATATTGATTTTGTATGATTTGTAAATAATTATCTTGTAATAATATTGTTATGAGGATTATCAGGTATTATTTATTTGATACTATTGGTGTAAAAAGTTACAGAATATTTTACAATTTTAAAAGTTTGATTCATTATATTTGGCTTATACCAGTTGTACATACATGTCCTACTTTTACTTTAAAATTACTGAAATTGAAATTGAATTACTGAATTTGAATTGAAATTACTTTGAAACTCAATATGGAGTGCAGTTATAGTTGTAGAACAAGGACATATGCATATACATTACGTTGCTGATTGTACGACACTACTTATTTACCATCAAAATTATCATTAAAAAAATTAATTTGACATTAATGTTTTTAAGGTATATAATTCTATGGTTTGATATATAAAAAAAGTAGAACATTGTATAGTGTTAAAGATTTGATTCATAATATTTTGATTAAAAATTCTGTTGCTAGTTTAATTTATTTCTTAAAGAATAATATGTGAAAGTTATTTATTAAAAAATTCAGGAACGATATATTTAAAAACTGGCGAAAAGATAACCTATGCGATCTTTATTTATATCTGCTTAAAAATATTATAAAATTTGCTTCATGTTAAAAACTATTATTTTTTTTATTAGTATGAAGCAGTACTTAGGTTGGAAATAATTTAAACAATGTAATTCTTAGTTGTAATAATATAATATGTGCATTAGTATGTTAGAACGTAATATAGAAATATGGCTGGATTATTATTAATAATTAATTTTCTCTATTAATAACACTTCCCCTTCTCAACTTTAGAAATTTGATGGCTCACAAATTTTATTTTGCTGAATTTTCAAAGTTATTCAGTTTTTTATTCTAATTTTAAAGGTGTGAATTTGAACTTCTTTAAATTAAAATTAAGTATTGGTTAAGTTAATTTTGAAACATTATTTTAGTTATATTTCTAATTAATTTCTATTTGCAAGTTTTATATTATTTTATAATAAAAAAGAAGATAGTGCTTTATATTTAATATATATATATATATATATGATCCTGTTATTATTATAAATTAAAATCAATAAAAGATTTTTGAGATATGAGATTTGTGTTTAAAGATCTTTAGAACACTTAATCCTGCCCTGCATACGTTGAAAAAATTATAATAATTCTTTTATAATTTTTAATTCAATTGTTATTAAGAAAAATCTGAATTTATCTTTTCAAAAATCTTTTAATAGTTTTTCATTTTACAGACATTCTGAATTTGGTTTAGTTTAATATTTAATTACTGTGATTATTAAGTTGAAATCCTAAATCCATTTTATCTTTATTTTGGAAAGTTGGTTTGCATTTTCAATATTATTTTAATACTAATAATATTTTAATAATTTTTCTGCCAATACTTTGATGAATGGATTTCTTTTGGTTGTAATGGGGATATTAAAGTATTTTATATTATTGTATAATCTTATAATGTAACCATTACAATGAAATTGTCCAATCTCTAAATTTAAATAAAGAAAAAAAAAGTATTTGCAATTTATCAGCTTTTTTTTTGTATTATCATAAATTGGAGAAAATTTAATATTCCTAAAAATCATGTATTGGTGTTATTTTGAAAGTAAATAAAATCTAAATCACTTAATACATTCATCAATAAATAAAACTAAAATCAAAGTTTGCTTTAAATAAGCATAGCTATAATGTAAAAAAAAAAAAAAAAAAAAAAAAAAAAAAAAATCTAAAATTTTATAATTATTTTCATATTTTGAAGTGTCATTTTTGGATTGGAGTTTGTTCTGTTTTGGAAGGCAAATTGCACAGATTGAGGTACTAATTTCACAATGTATTCAAATTTCATTACATTGTAGTTAATTTTAATGACATTATTTTCTCTAACATCTGATGTATTCATTTTAATTAAAAATAAATACTTCTCTTTAGATGAAGTCTGAGTAAGGTAAAAAGAATTTCCATAAAAAATATATATTGTTTCTCATAAAAAGCCTAACATATGATTATTGACAATCTTATTTTTAACTTGTGTACAATTGTTATCTTAATTTTTTTCTTATGTGTGGTGCAGTTGTTTAAAATGTACATCACATTTCCCAGACTACATTTGAATTTGCACAAAAATTGTACTACTCAACATTTTAAAATTTTCTCCACAACTTATCTGATCTGTTAATTTCTATCATAATGCATCAATGCATTTGTTATTCAAAGTTAATAAGTGTTTTTATAGTTTTTTAAGTAACTTGGAAAAAAAAAACATACCTTCCTTTTTCAGAGATTTTGTGAGATTTCATCTAATCTGAAATTTAAGAATTTACTGAATTGGAAGGGGGGGGGATAAGTAACCTGATTTGTTAACTGAATTTCTTTTTCCAAAATTAATTAAAAACTTTTTTGAAATAATATAAAAGTGTCATATAAGAAAAGGGAGGTACATCCTTTAAAATATGCATGGTGACTTGGAATAGGATGGGCTTCTTAATATTTCCCACTTTAATCCAAAAGTTTGATTATTTTACATTTAGTGTTTCAATTTTTCCTTAGATGTCATTTTGTAAAATGAATTGGTGCTTTATGTCTCAGATTTTGGTGTTGATAATCTCATGGATTTTGCTCGGCGGACGCCATTCCCATGGCTTATAAGCAATGTATTAGATAATGGTACGTCTGCACCTTTAGCTGATGGCAAAGTGACTTGTGTCATGGATAGAAATGGAATAAAGGTAAGTGCATTTAAAAATCTTTGTTATGTTTTAAACAATAAAAATGTAAAATTACTGATTCCTTATAATTTGTTAAACTTTTTTTGAATCATTTTTACTCTTTTTAATGTTTTTTTTAGTTTGGAATTATTGGCCTAGTTGAAGAGGAATGGTTGGCTACTCTTGCTACTATTGATCCTGAAGATGTTACATACATTGATTTTGTTACCGAAGGTAGAAAGCTTGCCAAACAATTAAAGGACAAGGTTATTACTATTTTCGTCTAACTTTTCTTAACTAATTGAACTTTTTTCTTTTATTAAACATGTGCTTTTTATAGAATGTATAAAATCAAATTTATTACTTCAAACTATTAATTTGGAACTAATAAAATTGGAGTTTTAAAAAATATATCGTTGTTAGATACTTTTTTCTGGTCAAGTTGAAGTCGTATGTGTATGCTTTGGTCATCACAATTTAATTAAAAAGAAAGAAAAGAAAAATTTAAGAATCAGGTACAATAACATATTGTTAGATGGATTATGTGTGAGATGATCATATGTTCTTGATTTTAGTAGACATCTATTATTAATATTATCCAGGTACATGTTTTAGTTCATCATTATTATCAATTTATTATGAACCTAGTGGTGATGAGTCATGGCAATTTTGATAATGATATGTTGGCTCATGAGCTTAAAATTTAATAAAATATTCTTGGATCTGTCCAAGATAGGATGTTGCAGAATTGAACTAAACTAAATAAAATGAAATTGAGTTTGTAGATATCAATAAAATTTGAGATGGAAATCAATTGCAATTTGGACTGTATATAAAGTTTTGGCATTTATAAAATATATGTTTACATTATATATTTTCCTTTTGAAATGATAATAAAACACCTTGTGAAGTATTTACTTTTCTCAATCTTGAAACTATTTGTAGGAAGCTGTAACTTTTTCTTTTTTTTATGAGCAAAACCATTTACGTGGTTATAAGTTTAATCTTAAAATTTAAAGGCTAAATTATTAATAATCTAATTTAATGATTTTTGTGCTATTAATTTGATATTTGTTTTGAATTTATTTCTTTTAAAACTATGAAGTTTTTATTCAGATTTTTTTTTTAAATTATGAAAACTTATTAAGCTTAAATACCATCTGTCTGTATATATTTATTTTATTTGATTCATATTTATTCTTTTTATTGCATACTTCCATATTATTCAAAATAGGAAATCACAAGAAAATTAAAATAATAATAATAATAATGTAACTAGTGTTGTTATAAAGAAGAGTAATAAATAAATGAGCAAGAGGTATGAAAAATTGCAAAGAAAGAAAATTTCTATGAATGATGCATTTATGTTAACAGAAACAGCATATCAATAATAAACTGTGTTTCTTTATGTGAAAAAGTTCATTATTAGGATTTTATTCCATTATTTATTACTTTAAAAATATGTAATTATAATTTTCTTTGACAATACATGTAGAATATTCCAATTCAACAATTTCACATGTATTCTTATTGATATGCTGTTTCTGTTAATTTTTTTTCCTTAAATTATTTTAATATTTTGTATCAATGAAAGAGATGGTTTTAATAATATTTCATCCATGCATTAAAGAAATTAATGGAATTAAACATAAGTTTTGATTTGTATATTTTGTTTATATTGATTCACTCTGCCCATTTTCTTAAGCAGAATTATTATTTTAAAATTATTGTCTTTTTAAAATTAATTTTCAATTAGTTGTAACAATGTGGACACTTCTGAGATTATTCCTGTTTAAATGATTTTATTTTGAAGAACGTTTGTTAATATTTGAAAAATGTTTTATTTTATCAGGTTGGTGTAGATTATGTAATTGCTTTGACACACATGAGAACACCAAATGATTGCCGTCTAGCAGAAAATGTTGATGAAATAGATCTTATTTTGGGAGGACATGATCATGTTTATGAAATAAAAAAGGTATACATGCTTCTTTTAGGTTAATGATTATCAGATGCCTTTTTCTTTTACCTCAAATATTTTACATGATTTAAAAAAAATCTTTCTGCTTATGACCACATTTAAAAAAAATTATTAATGAAATAAAAATTAATTTTTAATCTCAAATTTTTGCATAAATAGAAAAAAGTTATAAAAAAAATTCATTAAGGATAACAAAGAATTTTAACTATGAATGCTTCAATTTGTAATATTTTAATAAAACATTTGATAAATCAACTAAACCCTGTTGCATTTTAAATTTGTTTGTATGATTTTGCTTTAGAATTGGAGTTATATATATTAATGATTTGAAGTGAAGAATTTGATTTATTATGATTATGAGCTTCAACAGCATGAAAGTATATTTTAAAAGAATTAGTTATTTCTCTGTTAAGATTTCATAAAATTTATCAGATTCAATCCTGTTTCTTTTTAAATAAATTGAGTAGGTGTTTTTGCTGTTATTGCTCAAAAAAAAAAATTAAAATTGCAGAATCAGTAAATGAAATTTATGTTGAAAAATATTTTTATTTTAAAGTGAAATAAAATATACATTCTGTAGTATTTAATGATTAAGCTTTGTCAGAGTATAAAATCACATTTCAGAAGAATGTTAAGATTCTGTTAAGCAGGTTCTATTAATAAGGAAATGATTTTAAAAAAAAATTCTTGTTTTAGTTTTTTTGAAATAAGTAAAAAAAAAAGTTGTTCAAAATAAAGAAAAATATAACCATGGTTGGTTCATAGAACTAAATTCATATACATGTGTACTATATTTTTCATTTTCATAAACAAATAACAATATTCATTGCAAAATCGCCTGTCAAATAAAAACTCTTTAATTTTATATCCATTCAGCTTTTTATAGAAATGAATGTTGTATTTTTTAAACTGTGATACAATTATTTAATCTTATATTACTGTATAAAATGTTCAGTACAGATGTTTCAATTCTGATTCTATCATTTTCAGTTACAATAGTTTCGAGCCAATCCATTTCTATAATATATATATATATATATATATACTAGTATAATTATCTGAATTAAAGAAAATATAATCTTATTCATATTTGTTCATATTTTTTTCTGTCTTTTTCTTGGATATATTTGTAGATAATTTCTAAAAGAAAAATGAATAAACTGCTTATGTATTGTAGATTTACAAAACAGCAGATCATTTCTAATAATTAAATTATTAATTGGTTATTCCTAATTAATTGCTAACAAGTGCTTTAGGAAGAATTAATCCTTTTTTATATGTTGCTTGAATTACAAAACATCAAATCATTATTTGTCTAATATGCTTTAATCACAGAATTATCATATATTAAATACTAAATATACCTCTCTGCTGATAACTTGAAACCACCTTTATGAAATAATTATTCATCTGATCTTGGTTTATTTTTTGTTAATAATTTTTAAAATAAGTTTACACTAACATGAAAGATGTGCCATTGTATTACATCAGGAATCTGAATTCTGTTTTATTAATAAACAAATGTTTGTTATCTTGTTGTAGGGTTTACATGAATTATTTTATTATGTCTGATAATTACCAACATTGTCTTAAAATTTTCCTGCCTATGTTTTTAATTTTTAACCTTATATTGGCAATTACTGATTAGATAGTAATGCTAAAATATTTTGTGATGAAAGCCTTGCCAGTTTATTATAATTTTATTTCATTTGTTAGAAATTTCTTCCACTTTAAAACTTTTATTAATTTTCTGTGTTATTCTATTTTCATAATTCAAAATTAGTACATAATTATTTGCAGAAAATTATCAGTATTTTCTGTAGCCTTCCATTGTGCTCAAAATAAGCAAATTTGTAATTAATTATTGTTTACAGAAATAATTTACATAAAATTGTTTTTACTTGTATGACCTATTTATGGCTTAAGAAATGACAAAATAATATTGCAAATATTTCTTATATATAAGATCTTTCAAATGTTCGTTTCTCATACATATTTATTTTATTTATATGTACTTAAATAAATTGGAATTTTTTTTATAGGTCAATGGAAAATACATCATTAAAAGTGGTACTGATTTTAGAGAATTTTCAAGAATCACATTAGATTTTAATTTGAATCCGGTTCAAATTGATATTGAAAAAATTGAGATTACTTCAAAATTTGCCGAGGATGAGGAATTGAAAAATCAGCTCTCTATTTATCAAGGTAATAATCTATAGCAGAAATTATTTTTCTGTTTCCATTTCAGCAAAAGCTGATTTGTCTTTTACTATCTCATTTTATAGCTATGCTGATGAAAACAAGGTTAACAATTATGTTATAGTTTTGTCTGCATAAATGTTTTTTTAAATTTCAAATATATGTTGATTTTTTTTGCATTGTATTGAAATATAAGCTTTTTTTGTTGTTAATAATTTTGTTGTTGATAATCTGTTTCACTGAAACAGAAGACATTTAGCAACTAGAGCTTTCATAGCAGACAGACAGTGAAAGCCATCTACTATAGCTACTGCGATTGATAAAGCAGAATACAAAAATATCATTTTAAAACTTTTTAAATTGTCTATTTTGCTTTGAATCTCAATGGTATACTTGCACAAACTTGATGAATCTTAGAAGGAAAAGAAAAACAGAATTTGAATAGTTAATTTCCTTTTGTTGTTTAAGGAATGCAAGAATACATGTAAAGTTATTTTATGTATTATTATTATTTTTTATGTTTATTTAATGCTTAAGAAAGCTGTAAGAATTCACATGTTGTTGTTAAGTATAAAGAAATGTTTAAAAATACAAAATAATTTATAGAACATTTGAATATAGTTCCAGTGCTTAAAAATTTTGGATATGTTACTAAGCAGTTTAATTTGAAGGAAATTAATTTGTTCCAATGAAGTAAATTAGATTATTTATTTCAGATCAAATTTTAAATTTTTAATCAACTTTGTAAAGGCTTTATAATTTTTGTAAAGCTTAACTTAATCTATCATTTAATGAATCCATTTTATTATAGATATTGTTGCTGGAAAAATGGATGAAGTTTTAGGCCACTTTTCTGTGGATTTAGATGCTCGTTTTTGTAGTATAAGAACTCAAGAAACTAATATAGGTATGTTTTCCAAGATTTTCATATTATCTATTGCTTTGTATCTTATTATAATTATAGGACTTTCATGCAACAGTAGATTTTATTTTTAATGTGAATGCATTGGTGCAAAATTGATGATTTGTACATGGATTTTCAGATTTCAATTTTTTTTTTGTGTGTGTGTGTATGTTTGTTTCTTTTTTCATCTATGTAGATACTCAGCAAAAGGATATAATCTAATACTATAATACGAGGAATGGTTGTCAAGTCGAAAATCGCCCCAGAATTAATAAACTCCGGTAAACTTGGGGGTCTGGGGTTTTTGGCCACGAGGAATCGATTGGCGCCGGTTTTGAAGCGCTACGGTCGAGCAGTTCGGAGTTACAGATAGGATATTTTCAAACTTTATTAGTTCGCCATAATGGCTAGTTAAATTTTCAAGCGGTAACGTGCTGCCATCTATAGCCAATATGGCGAACTAATAAAGTTTTATGTTTATGCTGTTATAGGTTTATAATATGTTTCTTATGCATGTATATATGTTTGGTTTTTCTAAATAAATTTGTCAAAAATATTGAACTTCAACACACTTCAATCTTTACCTTTACTTTGACTTTGTATAGAATAGTACCCTTTCCAACTCGAACTTTGTTTAGAATAGTTTACAACGGTGCACTTTAACCGGTTATCTTTTCACCAATGGTTTCACAAATTTTCTTATGGCATGTATTGTTTTGATAAATCACAATTGAAAATTTAAATCTTCGAGTTAGCTTCGATACCTGTTTTCTCCGAGCGGAGCTCGGTCACCCGCTGGTAGAGATAAAATAAGAATTTTAAATATTTTTTAAATTTTAGAATGTGAAGTGAGTTTTAATTATGATCTTTATAACTTTCTATTTATTATAAAGAACAGGTAAATTTTCTGATTAATCTTTGATTTCTTGAAAGATCTTTGATTATGTAATTAATTTAACCAGAGGCTGATAATTCTTTTTCAAATTTTTATTATTTGGAATCCTAATATTTGCACAATGGTAAATTAGCTTAAAAACAATATTGCGAGATCCATAGTTTATACAGAATTGTGTTTTAATTTGAAAACAAGTATTTGAAATGTACATGATTTTCTTATCTTAGACCACCAATATTGTAAATTCAATAGTTTTTCTTTTTTTAAAAAAATTTATTAATTTATAATTTTGAATTATTATTAATTTTGAATATTTTTCAGGTAATTTTATATGTGATGTGATGTTAGCATCAACTCATGCTGATTTGGCAATATTGAATTCTGGAACTTTGAGAGCTGATCGGATCATTCCTAAAGGAGAATTCACTCTTAGAGATTTAGTTAATCTTCTACCTATGATGGACCCTATGGTTGTATTGAATGCTCCTGGTAATTATTGATAAGAGTTTAATTTTTTTCTTATAGAATTATGAAGAATTTGTAGGATATCTGAAAAGCTTTGAACATTACTAAATTATGTTAAAAAATTATTAAGAATAGCAGCTTTTTTTTCAAGGTTAAATAGGTCTCATATTTCAAATTTGCCACATCTGAACTTAAAATTAAAACATGTAAAAGTAAGAATTATAAAATCAAATATTTGACATATATATAATAATTTTAATAATCCTTATTTGGAAAGAGGAGAATACAGGTTTGAAACTGTTAATTGCTTCAAATATTTTATCACTAAGATTAACTTACTGCATGACATAGTGCCTGAGATTTGCATCTGCTTATAGAAGTTTATTTGGACTACAAAAATATTTAAAATCTAATTTTATCACCAAACAAACCAAATTATTAATTTATTGAATTTTGATTTGGTTTGTTCTCGCATATGGTTCTGAAATATAAGGAGAAAGATAAAAAGAGTTTATTTGGAAAACAAACAAAAAAGTTATATATATATATATATACTAGTTGACCCGGCCACGCGTTGCTGTGGCTAAAGTTTTTGTTATATTACATTATAGTAAACAATCTAAGAGGAACAATAAGAGAACATCAGTAACGGAGTCCACTATGCTTTTTCACAAATGGTATTTGTAAAAAAATATGGTGATCTCCTTATTTGACTTTCTACTACTATAACCCTTTAGTACAATGAAATTATTTACGAACAAAGACGAAAATGTTGATGTTGGTATACAAATTCACTGGATTGAGATTTGAAGGGGAAGTACGTTGAACACAATTAATTAAAATGTTCTTACACTTGATATTAAGCAGAAATCAATAGGTACAAAATAAAAATTTATCAGATTTATTATTTCCATTTAATTTTATAACAAATATAAGTATATTACAGTATAATACAGTAAATAACATGTGACGCTTAAACTCATGAATGAGGTAGGCAAGGCAGACAGTCTTAAACTTTTAAACATTAATATCTATTTTTTTGAATTATAAATACTTTCAATTTCAATTTAATTTAACACCAATCGGTGCACAATGTTTTTGGTTAACCTGTCTTTAGCTAACACAAATAGATTCGACGGTTTCCCAACACGTGAACACGCAACATATAGTTGCCCATGAGAAAAACATGGATTTTCCAAATCTAAACCACAAATGGACATTGTTTGGCCTTGAGATTTATTTATAGACATGGCGAAAGCTAAACGAATTGGAAACTGTAGTCTTTTGAAGGGAATGGTAGAATCTGATGGTATCATCGGAATACGTGGCAGCAGGACCACTTTTCCTTTAAACTTCCCAGCTAAAATGGTTGCTTCAAGAATGTTTCCGGTGATCTTTTTGATGACCAAACGCGTACCGTTACATAATTGAGGTGGATTCAAATTACGGAGGAGAATAATAGGGGAACCAATCTTTAATCGAAGATTATGTGGTGGCATTCCAGGGATATCTAATGAATTTAAAAATTCAATCGGAAAATTTACACTTTCATTTTCATCAACAACAGTATCGATTGATTTAAAAGACATCAGATCGCCTGGTAACAACTGTTGTATCTGGAAGTTAATTTCGTCAACATCAACGTTTTTGGCTGCAAAAATCGCCCGTTGACTAAGCCATTCATGATTAAAATAATTATTCTGTATATCCGGGAAAATACTCTGAATCAATTCATTTTTATCCTGAACAACAGTGCAAAAATTGTCTGGTAGTTTAATGCATTGCGTATTTGGTTGCAGTTCTATTTTACCGTTCCCAATATCTAGTAGTTGTTCGGAAAATATTTGTGCTGATGGATCATTTTGCAATTGTACTCGCATATTTATGGTCAATCGAAGTGTTTCAACACTTCGCCATAAGAATGATTGTTTCAAACATGCATTAATCTCATCCGCAAAAGTAGAGCGAGGTATAACCGGTAAGGTCTGCCGGAAGTCACCAGACAAAAGTAAGATAGCACCACCGAAAAGTTTATTATTGCTGTTTAAATCTTGCATAGTTCTGTTTAATGCTTCAAGTGAATATTTGTGTGCCATTGTGCACTCATCCCAAATTATTATAGAACTCTTCCGCAACACTGCAGCTATTCCACTATTCTTTTTGATGTTACACATTGCATCTGGTTTATTATGAACGTCCAATGGCAGCTTGAATGTTGAATGTGCTGTTCGCCCACCATCCAGTAAAGTAGCCGCAATGCCTGACGATGCTACTGCTAATGCGATTTTTTGTTGCGACCGTATTTTGGCAAGAATCAACGATATTAAAAATGTCTTACCGGTTCCACCGGGTGCATCCAAGAAAAAAAAACCGCCTTGTTCAGCAGCAACAGCCAGCATAATCCGATCATAAATAATTTTTTGTTCTGCTGTCAGTAATGGTTCACTGTTCATGATAATTGTTGCTAAACTTCCATGGTCATATTGATTTTCTCGTTGTAAATCGGTATTGACTAAGTCGGTGGCTGGACGATTAGGTGATGCCATACCATAATGATTAAGTGGTAAATTTGAAATAAGAACACATAAATCCTCGATCAAGACCAATGCTTCATTGTACATCTCTGGTGTATAATCTATGTTTTGGCATTGATTTGTTTGTCTAATTCGGTGCAAGATGTCTTCTGTCATACAATTTTTATATTTTTCCCACAAAGTTTGTGCTTGCGAGGGATAACATGTCGTCAAAATAATTGCAAACAACTGACGAATGTTATTCGGTGTTGATGTCAACGCAGCATCAGCAAGCGTTAAGTCCCAATGGTTATCGTCTTCTAGCAATTGCAGTTCACGACATGCATCCTGGTATGTATTGAATACTCGACCATTAAGTGTTCGTAAAAATTCAAAAGACGTTGGTCCGGGAACATTCACCAATAACAAACGTAAATAGAAGCACTCACGTTGCTTTGGATGTACCGTGTAAAGTCTCCCCAATGTCTTAGCTTTGAATATGCCTGTAATGGAAGGATGTGGTTTTCCTTGTTTCCGTGGCTCCCATTTTTTACTGGATTTGTTCCATGTGAAATAACGTGGAACATCACCATACACCAATGTCTTCGCGAATTGGCCAAAAACATCAGGTTTTTGACACAATGTAAAAAATTCAGTTAGAGTCGTTTTCGGAGCTTCGAACGCTCTTTGGAGAACATTTTCTTCAGTGAAGTATACACGTTGACCGTTTTCAAGATGTATTGCCAGATGTTGGATAGCAGGATCTCTTTCGTGGATGGGAAAGCTGAGAATATGCCAAATAGCTTCATTGCTGCTAATGTATCTGCCCATTTGGTATCGTGCTATTTCGTCATTTTTATTTATGTTTTGTACTTCAAATATGGCCAAATCACTGCCTTTGTTTACATATTTACAAATATACTTAATTGATTTAACAGAACTGCAAAGCTCAACATTGATATGAGCTTTGTAAGTTTTTGAAAGTAGTGGTGAGTATGGTACCACCCACTGATTATCAAACTCAACTTGATTTGGAAAGTTCGGCAGTCGCATTGTAAATGTGTGGCCACCATTCTCAGTACTTCTGCGGCGATACATTGGATAACCATCAATATCCGTGATCGTGTCATTCGTATGCGGCTTTGGGAAGTTTTTTTTACATTTTCCATTTTCCATGCACGGTGACGTCATGTTGAAAGCACCGCATGGCCCATGGATCATGTGTTTGGTGACAATATCAAATAATTCTTGATCAATTGATGGGTCTGGAATTTCGGCTGAAATTATTTGATCGATTTCTTCAGGACGGATTCTATCTTTAAGCCAAACCAAAATGTGGGCATGAGGCAAACCTCGCTTTTGCCACTCTATCGTATACAGCCAACAACGTGTGATACCAAAAATTGAATATTTAACAATAAAATCAATTAAGGATTTCAATTTTTGTTTAAACACACGTGCAGTTAAATCATGACGATGAATGGCTTGTTGTCCTGGCAATAGTAAAGTTTGTATCTCTTCCCAATTCGGATTACATGTGAATGTAATAAATAAATCCGGTCGGCCGTAATGACGTACGTAAGTCATCGCATCTTGTATGTATTCCTGCATGTTCCGTGGACTGCCGATGTAGCTTGAAGGTAAAATGAAAGCATTACCGATGTCATTGGGATTTAAATTTCCATCGATGTTTCCAGCAACAGCATCTCGTAAGTGAATATATTCTTCCGATCGTAGTTTTGCCTGGTTGAATCGAAGGAATCGCAAGCGTTCGCTTTCGACCTTAGCATACATATCAACAATGTATTGATGGAACAGCTGACGATATCGAAGGATATAATTGTCTTGATGTTGTCTAACCATTATTCGGTGTGCGTAGTAGTTCATTGAGCTAACTTTATTATTTCTGTAATCACCTAAAAAAATAAAAAATAAAATGCAATACGAAATTAAAATCTATACATACAGTAAGAAAGTAAATAGATAATTGTCAAATTTACCGGTATTTGGATCATACTGTTTGATATTAAGGTGATATTCATCTTGTCCTTGCCAAAATATCAATGGATATTGTAGTGCGTCATATGAACGGTGTAGGTCCGAAATCGTACTGACAGTGTTGTCTCGTCGTGTAATTTTTATAGATCTTTTGTCAACTGGATCACCAACCATGATAACAGCAACCTCATCAACAGTTGGAGCGTTGAATCTACCAGCATGTTCACCTAATGGTACTTTGTCGGCTTTTATGACGATTTGATAATTGTCATTTTGCAGTCGTGGCGAAACTCTTTTGATCAATTGAATTAGTTGATTGTGATCTTCTAAAAAAATTTCCAATAATATCACAATTGCTCTTTCCTCTGCTTGTTCAATAAAATTATACAGGCACCGAGTCGTCACGCGCTCTTCACAATCGCCCATAAAATAAATTTGAAGAAATTTCGGATTGTTATCAGGCATTGGCATCAGTGATCCGATTTTATGGTACACCTGGCCTTGAATTTTGAATGTAGTTTCAAAATTACGTCCATCGGATGCACGATCGCAAATTTTAGTTGCCCCAAATGACGTCATTTGGAAGCAAGAATTAAATTTGCGTATCTTACGCAAAAATAATTTGGAATCATCTGAATTGCCAGTAAGAAGGGATAATAAAGGCTCCGGCGGAGCGGGTAGAGGTGACAGCACAACTTTTCCTGATGCGCAGCACATGCCGGCTGCTTCATTCCGAAATTTCAATGCCTGACAATATTGACATACTTTATCCATTCCACCGATAGCAATTTTTGAATGCGCTGAGTAGTTAATATCTGGTGCATATTCAAAGGCAAGCCGAACGAATGATGCACGTGTTAATGAGCGGCTGATCCGTTGCCTTTGTCGATCTAGTACTCGTACTGTAGCTATATTTCGTGCTCGTGCCGCTCTTGTTCTCGTAATATTCTGTTGCAGACGTTCGTCACGCTGTTCTTGAGATTCTTGTGCACGACTTTCTGCAGTCCTGATTCTTTGAGCTGCATTTCTTGTTTCGATTTGTTCTGGTAATTGCTGAGCTCTTTCAACACGTTTGCGTCGTGACCCTTTGCTGCTCGCGTTGTTGAGGTTAGATTTTTTCGGTGGCATTTGACTGAAAATAATAAATTAATCGTTTAAATATGAGAAAAAAATTTAAAATCATTCTAATTAACTTTTATAATTATGTGATAATACTGACATGTACATATTTAAATTATAGAGTTTAAATAATAATTTCAATAAGAATTGAAATACTAATTTAATCGTTTAAATATAAGAAAAAAAATCTGAAAAACTTGTTATCATAGCACATTGAAATAATAAGTGCTAAATATTTTTTAATAGAGGTTAAATAAAAACAATAAAAAAAATATTTGTACAACTATTGAAAAAGTGTAGGAAATTGAGTATCATTTTTGCATTGACATTTTAATTAAATATTATAATTATGTGATAATACTTACATACATATATTCAAATTAAATTATAAAGTTCTGATCAATGAAGCACAAATAAGTAAAAAACAGGATTAATTTCACTGTATTATCTTCATTATAATATGAATTCAATTTACACTTCAGTCTAAGTAACACGTAGCCGGCTATGCTAACACCAAAAATTTAAAAAGTGGAAATCACTTTTCACTCACGTGTAAATTTAATCGTTTAAATATAACAAAAAAAATCTGAAAAACTTGTTATCATAGCACATTGAAATAATAAGTGCTAAATATTTTTTAATAGAGGTTAAATAAAAACAATAAAAAAAATATTTCATACATACATAATAAGGAACATAATAAGTGGAAATATACGGTATTTCGTTCACTACAAAATAAATTTAATTAATTTTATAGCGTCAACAACACGTGGTAATTATGCTGTTAAAATGTAGCTTATATCACACGTTCGTAGATTTACCATAGCAGCGCCATCTATTGATTACTTACTCAACCAGAATCATTTGGAGTTAACAGATAATTGTAACTGTCAAATAATAACAGACAAACAATTAGCAATAAATTAAAATTGCGACTATAATTTGAGATTTAAACTATCCTATCTCTCAAGTTGGATCGAACTGCACATGGTGTGCCAATTTTATTATAATCGGTTAAGTGGTTTAGGAGTCCATTGAGGACAAACATTGTGACACGAGATTTATATATATTAAGATATATATATATATATATATATATATATATAAATTCAATTTCTGCTTATTTTTTTATATTATTTATATATATCTTATAGTATTTATGCATGGGTGTAAAGAAAGAATCGAAAGCATCATTAATCTCAGAGCTTGGCGACCATTTGACCATTTGGCGATGGATTTGGCAACTTAGTAGAAATTACTGGAAAAATGCAATTAATATTTGTAAAAAAACTCTATTGGCATTGCCATCCATTATAAGTTTTACAAAATGTTTTTGAACTTAATAAATAATAAGTATTAATGATGAATAAAAAGTGAATAAAAAGTATTTTATTAGCGGTTGAAAATTTGAACAAGATATATATATATATAGGGAGAGTGTAAACTATTAATAGGAATTGAATGATTTTAGGGAGCATATTTGGAGGAATGAAATGTGATAATTATTTGAAAAAATGTATTAAACTGTTTAAAGAGCCAAAATGCAATAATTTTTACAAGCTGTTTAAGAGAATTCAATATATAGTATATTAAATAAGATTAGATGAACAAGCAATTAAAAAGATCTCTTTGGCACCTGAAAAAGTGCGAGACTAAAACTGGTGGACTGAGTGCCTGGGAAAAGAAAAAAATATTGGGATGTTAAATTGGGAAAACATTAGCCTAAGATAAGAAGGCATGGAATGGAATTCTGCGGAAGACCTAGCCCAATTGTCTTCATTTTGGGCTCATATCCAAATTTTAGCCTCGTATCCCGTGAAGAAAATTAAGAATTTATATGCTATTGTATTTTGATATGTGCACAAAACTAAAAGTTAAGTTCTGTTTACTTTGAAGAGCCAAGTTCAAATGCACTGAAGAATGAAAAAAGGAAAATTATATAATTTTGAACCTCTAATGCACATTTAAGTAATTATTGATGAAATTATGATTCCCTTCCTGCTATTTCTTTCATAATTTCTTTATAGTTGAAATATTTCTGTGGGTTAATGATCTGAAGTTGCTATGGTGAAAATTAGAATTAATTAAAGTTTAAAAATGATTAAAAATCCTCAAAATTTTTAAAAATCAGCACAGTTTTCAATTTAGTATTATAATATGGGATAAGAAATAATAATAGTGTAATTTGATTTGAAGTTATAAGAAATACAATTCATAATCTTGGTGAAACGCGAAAGAAATTTTTATATTCTTATGTCAAATCCTCTGTGCAGTGTACTGTTAAAATTTATAATTACATGGGCTGTTTACTGTGTTAATTTGTATGCAGGAAACTCAAAATTGCTGCAAAGTAGTTGATTTCATTGTAGTGTTGTCGCATTGTTATTATTAAATTGAATAAAAACAAATATTGGATCAATACCGTTTTTTTTTTCTACATTTTTTTGGTAATTTTAGTGTTCTTGAACAGTAAGTGAAGATTTAGAGCAGCAAATTACAAAAATAAATCATAAAAACAAATTTTCATGATAATTTTTTGTAATACAAAATTTTTAAAACTTAGTTCCTAAAGGTGGAAATTGTAATGTATATATATTTTCTGTGCCTGAAATATTACTTCAGTGTTTTAATTAAACATAACTAGAATTTGACAGTTTACTTTTTATGCTCTGTATTTTTTAATTTTATCTAAAAAAAATTTTCCAGGTGAACAAATTTACCTTGCTTTAGAGAATGGTGTTTCACAGTATCCCAAATTAGAAGGACGATTTCCCCAAGTTTCTGGGGTCAGTTTTGCATTTGATCCAAAAAAGCCTCCAGGCAGTCGTGTAGATCCTCATTATATAAAAATTGGTGATGAATATTTAGATATGAATCAGGTAATTATTTCTTCATTTTTTTCTTATATGTTAGATACGATCTCTTGAATTTTTAAGACTTTCATTAGCAGATGTCATTTATGTAGAAATATTTTCATTAATTAAAAAGTTAATCAATTATATATAAAGAAAATGGGATAAATACATAATTTGATAAAAGCAATTAATATTTTAGCAACTAATAAATATGAATTTTGAAAAATGTTATTTTATTGATTATGAAATTTTAAAAATTTAAGAAAATTTTCACAGATGAAAATAATAAATTTAATAACTAAAATTTTTTATCTTTCTCTCTCTTGTTTAAGTTTGAAATTTATAGCACAAAGGCCAGTTTGGTCATATTGCACCAAACATGTAAAAAATATATTGTGAATGTACAAAATTGAATACAACATGTAAAGAATTTTCTTCACTGTAAACATTAACTAACAAAGTTACAAAAATTAAAATTACATGAATTAAAAGAGTTAAACGATATCAGATGCAAAAAGAAAAAAAAAAATTTGAAAAATTGTTTTCTCATGTTTCAAATGGAAGGGTGGGGATCTGTGTTTTACTATGTGAAGCTTCAAAATCATGAATTAAAAATTTCATACATTTAATCTATACTTATAATAAAGCTCAATGTGTGTGTGTTGGCACTCTACAGGCCAGACCGTTAGACCTACATCTACTAAATTTGGAACATGTAACTTTGGAGGTTGGGAATGTGCACCTCAGAACCCTTTTTTTGAATTTTAAATTAGAATTTGAATTAATTAAAAATTAAGTGAAATTTTAACGTTTTTTGCTATAACTTTCGAAAATATTATTGCACAAAGATGATTTTTACATCAAATTAACGATTAAAAAATCAACTTTCTAATGGTATCAGTATCTTAACTTTTAAGATTCTCTTTTTAACTATATTTTTCAACAATATATTTCGTACAAAACAATAAAATTAAATCTGTACGAGCACATAATGAGTGAAAGGGATTTTTTTTCCTTCAATATTTTCCCATCAGATAGATAAATATAAAAAAGTGATTTTCAGCAAGTGTCTGCGTGAAATGAAATAAATATGAAATATGTTTTTTTCTAAAAAGAAAATATAAAGAAGATTTTGTTGGATTTTTACAGTATTATTAATTAAATAAATCAGCTTTATTTAAGACAAATACTGTTATATATATATATATATAATATAATATTCCGTTCAAGTTCCAGTGGCTAATTTGTAAAACTTTAATTATAGAATTTCATCTATAAAAAGTGCCTAAATGAAGTGAATAACTACATAATTTGTAATATGAGTGTATAAATACTTTAAAAAATGACGAATGTTTAGCTTTTAAATAAAAAGAGGTAAAATTCAGTCAACTCAGTCTCTAAAACTGACTGATTTATGAATATTTAAAAAACATTATTCAATAAAAATGGGCAATTTTAAAGCACTTCATCGACAATTCCAAAGATGATACCCTAATCAACGTCCAGGATTTCTCAAGACTAACTGAAATGAATGAAAATATTGGAATGAAATATGAATGCCCTTAGAATGAAAATATTGGACATTCCAAACATTTCTCTTGAAAATTTCATAAGTCGATCAAAGAAGATAGAAACCTTCATTTATTTAATTGAAAGTTGAAGTGCCAAGAATATTTTGTAGAATATGATTCCTTGTAACTGAAAAATGTATAAAGTTTAGACTTCATAATTTTCTAAAAATTATGTTTATAGACCAAAATAAAAGTAAGTATTCTTCATAAATAAACGAAAGATTCATATCATTTAAATCCTTTTGAAAGTAAAACCAAAACTTGATTTTTATAATGAATCTAAGTAATTTTTGTTGAATAATTATTGAAATATTACATAAATTACTGTAATTATTCAGTAGTACACATAATGATTTTCTCTTAGTTATATTTTTAAAAAAATGTTTGGTTTCTATAAAAAAATGTTATTATCAATTTGCTGTTTAATCATTTCCACTTTAATTTAAAGTGGAATTTTGCGAGAGCTGACAGATAATTAGAGAGACATACAGTATATACTGCATGAGTGAATTATCTGACTATTGAAATTTGAGCCTTAAAAATATTTTGATGATGTAGCTATCAAAAGACAAGTCACATAAATTATTTAATTGACAATAACAAGTCACATAAAGTATTTAATTGACAATAACAAGTCACATAAAGTATTTAATTGACAATGACATTACATAAAGTATTTAATTGACAATGACATTACAAAAGTATTTAACTGATGATTTTAAACAGCTGTAAATTGGTGAACCAGCTGGTCGCCAAAGGTAGCTTGTTAAATTGTAAAATTATAATTATTTTTATAAAGTAGTACACAATAAAAATTATTTATGACTACTTTAAAAAAAAAACTTTTATTAAGAATTGAAATTTCTCTAAACTGAATCAAAATATTCAATAATGTTATATAACATTGAAAGCTGATAACTATAAGCAAAATAGTATCTAATTGGTGTATATTAGGTATTTACCAAAAATTGTATAATAATATATCACCTGGAGCATATTACTTTATTTAATCCTTCTTGCCTATTTGGCTGAGAAATGGTGACCTGGTGGTAATGTCTTGAATTTGGTGTTAGAGGACCCAGTTTCACCTAGATTAGCTTACACATTATTTTGATCAAGGGATTGCTGTGTAAGCAGGTCTGGTACTTGTTAAATCATTCATGGCCAAATTTCCACTCACTAGAATGCATAGAATGATTCATAAGTTTATATTGGGAGGGATGCCAATTCAAATGTATTCCTCATTATCTGACTGTGATTCAAAAATAGTTATTGTTTTTGAAATTGTCATGATATTTCTTCCAAACAAAATGCTAATATACTTATATTTTGAATTAAAATCTTATATAATTTAATAAATATTCGTATTATAAAAATTTTATGTTGAGGAATGTTTATGTTACTAATTTTAATGTTTGTTACTGAAGGTAGTTATATGTTTCCTTTCCCCATCATTTAGTTTGCAACTTTTTTTTTTTTCTAAAAAGTATTGAATAAATCATTTAAATTTTTTCTCATACAGTATAATACTCAGCATTTAATAGATATTTTAAGAACTAAGTATTTATGAGTTAAGCAAATTTTTTCCTTCTTTCAGAAATATCGTTTGTCTACTAAAATGTATATGTATCAAGGCAGAGATGGTTATGATATGTTTAAAGAATGTGAACTTTTGGTAAATATATCACATTTTTTAAAAGAGGATTTTATTATAATAATAATCATAATAATTATTTTGAATATTAATTACAGCTATTGTTAACTTTATTAACGTTTTTGGCTACTACCTTATTCATCAGGAATACTAATATTGTTTAATTTTAAATCTGTCTTTTACATATAATTTTATATTCATGGCTCATTCCCTAATCAAAGTAATTTTAAATTTCAGTTTTTAGCAATAACTTAATGTTTTTTTTAACTGCTTTATGCGTAATTTCCTTAAGAGTCAAGTAACTGTCTATGTCATCCAATATTTAATTGCATGTTATCAATTCTAATTTCTCTTTCTTATTCCTCTTGCAAAATATGCATGTGATCAACATTAAAATGTGAGACATTTTAGGTTTGTACATTAAATTAATTACTGAATTAAAGTTTAACTATAATCTTAGAGCTTATTTTGTGTATATATATTTATTTTCTCTGAAGATTTTGTTCTTGCAGAATAATTCATGAAATAAAAGAGTTCAAATTTTTAAGAATGCTACTTTTTCATTTCAGCTGTAAAAAGTATTGTAAATTATGCATGCATTTTTTTTTTGAAAATTTATTAAAATTAAGAAATAATTTTATAATACTAATTTAGTTACTAAAAATAATTTTATTTTGAATTTTGAAATAGTTCAAAAATTGTTTTTCTATGATAATGTTTTTTAAAAAAGTTTCAAAATCAATCAAAACATGACAAGGCATTGTTTTACATTTAATTAATTGTCTTATTTGTCAAATTGATTCTTGTTTTACTTTCAATTGTCCTATTTGTCAAGTTGATTCTTGTTTTACTTTTAATTGTCCTATTTGTCAAGTTGATTCTTGTTTTACTTTTAATTGTCCTATTTGTCAATATGATTCTTGTTTTACTTTTAATTTTTGGATTTGTCAAAGTAAACCTATACTAAATTTAGTAGTTTAGTTCTAATAGTTTGTTCTGGAGAATATCAACAAATTTGCATACAAACTCATGTTAGGCATTACTATTGGTTTATATAACCATAAAATGTATTATCAGTATTAAAACATATCTTATTTAGCACATTTTTTTTTTTTTTTTTTACCTATTTTATGCCTTGTGAAACTGAACGTATACATAATTGTTAAAATGGTATGAAAAATAGTTTTGAGAATTTGTTGAATCATTTCTTTTGAATTCATTAATTAACTGCTTTCAACATATGCCTTAATAACTTGAAAGAAAATTAATATATATAATTTAGTCTAATTATATGTGTTGAATTTTATCAATTTTTATTTATAGCTATTAATGTAGTTGTTATATATATATATATATATTATCTCTTCTTCTTAAATAGTTATCTGAAGAAGAAAGTCCAGAATTACGCACAGCTGTACAGAATCATTTTGAAGCAATCAAAGTAGTCACTGGAGCTGTTCATCATAAAAGCAGGCACAGACAAAGTTTGGTATGCTTATCTCGCAGGTAAATAAATATTTCTGGACTCTTTTTGCCTGAATCATAAAAAAATTGATAAATATTTGAATAAAATGCTTTAATTGAATACAATAATTAATATTTGCTTATCTTTATTTAGTTTAAGAACATTTCATAATTTTATTTTTAAAGCTGTCAAAAAATAAATAAGCAATTAATTATTTTGCTCATTAAAATTAAGATATTGCAATATTCATTGACCCTTAATGAAATTACAATTATACTTATAGACTCAATTGGACACATTTATATGAATATAAAATATTGTATACTAGAAAGATAACTGTTTCTATGGTACTATTAAACTTTACAATAATTTGGTTTACAAGATCTGTATTTCAATTTTTATTTATTATAAAGAAGAAATAGTATTTTGTATTAAAAAAAATATGGAACATAATTTTTTTTTTCAGACATAGTGTTGTAAAAATGTTTGAAGAAAGTAGTGTGCCATCCGCCCGAGCTCCTTTGAAAAGAGGGTTTAGCTTAGATGCTGTAGCTAAAAGAAACCTTTTCAAGTTGCAGCAAGATAAGACATCTATTGATAAAGTGGAACATGAACAATGTAGGCTGGAACCAAAGACTGAAGGAAGAATTATGATATTAACAGATATGGTATGTTTAAGTTTCTGTAATATTAACTACTTTTGGTGACCAGTTGATTTTCTGAAACTAATTATTGCTAAAGTTTTCAATGAAATATGTCATGTAATTTGTTCTTGATGTCTTCATCAGCAGAATATTTTTAAACTTAAAATTTGATAGGCATGTAACATGTACTATTTTTTTTAAACAACAACAACCCTTATTATGCCATGCATCTATATAATTTTCTATCATGTTACTTAAAATGTGATCTTTAATTAAAAAAATTATTGCTTTAACTTCAATTAATTTTAAACTTTTTACTGAAATCAAACGTTTTCATTTAAAACTTAGTCACTTTTGTCAATCAGCTTGTTTACCAGATTGTTGACTTTGTTAGTCTATTAAACGATTAAAATAGAATTCGTTTTTTTAAATTTTTTTCTCTTTGTTATTTGATATCACTGAAAATTATGATTCAATGTATTGTTATTTGAAAATTTTAAAAAATACAGAATAAAAGCAGAAGTGAAAATTCTTTTTTGGAGTTAATATCCATTGCAAATAATTTTTTGTTTTAATTTTAACTTCAGAAAGGGATTGACTGATTGTTTTGATGAATGAATTTAAATTCAATTGTTCATTAAAGATATTATTACAAATTTTATATTAAAGTAAATTAAAAAAGAAAATAGCGACACAGAAATGAAGTTGATATCATAAAAAATACTACTTTTGAATTTTAAGATAATACAAAAACCATTTTGTGAAATAATAATTTTGGAAGCTTTATTTATCAATTTTCATATTTAAGTTGTAGTAATTGATTATCTGATCTAATAATTTAACTTAAATGCCATATTAATTATTTTTTCTTTTTGTGGCCTTTATTTATTTATCTATATTTATACTTATAATAAAGCTCAATGTGTATGTGTGTTTTGGCCCTCTACAGGCCAGACCGTTGGACCTACAGCTACCAAATTTGGTATATGTATACCTTGGAGGTTGGGAATGTGCACTTCGGAGCCCCTTTTTTCGAATTTTTCATTAGAATTTGAATTAATTAAAATTTAAGCGAAATTTCGACGTTTTTCCGCTATAATTTCCGAAAATGTTATCGCACAAACATGATTTTTACATCAATTTAAAGATTAAAAAATTAGCTTTCTAATGGTGTCAGTGTTTTAGTGTATAACTTAAGCTTCTATTTTTAACGAATTTTTAAAGAAAGATTTTAACCATGTTTTTTTTTTAACACATCACTGGATAAAATAAAAGAAAACAATGATATAAGTTCAAATAAAATAAAAACTATCATCGTAAATTAAATCGAAAGGAATACAACTTGCAGCATGTGACTGGATAATATAAAAAAATATAAAATGTGATATATTCTAAAAAAATAAATGCAAAGCAAAGATTTCTGTTATCGTTTGCAATATCTAAATAATTAATTCAACAAATCTTCTTTATTTACGGTAAACCTTACTGAATTTAGACAGGATATGCATTGAAATCCGGACTTAATGGCATATTTCTATAATGGTTTGCAATATCTGTATCATTAATTTAATATTTTTTTTTCCTTTATAAAATGTTATAGTTTCTAAAAAAATAAATGCAAAGCCAAGGTTTCTATAATCGTTTGCAACATCTAAATCGTTTATTAAATAATTTTTTTCCCTTTTTCGCTTTCTTTAAAAAAACATTTAATATTTTGGCAACATCTTATAAAGAAAGCAAGGCACATAAGTATTTAACTGAAAATTTTAGAACGCATTACTCCTGGCGAACCAGCTGGTCGCCAAAGGCGGCTAGTTTTTAAATATACCTTTTACATCTTGTTTTCTCAGATTGAAATGAATTTCAAATAATTTCTCATATTTTGTATTTTTATTATTCGGCAAAGCATTGAATTAAAGCATCTGTACTGTGGTTGTAACACAATTGTATGGTTATTTGTGGCTGTTACCATTTCTCAATAAGCAATGACATTGATTTCTGTGTTGCGTACTTAAAGGTTTTATATGTATGCAAGTAAGAGTAGAAAGTAAAATTATTCAGCATTAAAATTTTAAATGAACTGCAGTATATTTATCTTAATTTGTATATAACATGGAGGATTATTTAATGAAAATTTAAGGTCTTGGACTGCCTTTGATTAATCTTTTTTTTCAACATTTTATTCATATCTTATTTATGATTTCTTTCCTCAGTATTCTTTAAATTGCAGTTGCATTTTATTTTTTTCGTCCTTTTTCATTCATATACTTTTATTATTTTATTATCAGGCACCCATTTTTCTTCTTTATTCTGATTAACTTATAGTTATTACTTCATTTGATTTTTTTGCTTTTATATTTGTTACTGCTATTTTTCTCTTAATTTTTATATATCTGTATACATTTATTTACACATTTTGAAAATTTAGCTGTTGATGAGTTATTTCAAGGAGGCTTATTTTTTCCAATGTTTATTTAGGAAAATGTTTAATTTTCAAACAAGCAATGTTTTTGCCAATTTTATGATTTTATGAATACTCTAGAGTGATGTACACATTGTGATGTAAAAAACAAAACAAAAGGTGTGTGGAAACATATTTAAAATTTATATTACTTTAAACAGAGATTATCGAAAATTTTGTTGAATTATTATTTTGCTTTTAATGCTTCTAGATTCTGAAAAGAGGTTGAAAGCAAAAACACATGCTGTTCATAAACAAAATAAAAGTTGAATTCAGTTGATTAGAAAGTAATTTATTATAATAACAGATAAAATATCTTTATAATTCATTTGTAATTATAACATATGTAAATTCAATTATTATCCTATTTGTTTTGTGGTACTTTCTCAGTTCCTTATATATGAAAGGACTTCATAAATTATGGATTTTAATTATGAGCAGGATAGCAAAATTATTTACAATGGTTATTACTGTTAGTTATTTTTCCTCTCTTATGTTGGAAAAGCTAAGAAAACTATATTTGTTTCAAGCATTTCAATAATATTTTACTAGCAAGCATGTTTTTCAATTTTTTTTTTGAATCAGTGATTAATACTTTCTTTTCCCATTCTTCATTTTTCTGTTAATGTGGGCATTTGGAAATCAAAATCAATATTTCATTTGAAGACATAAATAGTTTAACTTTTATTTTCTCTATAATCTGACATTTTGAATGATCAGATTCAATATTTCCTGTTTGTGTTAGATCACTGAGACAAATATTATAATAAAGATCAAAATTTGTATTATTTTATTTTGAAACACATGTATCAAAGACCTATTAAAAAATTGTATTATTTCTTTTTTGTACAAACACAACTGTTTTAAACATTCTCCCATTAAAAAAAATCATAAAAACAAATTTCATATCTTGTATTATAATTTGTATTATGTACCTCTGATGATGCCATAAGTTAATTTTAAAAAATTTAAATAGGAGAATCATATATATATGTATATTAGGATCTAGAAAATTCCAGAATCTATATATCAGCCTTAAATTCTTTAATATCCAAGAAAGTATTTGAGAGGGGGGAAAATCAAATTTGAAAAATATAAATGGGGAAATGAAATTTTCTTAATATCAGGTTAAATAATTATTTAAATATAATTTATGAACTAAAATCTGAAGAAGGTGCAGTAGAGCATCAAATATTCAAATTCTTGTTATTCAAATCACTTTCTATGTGGTGGAAGGAATTTGTAGATGAAATTTCTCCTTGTAAAAGTAAGTAAAATGCCCAAGCAATATATGTGTGTGTACAAACAATATAATTTTCATGCAATCTATATAAAAAAAAAAAAAATGTAGTCATTAAATTAATGCATGAAAAACACTTTTTTTAAAAAATTTTCTTTTCATAAATTATCTAAGTATTTGATTATTCCAACCAGTCTTGCTCAAATAAATCCATATAATTTCATTTCTTTTGTAGTTAAAATGAAGTAAGAAATTTTATGTTCTATAGTTATAAACACTTTATAAAACTTTTAATTATTTATATATATATATATTTGATATTATATATATATTTTTCTATTTTTAATTCCGTTTCCATACTTAGTTTTGTTTTTTTCTTATATTGCTAATTTATGTGATTCATCTGTATTTTAGTAGTAGCTGCATTTGCACACACTAAATACAATGATAGCTTTTTTAATTTTAAATTTTAGTCTCCTTTGAATCCGAAATCGTTTTTGGTTCAGTTTCCGTAATTAGTTTCGTTTTCTCTTATATATCTAATTTATGCTATTCATCAGTATTTTAGTAATAGCTGCATTCGCGCACACTAAATACAATGATAGCTTTTTAAATTTTAATTTTAGTCTTGTTTGAATCCGAAATAGTGTTTTGGTTTTTTTTGTTCAGTTTCTGTTATTAGTTTCGTTTCTTCTTATATTGCTAGTTTATATATATATATATAATATAGTATTTATGAAACTTTGATTTTTTTTTCTATGTTTTACAGGTTAAAGAGCTACTAGAAAAGAAAAGACAAGAGTTTATAGGACTTACTGTTGATCCTGTGATAGAAGAAGATGAAGACGAAAATTAACAATTGAAGCATTATTTCTTAACATACTGCTTTTATGTTATCTTAAAAAACAATCTCTATTAAAAATGCATATAACTAATTATATATTTAAAATTTTAACATAATAGGATTTCTTTTTTACCACAAATTCCTGAAAAAAAAACACCAACTTTAATTTAAATTGAAAATCTTTAATATTTGTTATTACAAAAATTTCAAATAATCATTTCTTGATCTTTTCAGGAATTAGAACTGAAATTGATGTTTTGCTTAAATGTATAGTTTGAATAGTTCTGTAAAGTTCATTCCAAACATTTTCTTCTTTTTTTGTATAAATGTTTCTAAAATGAAAAGAGAAAAAAATGTATTTGTTGTAGAGTTAGGAGTGGAGTATTTATTTTATTTCCCATTGAAAACAGGTCTTTTTATAATGAAAGGATTGTAAATGTGCCACTTTGGTTTTTATTTCAAATCACTGTTGGTACTTTTTTTTTCTTTCTATTCTTAGCTAGTATTACAGTAAGATTAGTTCCAATAATTTCCTGTTGTTTCTCCTTTATTATTATTAATTCAGTAAATCTGTTAGGTTTAATTCATAAAAATATTATGACTTTCAGAATATTAGTAAATTTTGCAACTTTCGTTAGAAAATAGAAAATTATTTGTATTCTTGACTTTCGTATTATTTTATTCATAAAAATTTTCTTATTAATTAATAATTTGTAGTATTAAACACTTTTTTAAGTGTAATATTATGGCAGTAGTGGATTTTAAAATAATCCTAAATTAGTCATACAGTTGAACCTCTATATATTGAACTTGAATTTTACTAGAAAAAATGTTCATGAAAATTGATTGATTTTTGAAATTTCAACAAACAAGAATTAACATAATTTTTTTAAAATTAATTTGTTGGAATTTACAAAGATTTAAAAAAGAATTTAACTATTAAGTAATACATCTTGTTTCAATGAAATGTGTATGTAATTTATAGATCTGGTTTAAAAAAATTATGTGTTTAAAAAAATGAAGTTAAATTTTCCTTTACTTTTGAATGCATTTTTCATCTTGCTTTCTGATTCTTATATTAAACATAATGTCTTTTTCACATTTAGAAACCATTCTTGTTATAAAATTCAAAATTATATCTCTTTGAATCTGAATCCAAAGTAAAAATCATGCATCAGGTTAGAACTATAATTTATTGAACAGAAAGAGAATAAATGCGATTTATTGGCATTATCTTTATTTATATTAAATTTTTAAAAGAAATATTTTGATATACAGATGTTTGTCAATTCAAACAAAAGGTTTAATGTATTGAATTTTTCGATATTTGGAGGTTTCACTGCAATTTCTTCTATTAACTATCTTTATTATTGCACTAAAGCATACTATTAATTAATTTCAAATATATTTTTTTAATTAGTTAAATTTGAGATCCTTTATTTATAATCTTTTCCTTAAAATTAAAAAATATATATGGCTTAAATGTATTTAGTTTTCGACAATTTTATATTTAAAAATATGTACTAAGATGTAACTGTTAGAACAAACAGCATATCCTATATACATATATAAAGCTGAAAAAAATGTAAGTGTTTTTGATCATGGAATTGTTCACCGTCCATGAGCGGATGCAAATCTTAAAACATTTACCCGTCCGGTTTCTTAAAAAAACAATTGTGACTTATTTACGTATGGATAAGTCTATAATTTTTCAGTGGCGAACGTTCTCTTGTGAAAGTATAAAAATGTATTTTTAGCTTTCCAGGTGATTTTCTGCTAATTATTTTTAAGGTAAATGATATTTTTGGGATTTTTTGATAATAATGGGACAAGTTAATTGTTCTGCCATTTTTACATTATAGACTTGAAATTGAGTTTATAATAATGAAAATCAGTATTCTGTAAATTAATTTATAATCTATTGTAATGAAAATTCCACTACTTATTCAATGTTTAAATATATGGAACTGCACAAAGTTTGAAATTTTAATGCAATTAAAGTTGTTTCCTTTTTTATTCAGAGTTGTAAAATTAGTTGAATTTAGTAAAATTTGTACTTTTGTTTTTGTGTTGGAATAAACTGACCAAAAAAATGGGGAGGATTCAAAATATTAAATAAGTTAGTGTAGTATATTAAATATATGCAAATACTATCCAATTTATGCCCTACTTAAGAAATGAATATATGTAAGACAAACTTCAGTGTTTATTGTAGAAATATGTTTAATTTTTAAGGTAGAAATACATTGTTATGTGTTGTTATATAAATATGTTACCTCATATACATAGCAATAATATTTATGTCAATCAATAAGTAGGTTACCTTTGTTCTATTGCTCAAAAATGAAAAAAATTGTTTCCCTTTTTAATTTTTGTGCCAAATAAATAATGCTCAAATGTAAGCTTAAAAAGTGTGCATCTATGTAAAGGAAACATTTGGAAAAGAATGAAAAACTATAGCAAGGAGATTTTATGAGATGAGTGAAAAGTGAACAATATTATATAAGAAATTATATAAAATTGTTACTGTTTGAATATATTAAAAAAATATTTTTGGTAAATATCTTGAATTATTCTTTCTAAAATTTAAGATAATTGAGATTCCGGGGAAATAAAAATTAAAATCTCTAAATACACTAAGACTGGAATTTGTTTGATTGATAAAAATATATTTTAATCTTTCAGTAAGGAAAGTCTTTCTTGAGAACTAATTTTCAACCCCAATTCAATTTGTCAGAAATTCCAAACCAAATTTTTCAGAAACTCAAATTTTGATAAGTAGACATTCCGGTGATTAATATATCTAAGAAAACATTTGATTATATTTGGATCTATAGCAAATTCCAATGAAAAGATAATTAAGGAAATAGGATATTTTTCTTTTTTATCCTTTGCTGAAAAGGTGAAAGAAAGCCTCATAAGAGATTTTGCGATCCTAATAACTTTTTTTCACAATTCCATTTGGGCTTACAGTTTACAATTTAAAAAGCTCACATTTTATAAGAATTCCATTTAAAATTAGCAATAAAATTTCCATTCTGGAATTTTTTAATTGTTTGTTCTTTCATTCCTGTTAAGTGTTTGAAATTTTATAATGTTTGTTTGCACTGTGTATAATATTCTTCATTGCACATAATAATTTAGAAATTTGTTGTTTTTACTGTATATAAATTTGTGCAAAAGTGCATTTATGTGATGTGATCAGTCAGCTTTTGGTGCAATGTAAAATTATACATGAATGGATCATTTAAAAAATTTGTTATTGGATGTTTACGTTAGAAACGACGTTGATTCGATTGAGAGTTTTTATACATTTGTTTAGTATTATTTTGCTTATTGCACTTTTATTATAATGTTTGTTTCATTAAAATGGTGTACAGTGTTATACTTTCTTTTACCTGTGTCTTTCTATCTACTTTAGTTTTCTTATTAATCTTATATATTTTTTTTATGTATTAATTATTTTTATAGAATTATAGTGCTTTTCACTTTAATTAAATTCTTCTTATTCTTTATTACGGGTTTTGTATGTTATATTTTATTTTCAAATGCATAAATTACTTGTCTCTCATTTGTTAAAATTAAATGTATTTATTTTCTGTTAACTGATATTTCAACTTTATTCTCATGAAAAATTTTTTCATCTCAGGATCTGGAGAAGTTCTTGGCAATACAATTTAACAAGTCTTAATTTTGTCCTATGTATCATATAATAATTCTGAAATATCTTGAAAATAAGTTTGAGAAGTGTTAGTAAATATTTTAGTTTTAACTGTTTAAAATTTTATCTATCAATATGAATATTTCTTCTCGATTAGCATTAAGGAAATTCAAAAGCTGGATAAAAAAATTTGCAATCTGTTTTGTAATTATTAAATGCCAGCTACATTAATTTTGTATGAAATTTTTTTTTGTTGACAACTTAAAATTTAATATAGATGAAAATAATTTTTGGCATCTTAAACAAAAAATATTAATTCTCTTATTGAAATTAATATTTTTATCTTTTAGTATTTACATGTCCCATGGCAGTTTAATTTATGCTTTTTAGTATTTGACTTTTAGAGTAGGTGTAATTATATGCTACTTAATAGCTAGAGAGAACTTTTCCAATTTTTCTTATATACGATGACAAAAATATTTCTTTTACTTATTATATGAAATTACAATTTACATTGTTATGCTGTTGTACAGTTTCATATTTGCTATGCATATTATTGATGTACTCATTTTGTAAATGTGTGTCGATTTGTTTTGTTTTGGAAAAGGATAAATTAATATTCTTTCTGCTACTACTTATATATATATTTTAGAGATCACCTTTTATCTTAATAATTAACTGTTTTTTAGCTTGATTTCTAAAATGAATTGAAAATTTTTACGATATTTCTTTTTACAAAGTTTGTTATTATCTCTAACTACTAACTCATCTGTAGCTAATAGGTTTTTGTTACATAAAGCAGTTAAAATGTTAAAGAGAAAAAAATTATAAATTATACTTGTTATTGATATGAGTTCTGCTAATTATTTTATCAAGTATTAAAGTTCCAATTATAAATTTTTTATCATCTGTAATACTAATATAGTTTACAGTTTTTCTGGAACTATGTTTTATTTTGCACTTGCTATAAATATTTTAATTAAATATTTAAATGAATGACCATACGAAGCATATTTTTTGTGCGATACAATGTTATTGTTCTCTATCTCACTCTAAGCGCACTTTTTAAATATATATTCATACAGAACGTCCCTTCTGCAATAATTATTCTTTATGTAAAATAAAAATCAATGTAATCCTTTCCTAAATTATTAGTTTCTGAAGGTTACATTTAATCCATCCAATCTTTTATTGCTTGCTGTTTTGAAAGAGGGCTAATAATGTAATATTGATAGTTTTAGATGCTCCTGATTTGAATTAGAATTTATGTATCTTAGTAAGCTAATATTCTTTGTTCAACATAAGTGTATAAAATAAAGCAATAAAGTTGTTAAATTGATTAAATGCCTAATGAATGAAGATTAATGATATTTTTAATTTTTGATAAATGCATTCATTTGATATTTCTTATGAAATTACTTGTCAAATGTAAAAGATTAGCAACATCGAAATGCATGAGCTTTTATAAGCTTTGGTATCTTTTAAAAATTTAATTTATTTAAAACTGTAAAACTAGAATTGTTTTTATGATTAAAATAAATGTTAGGAAACATTTTGTTAAAAATTGTAATTTTGCTGTTGGAAAATATTAAAATGTGACATTTGCAATAATTATTTTCATGTTTTAAATTATATACTTTTAGAACTTGTATGTAATTAAAAAATTAAAGACATTTTTTTCATTTAGTAATCAATTATAAGGAATTTTACTACAGTTTTTAAACATGAAAGTTTATTCAATATATTATGTTATTGTTTATAAAAATAAAATTTAGTGTAATGGTGAATTTTTTGGTAATAATCATTTGTGTTCATCAATCAATGTAAATTTATTTGGAAATTCAAAAAATAAATGTAATATGCATATTTTAAAACCATGTTTATGCAAAAAATTTAATTCTTTTTTGTAATACCAGTTATTAACTTAAGTGTCATATGTTCTGTGTTATATTTTTGCATGCAGTAATGAATATTAAATTTTTAATTGCCAATATTAATGAGCTTACTTTTGAAATGTAGTAAATGCCAACATGCTTCAGAAAGAAATAATTCCTTATTATTACCAAATGAAATAAAGTTCTGTTGAAATTTGTAATTTCAAAATTTGCTGTTAAAGTATCATTGCTTTATTGTTATAACAGATATGATAGTAAAATAGTTTTATGTAAAAAAAATAATAATAAACAAAATGAAGATTCAGATTTTGATGCTTATTAAAGTTGTATTTTAATTGAAACTTCAATTTTTCTTAAAAATGCAGCTGATTTTAAACAATAAAAATGTGTTAAACAGATTCCAAGCTGCAAAGATATTCGTGTATAACACATTTGTCATAATCAATTCAATATATAGTTATTTTATTAAAAAAATAGTTTCATCTTAACATTTTCAAGGAATATATTTTATAAAGTGTTAATAAAGATTTGCTGTTTTTGCAGATAATTACAAATATTAAGAAATGTTTTTGTGCTAAGTTGTAGTCTAAGAAGTTTCAGCATTATTCTATTTCATTACTTAAGACATAATTCATTTAAAATGTTTGAAAGGGACATTCTAAATATTTTAAAAATTACTACAATTTAAGAGGGGGGAAGAGAAAGATTGGTTGTTTGACTGATTAACATGTTTAAATTCCTTGCAATTTTGTCTAGACAAATATTTATTTTGTCAAAATTGAATTTCAAATTTTGGTACATGTGACATAAAACTGATTTTATATCTTTTTTTCTTTAATTGCTTAATAATTAACATATTGTTAAACAATACAAGTTTACAGAATTAAACAAATGCCTTTTTTCCCATTTTATTATTTAATGGCAATATCTTTTGCATATCAAAATTCAAAAATATTATCTGTTCTATAATGCCAGATTTGTTACAATATTCTTTCTCTCACAATATTTTAAACTGATAATAAGCATATTAATGTAGTATGCTTTCAGATTTAAATAATATAACGTGTTTCATTTAAGCACAATGAATTTTTATGTCGTATTAGAGTAGTAGTAGATTCAAAATGAAAATTTCTTTGATACATAAGAGATGAAAGAATTATTTAATTAAGTTTTATATACACATTCATATATAAAATATTATGTTGCAATTTTTTGTTACTAAAGTCAGTTTAAAAAATGATTTATAATCAATTAATTTTGGAATGTTATTGAAATACCCCTCCTCTTATATAAAATCACACTTAAATGAATATTATTTCTGATGAGAATTAAAATAACCATTTAATAGTTTTGATATTACATTAGTGTAAAAATTGTTTACATAAACAAGTAGCTTATATTTTTGTTCTGAATTTGATGTCTTCATTTAATTATTTACATCTATTAGTTATGCATTCTTGAAAAACACAAGTTGTTTCTACACAGTTAGATAAAAATCCAGGACATGATTATTCAGTTTTTAATTTCTGCATTTCATTTAAATTATTTATTTTAAATTCTGAAGATATTTAGATTTTATTTAAAAAATGCTCTACATTTTACCTTTTTATAAACACATTATTGAACTTGTAAAAAAAAAAAATTAATCTAGATTTTTTACGATATTGTGCGACACATCATAAAATATTTCTTATAAAATTTAAAGTTGAAATTGTTTTTCATAGAAGAAAATTTCACTGCAGATTTTGGGTTGCATAAGGATGGATTGTTTAATACAAATAGTGAAACAAGTATTAATGTGAATATGCTTTATTATTATATACTTACATAAATATAAATTTCCTGCTTAAATATATGTTTCTGTAAATAAATATATTTACATAATCTACTTTTTATAAGCAATTATTAGAAATTAGATTCTGATGTACAAAGTTCTCTTACATATTAAAGGATTCTTTTCAAATAAACATTTTTATCTGTTCATTGCATATTTACAATTTTTTATTTCAATCTTAGGTAATTATGAAAATCTTCATCTTTAAGACCTCGGAAATGTAAGATATCTAATTTATCACCGACTATGTAAGTTATAATTTTAGAATTACTTGTAGATTTCCCATTTCATATTAAAGTAATATAATTCTGTAATATTTCAAAATATATATATCAAAAAATTTGGTGTTATTTATAAAAATTACAAATAATTAATAAACTTTAATAATTTGAATGAGGAAACTGTAGTTAATTTTTTATTGTAAATTACAATTAAAAGAGAAAGAAATAAAGTCATCATTCATAAAATTTTAGTTTTAACTGAAATTTATAAGGGATGGGCGACTCTAGATTACTTTCAGATTTCCATCAATACTCACAATTCTTCATTTTAATAAGTAAATATACACAATATCCAGGCTACACCTTAAAAGATATATTAAAAACTACATTAATTATATTGGCGTGAACTTGTATTTAAAACAATGGAACTAAATATAAGAAATATGATTTTATAGATTCCTATTGGAGATGGTATTGCCAATGGTTTATTCCATGGAATTGGCAGGGATTTAATTGTTTTTCATTCTTTCTGTATAGCTGCAGTTTCAATGCAGTAGTTTATTGCCTGAGAAAAAGAAAAGAATAGAAGGTACATAATCTGAATATGGTAATTTGAAATTGATGTTAATGAAAGTGGTAAATACAAGTTATTAACATTTACTTCAACATTTTATTATTTTTTATAAATTTCAGTCTAATTTTCTATTTATTGTAAAATTTACATTTCCCATTATATTTAATGGCTATTTATTTAATTAGTAATTCTTAATAGATGAGCACATAGATAAAGCAGATGTTACACAATTTGCAGCAATATTTTGTAAAATTAACTATTTTATAAGGACTTTAGAATTTTTATAAACTAAAAACTCATAAGATGACAAGTAAATAATAATAATAATAATAATAAAGAATTGCCCAGATTTTTTTAAAAGACAATATATTATTAAATGCTTCAAAATTTAACTTGCATCATGCATATTTTTAGATATAATTACAATAAAGCAGGGGATAATAATTTAACTCGCTAATATTTTAGCAAAGGGTTTGATGAAAATTTTTTCATCCTAAATATGTTATCCATTACTAAACCTTTTTTAAAATTTTTTATTAAGCTCTAAATTCTTTTATGTAAATATGTAAATTTTCTGTCTCAAATAATTCTGCTTTGGTACTTGAAATTGATATGTCAAATGTTTAGAATCCTTTTGAAATAATAAATTTCAGTAATGTTACTTATTTTCACTAGTGAGTAAATCCAATAAAATTTTAGAAAATACATTTATCTATCTTAAAAAGTTGAATACATTTAATGATATCTTTCACATTTGTTATATATATATTAAATGCAGGTTCATATTTGAGTTGATTGATTTAACAAATAAGCAAGAATTATGCTATATTGCTAATTGATTTTACATATTTATTTTTAAGTACCATTTCATTGCAACATGGATGGTAAAAATTCTATGAAAATGACTTGATTTTGAACCTGTTAGATAACATAACATGTAAACTGATTCTTGAATTTAACACTATCTGAAAAATGTAAATATGAAAGTGGAAGAAAATTCAAAATTCTGTAAAACATTCTTTCTTTCCATCTATTTATTTGTTTCAAAATTGCAGGGCAAATTTTGAATCTTTGCATAACTACTTTATATTTGTGAAAGAGAAACACAGTAACTAATAATCAAATGTGTCAAAGGATAAACATTTCTTTTCCGAATTTATATGAGATATAACTCAATAATTATATCATATATGATTTGTTAAAGATATTGGTTATTATATAAAAAAAATTTCTAGCTTTAAAGTATTCTTTATAGAGATTTTAACTGCAAGATTTTGATTTTTATTTGTCAAAAACAAATCTTTTATTTCTAGTGTTTTTCTCCATTCTAGTGAGTGACAAATTCATCATCAGAAAAGCTATAAATAAATAAATAAAATTTATTTTAGAACTCATATACTGTAAGTTTACATATTATCTTATACATAAATTTCCTTCAATTACTTTATGACCATAAAGTGGAGGACAGATTTCACTTAAAAAATTATAAAGCAATGAAGGAAAAGTGGAATCTAAGAATATATATAAGATTTGGAATACTAAATATGCAATTAAAAATATATTTCAATACTGCAATTAATTACGTGATATATTTCTCCTTTGAAGCTGAACTAATAATACAATAATAAGCAATATTTTTAAAAAGTTCATTTTAAGTAGTTATCATAGAAATAGAAAGTTTTTAATAAATCTTGTAGCATTCCTAGCTATAAAAGTACATAAATATTAATCTCTATAAAAATACCAGGAAGAGGATCTTATAGTTAACATATATTACAGATCTGTTTTCACTCCCATGCTCAATGGTATTGCTTTCATTTCTGTCCTCATGCATAAAAATTCACCACAGACACACATTATAGTGACACAAATAATGTTCAATAACCACCATGAAAAAGTAGATGGAAAAGATGAACTATACCACCAACACAAGACAAGATGAATTAAATGAGCTGTTACTGTAAAGTCCAAACACAACTTTGTACGTTGTACAAAGTACCATAAAGCTAAGGAACTAAAAGAAAATAAGAATGTCATTATTAATTAACAAACAGCTTTAAATGTAAAAATAAAAAGACACATTAAATTAAAATTTCGAATCTTTTGAAAAATAAATATGCTGAAACGAAACATGCAAAATTGAAAACCTGTTCGTGTGCATGTTTGAACTTTTTACAGTTTCATTAACTCTTGATAGATTTAAATGAAATTTCACACACATAGAACATAAAAAAGTTTTACAACTCTATTAAAAGAGGTGAAATGGGAGTTGAAAGATTTTATGTTTTTTAGCCATAAGTTCTAGACAAATTATTGTGATATTTTTTTTCACCATTTCAAAATTTAACTAGTTTTCCAGCACTGTAATATTTTCTTAATTTTAATCAATTTTGCAAAATTAATTATAACACATTTTATAACAGTATCTTATTTTTTGTCTCTCTATTTTCTGTTTAATTACATCTATTACTAACATGCCTATGTCAATGTTGAAGTTACTTTCTTCACTTTCTTTCAAATTTTCTTGCATAATTTATAAATTTATGTTGAATTTATAACATAATTTCTATTTTTATGCATACATGCAGTAATTCATCTTTAAACGATGTCTTTTTAGAAGGCTCCCCCCCCTTTTAAAGTGTTGCAATTTCATTAATTGCTTGATATAAGTTCTCTCAAACCTTATTATTTTTAAAATTTCATCGAGCCCTATTATGTTTATATCCAGATTTCTAAAAGTGAGTGAATGCAGATAATAAAAACTAAACCAAGGTAAAAATATTTCAATAATAAATAAATATACAAACATAACTAAGAAACAAATTCAAAATGTACGGCTGCATTAAAAATTTTCACATTGTATTTTATTTTGTGAAAAATAGTTAGTTGTGGTTTATCTGAATTTTGTAATTGTTGAAATCTTTTACAATATCATATTATTAAAATCTTTTGGCAATCAAAGTCATTTCTTTAATTAAATAGAACTTTAATGATCTGTCAAGGCTTCATGACCTCTCAGTTTCAGAAATAAAAAATAATTAAATTTTGCTAACCAAAAATGAATAAACTTTGTATTTAAGCCTTATGAAGTTGGAAAAAGTTAAGAAGTTTTAAAACACTGGGAATAATTTAGTGAATATTCAAGAAAATCATAAAAAGGAAAAGATTGTTTGGACAGAGCATTCAAATATTTCTTGGAATGAAAAAAAACTGGTTCTTTTACTAAAATGTTGCTATATGTTATAAATCCGAGTTGGAAGTAATTCCAAATGAAGGCATCACATCACCATAAAATCTCTCTTCATATTATGTACCAAACATAAAAATGCAAAGTACTGAAAAACCTTGGATGATGTTCCTTCCTTCCATCCCTTATTCCATTGCTAGAAAATAAAAGACATAATAACAAGCCTAATTATCCAAATGTTTAATAACCCTTCTTTATAAAATAAATATGGAATTATGCCAATCCTTATAATTCCCCTAATAGAAATATTATAT
>JAPMOQ010004653.1:94418-116465 GCA_026543055.1 Argiope trifasciata | reverse complement strand
TTTTTTTTTAAATTCATGAAATGCTTAGAATGCTATTAAGTCTCTGTGGAAAATTTCAAAACTATACATAGATTTTTTTCTTTTTATTTCTATTACTACCAATCTACTTATTCCATTATTACTAATCTGAAAGTATTTTTCTTTATTATCATGTGAGAATATGATGTTGTTTTGATTTGAGTTTTTTTGAAGCTTCAAAATGAGTAAGCAATAAATTATTGAAGCATAAGCAACAAATGGCCGATTTATAGCTTTTGAGAAATGTGTTCATTAAAAAATATATTCTAATATTATATGTGTGAAAGTTTGCATGTTTGGATGGATGGATGTTTGTAACTCAATCTAGCTAGAACGGCTGAACAGAACTGTATGAAATTTAGCACATAGATAGGTTATAGTCAGGAACAGAACGCAGGCTACTTTTTATTCCGGTTAATTGAGTGGTTAATTTTTTCTAATTAAAAACTAACTTTAGTGCCAAAAAGCTGAGAACAAATCCCACCAAAGATAAGTAAGGCTCCAGTTTTTTTCTCCCCCAACAGAAATGAGGTTAAGCTTAGGAGAATTTTGGCCGATTATTTCAAACGATTCTATTTATTTTCTTTGAGTTTGATGTATTTTAAATTAAATGCTGTTAATTAATCTATCTGTCGGATTTATTTTGAAGTACTTTTAAATTAAAAGAAAACAGAATAAAGGAAATAAAAAAATTCTAATCTGCATTGCGTTACCCCAACTGGTGTAGGAAAGTCAGATATGAGCGTTACGCTAACTGGCGTTGAAAGTTCGCGCGTGATTGTTGACAAATGTGTTTTGATTAAATTAAAAGTTTACAAATTATTTGTATTATACTGCTGTAGCTATCTCAGTCTCGACCAATAAATAAAAGGAATTTGACTGGACTTGATTAGCTGTTTTGTTTTATTTTGAACATACAATGTAAATAATTTGTCTTTACGTTTGTTGTATGTTTTTGTTATTAAATTGTATTCATGTTATATATTTTTCGTATATGCTTATACTTTTAAATGCATCGTTTTTAGATTAGGTTTAATTTTTTATTTGTCATTATTTGATAGTTTTTCGTACATATACATCAAAATTCCCAAGCGAACAGAGTCGAGGGTAATAGCTAATATTAAATAATGAAGAAGGTTGTTACATTTGGCGATTTATCACAAACTAAAGTTACAACTTGATTTCCAAATTATTCATTCTCCGAATTCTTACGAGTTGTCTTAATTAATTTAAGTCATTTACCAGTTTAAACGGGTTTGAAACTATCACGAGACAATCAGATTACGAATGCGTTGATATTAAAAAAATGATGAGTTTTTTTCACCTCAAAATCGTTCCAGATTAAAATTTTTGTTTGGAATCCAGAAAAATTAAAAATGAAAGTTAAAAGAAAGTCATACACGCATATCTATGTGGTGCCAGTATTTCACTACCCACCATTAACCGTCGCCTATGAACTCACGTCCCGCTATTGAGTGGTGACGCCTGTGACCTCACTTCCCTCTACTAAGCAGCCCTCAAGTAGAGAAAACGCGAGAAAAGTGCAGTTCATGTCTGGACGAGGCAAGATGATTATGACGTACTAAAATAATCGAAGGCACTTGTGAAAAGACGGAGATGGAATTACGACGTATTTCTAAAAGACGAAATTGCATGTTAAAATACGAACTTGATTATCCATTCCATCTTGTCAATTAGTCATCATCATTTCTTCACCATTAACCTTTCATTGTCATCCATGAAATTCTAAAATATCATCTGGACTTATTATTGCTTGGCCATCACTCCCCCCCATATATATATATATATATATATATAATGTACTCAATTGATAACTTGAAACTTGTGAGACTTGATTTCATTTATTAAAGACATTTTTTAAGTTCTTATACATGATAGAGTTTCTAAAGTTTCGAGATTTTTTTTTTCGAACTGAAAGGGTCATTTTTAAAACTATTTCTGCAAAAAAATGGAGCAAATCCTTTTTCATATTATTTAAAGACGAGCTTATAAATTATCATAAATATGGCATCAATAAAAAAACGAATTTACTTCGTCGGTATTCTGCTTGCAAAAAAAAAAAAAAAACCTACCTGATGTATGAATACTTGCTTAAATAGGCTCTATAAATAAACATAAACATCGAAAAAATGCTTTTTCAAGTATTATTTTTATTGGAAGATAAATTCTCCTATCTAGGATAATATATCAACTTAAATCTTTTTTAAATCTTACTGTTGCCGCAAACATTCAAAAGAGGGGAAAAAATGGCAATCTTTTTTATTTAGGATTTTAAGCATTTTATAAACCTAAACCTTTTTATCAGTTTATTTTTTATCTAATATCATCAATTTTCAGAAGAATATTTTTCAAATTAAGTAGAGAATAGGCTGATATAACAAATTGGTCAGCCATATGGAAAAAAAGAATGGCATTTATCCTCTGAAACGGCATTAAGTGCGATTTTTGTTTAATGTTCCGTAATTCTCATTGTTTTGATTTTAGAATGGCGGCTTTTAAAAAATAGTAGGTACATTTTTTACCTCTAAAATGATTATTAAAAATAATGGATCTATCAATTTATGAAGAAATGCTTCATAAATTGATAGATCCATTATTTTTAGCAAAGATTTTTATGCACAAAAAATGCATGAATTTCGGTTTTAAAATGTGAGCACCTTTATTTAAGAAAATACTTTACCAATAATAGAGAAGATTGTTGGTGCATGATATCTCTCTTCTGGGATTAAAACTACAAAATTCTGCAATGATATATTTGGAATTATTCTTTTGAAATTTTAATTAATTAAAGATAAAGTGAAATTTCAACGTTCTTCATTGAAAACTCTTGAAAATTTTATACCGTAAAGGATTTTAACATCAGATAAAGTGAAGTGAAGATAAAGTGAAACTTCAACGTTCTTCATTGAAAACTCTTGAAAATTTTATACCGTAAAGGATTTTAACATCAGTTTAAATGTAAGAAAAAAAATGCCATTTAAATTATATCAATACAGTAGACATGTCAATTTTTCAAATTCAACAATGTTTTTTAAAAATATTATTTTTATGTGATTTTATATAATATATATATTATTGTCAAAATAAAATTCAGAATTTTTCAATTTTTTTTATTAAATATTAATTTTTTTATTTTATACTATTGTTGAAAGATAAGATAGAAATATTATGATTACTAACTACGGATATATTTATAAATCTCTCTTCCACACTCAAGATATTCTAATTCTATTCGGAATATTTAGGAGATTTTAATTCTATTCGTAGTGTATTTTTCTGCGAATTAAATCATCTGTATAAGTTATAAAAATGAACTATAAATTCCGCAGTAATCTAAGACTGATGTATCTGTGTCTGTGGTAATTAGGTAATATTCAGTTACATTAATTCAAGAGAAGGTTTATATATCCAGAAATTCATAAATGCAACATCCTGAGCTATAGAAGAATGGAGAATCATTTAAATAAATTTCAGGTAACATTTAATATTTATCTACAATGTTTCGAATGATTGAGAAAAAGATAATGCAATTACAAGTTGCAGCGTTACACCTAAGTGACACTATATTATGATGTAAAGTATATTGCATCAAATAACTAAATATGATTGTGGAACTGTAGAGTTTGTAACGAACCGTTCTTCATGATGAGTTCTTTTTTAATTTTGTATTTGCGTTTAAGAAACGAATCATTAATATAAACAATAATTAAAATTCACGAACATTGGCAGAAAATATAAAAAAATTAGTTAGAATTATAACCAACGAATTATATACAATGTTCAATTCTTGATTTAAAATCAATTCTGAAATTACATTATCCCTGTGATATGGCCAGATTTGGCCATAAAATAATATGACATACCTACAGATGAATTTTAAAAAATTGTTGAGACAAAAGAAAAAAATTGATCTAACATTAATTCAACTTTGGAATTTTGATACATACTAAAGAAAATAGTTACTCTTTTTTGTCAATCGTAATGTAACTTTGTAGACGCTGTTAATCACAAATTTTAGAGATAATTACGTAAAGAAAAGTCATCATCAGTTAGTCATCCATATTACGTAATATGATATTAAGCTACATATACTTCAAATAATGGAATTCGCATCATTAGTAATTGGAGATATTGTATTAAAGAAAATGCACAATTCGACGTCGTTACATAAACTCTTCCAAATAGTTAAATATTTTAAATGCAAGAATGTGAAATTAACCTTTCATTTCCTCACACATGACCACTATAATGTCATATCTCATTCCCCAAATGAAGGGTTTTCAGTAAAATGTTTAGAATTTAAAATTTGATGACCTTGAAAGATTGTAAAAATGCTATAAGTTTAACATTGAAATATAGCATTCTGGTAGAATAATCTAAAAAAAGTGTTGCTATCAATAATTGCCATTTTTTTGATAGAGTCACTAAGTTATGATCCTCATGTCTCTGCAATGAGAAAAAATAAAATTTTATTGTGGAAATTAAGATATCTGTAATTCTATTAACTTATTGTCTGACTTATATTTCTATTAACCTAACTTATAATTCTGTTAACCTATTGTTCTGACATCTACAGCAGATGACGGTGAAACTTGAAAATATATGCCTTCCTTCTTCAAAAACCAAAGTTAAAAAAATAGATTAGATCAAAATTGATAACATTTCATAGAATACAATTTTTAAAATTCAATTTACAAACAGTTTGGGTCTGCCGGTTCATTTTAAATTTCTTAATGCTGAATCCTTTTTAAATTATAATGTCTAAATAAAGAATAACAAAACACACAGACACTGACGCACACTCACACGTATATATTTTTGATGAACCGACGTGATGATGTGTTTAATCATCCTATGCAATAGATTCCCTACGATCCTACATTTAAATGTGTTCTAAAATAATTTAATTATTGCAGAATTTCTCTAATAATTTCGTCCATTTCTCTTTCCACAATAAGCAGTTGCCCAAAGACAACAAATTTAACTAAAGTTTGTTGCAAAATGTAATCGTTAAATATAGCAGCAATTATAGAGTAACATTTGTGTTTGTTCAATCATTCATTCTTTGACAACTAGGAATATTAATTGAAGAGCAACAAAATTTTCCTTGTACTTGTTTCACAAGAGTTAGCCAGGAAGGAGCCTCAAATTAAGCATCAATCGATCAACAGTGAATATTAATTTTGACCGAGTTCTGTTTGCCTTTCATCATTTGACAATGTAGCATAATTTTGTTTAAAATTTTACACGTCGGCCGGTCTTTAACATTAAATTTCATATTCTTGAAATATCACAAAATGTTAAACTCTTTGATCGTTAATATAGAGAAAGTGAATTATGTATGTGAAAGTATATAATAAAATAATAGTGAAATGAAATTCATTTGTATAATGTATGCTTTTAAAAATAAAAATTAAGAATATATAAATATGATGATTATGATGATGTCGTGCGTCCATAGGAAGGGCTGTGGTAGCTTCTGTAGATGTAAAGACCCCCTGAACACTCGAAGGCAGAAGTCTGACTTCCAGCTCAAATAAAGATGAAACACGCACACAGTCGTTTTCACAACCCCTTTTTATAGGAGGCGGATTCAAGAATCTCACAGAACAACAAACAACCATTCCCAAACCAGGATTCGAACCCGGGACGCCTGGATTACAGTAACCCCTATGCCAGGAAGCAGGCATATAAACCTGATTAATCTTTTAAAAGACACTCTTGTAAGTTTACTATAATTAAAAGCATATGTTTTTATTTTTATTTTTTAAATTAAAGTTATAATAAATAATATGATATTTTGGATTCAATGAATTCGAAAAAATTACGTGGTGCTTCAGTAATTTATTTATATGAAGCAAGTTAGCTGCAAAAACTGATTCTATTTATCAAAAGTTTATTAATCAAAAGCACATAAGAAACACTAGCCACAAAGCAAATTAAAATATACATAAAAAACGAAATACACATAAGTAAAGAAATAAATAAAGGAAAACAATTACCAAAGGTAAAAAAAAACATCCAAAAGCATAATAGTTATGGAATGAATATTTAATTATATTAATTGATTAATTATTAATAAAGTTTAGAAATTTATCACCTTTGTAAAAAGAACAAATTTAATAATTTCAAGTACTTATAATTAAATTCATTATTTTAAACGATTTTACAATAAACATTTTCTTGTCATATCTTTTAAGAATTAATTCATATTTTTTCACTGTCAACTCATACGTTTTAAATATAATAAAAAAGTAAATTTTTTTTCGTACAAGCAGATGTATTGCCACCAGACTCTTCAGCCGTCTGACTTCCGGGTCGTCGATTTGCTAAAATTGTGTATTATTATTTAGAACACACATCAGTGCAAAATTTATAGCCTCTAGTACACTAAGAAATGAAAAAAATATTGATTATTAAATTTACGTTCTATATAACAAAAAATAAATATAGTGAATTAAAACCCTATAAGAAAGTTGCATTTTTTCCTTTCTATGATTTAAAATTAGGTATTCATTCTTTTACCATAGTCAATAATTGTGGCAAATGTTTTTAGAACATAATCTAAAATATTATCGGCATACACAATTTAAGTTGATAAATTATATTATAATATAATATAAAAAAAGTTTAAAAGAATATACCTTAAACAAAATAACAATTGTTACCAAATCATTCATACACCAATGTTTTACCCAGCAAAATAAACTTCTGAGCTTAAGTAAAATTCTAATAATTCATAAAATATACTGAAATTTGATATTACATAGAAAAATTAAAATTCCAAATTTACGTTTTTGTGTCCTGCAGCTTTTGAAATAGAAACTTTTCATATAGCATTTTTTATATTTATTTTTAATTAGAGAAATACATTTCATACAAGTTTCTGCTATCATAAAATAATAATAATGCTAATTATGCTACAAGAAAGAAGTGTACAAGTTTCATATTTACTGTTTTATGCTCTAAAATTAGTGAAGTCGAACTAATTATATAATAATAATTTAATTATAATTTATTAATTATATAATAATAATTAACTTAGTTTTAATAAAGTATATTCTATATATATTTCTATAGCACATTCATATAGACATAAAATTTTTCCTTTATGAGACATTAGCCTTTTTAATTTTCCATTAGAGAGACTAATGTCTTTTTCAATGCTTTCATTTCACAATAAAACTGCAATTAGCAACATCTCCGAATTAAGCCAGTTTCGCTTTATCACGAATCATGGTATTTTTGCAGGTCTTCTCTTTTAAGAAATTCGACGTTTTATATACTCAGTTGTTATCTAATTATATGATCTTCCCTTGAATGAGATAAAAAATAAAATTAAAAAATAGCATTGTTTTTTTCTATGTTTCTTATTTCATAAGGAAATTAATATTAGCAGCATCTCTATAATTTCCGTTTTGTACTTAGTCTTTTGATTAAGTTTTAATAATTTTAAAACAATTTATCCATTTTTGACTAATAAAATCAAACAGTCTTGTTCTGTTTTTAATAAAAGTGAGCTTTCAATTATTAACGCACAACAACAATGCTAAAAAATTCTGACTTAATATGATATTAATGATAATGACAACAATAATAACAAAAATGATTTTTTTAAAAATAATTTTTACTTTAATTTATAGTTATAATTTGAAATATACAAAACTTCAACAGATAAAATCTGAATTCAAATATCAATAATGAAAAAGCACCCTATTTCTTTTTCTCCTTCATAATTGAGAAAATAAACGATAAATTCTTTCTTTTTCAATTATATTATTTCTATCATAAATAATATATAATTTAATTATATAATTAAAAATCTATCATAATGTTACGAACCTGTAATTTTGCTTCCTAGCATGAATAGGGTCTTTATAAGAAAGACTGATTTACAGTCATCTGTATCGGACGGTGCCCGGGTGTCGCATCAGTAATCTCAGAGCTTGGCGAAAAACTTAACGACCATTTGGCGCTTTTGGCGGCAAAATGGACTATTCTCAAAACATAGAAAATTTTCTCGATCCGGCCATTAGGGACCGAGATACGTTCAGATACACCTGATTGAGTCGGAAGCTCCTTGCTCCACCACCCTGGAACTATTAAAGGCAAACACTTTTAAACTCAATCAATCAAGGAGTCTTGGAGAATTAGTAGTGGATAGATGTCCTGAAAGGAGGAATCGCTGAGAGAATACAGAAGCAATGATGGATTTTCTGAATTGCTGTGTTCCGTTTTCTGGAGTCGTCGTGTCTTGTGCCGCAGCCATTGTGTGAAGTAGTGAGTCGGTTGTTAAAGCAAGAACAAACAGTGGAGTAGTTCAGTTGTATAGGAGAAGCTGAAGAGTAATCCCTCTCTTGCTGAATCCTGTCTGGTCGATTTGTGTTCTGTTGACGTTGTCACTACTGGATTTCTAAGTGTGGGCTACTATCTGACTACTGTAGAGTGCTGGTGTGCTGCCCTGTATGCTCGTCTCAGCTGTCTACAGTTGTCATTTTTGTAAATATTTGTTGTCTTTGCACTATCCTGTCTTCCTGTAAATAAACATCGGCGTTGTGTCTTCTATTGAACGACTGATCATTATTGTTTGTCTTCTACACCACACACAACACTACAACTAAACGAACCCAATGGATCGGTAATCCATAACGATATCTATTTTATTATTTCTATCATAATACATTACTCACTGCATTAGTTTAAAGAAGAATGATTTCAAGCCGGGAATGGATATCTTCAAGTGTGAAAAAATGCAGCCATAAATTCTTCTTTTTTTCCAACTGTTACAAATCTTCAGGATTTGCTTAAAAATCAAAAAGTGTTTCGATTATCTTTTAAACAAATCTATATTTTAATAATATCTGTTGCCTTAATATTACTTATTCTGCATTAAATACTAAACTATGCTATAAAATAAATTCATTTATTATTGCTTCATAATTTAATATTTCATATTATTAGCTAAGAATTGAAAGGAATTTGAAAATAACTTATAGGAATAGAAAATCAGTCTACGCCTTTCAGCACGCAAAAGGTAATTGCTTTAACAAATATTGGAATTTAGATCTTATCTGTTGCACATTGAGTATTTTAGTCATAAATATTAATTGGAGTAAAAAGGAATTCATCACGAGTTATTTATAAAGAATATTCTTCGGCTTTTGTATATGAACAACATGCAATAAGTGAACTTCAGGTTTAATCGCATGTTATTGAAGAAGGTAGACAATTGACTAATGTGATATATTCAGATATATATTTTTTGTCACTAAGAAATGGAGTTATAACTGGGTCTCATTTTTCTTTGCAATTTTTATTTTGACCTCTTAATGTTTGACAAAAATGGATTTTTAAAACATGCTAATAAATTAATTTTAAAAAATCTTTTTTATCATAAGTATAATTCTTTTTCCTTTTAACACATAATACTTCACCTTATACATATTTACTTAAAATTACTTTACTTTCCCTCTTAGCACATAATACAACCTGATATATATTTACTCAAAAAAAACCTATGTATTAAAAGGACCAAAAGTATGAATAAAGTATAAAACTATGTCAATTCTTTAGTATTAAAACAGAATTTTTTAAATTCCAATTTCAAAAGGTCTGAAGGCAAAGATAACTTTTTTTTTTCTAAAAACATAAATTTATAATATATGGAAGTAATATTTTTCCTGTAAAAGATATTTATTAAACTTCAATATTTGATTTCCTTTCAGTCCGAGATAACTATGTATCCAGGCAGTTGGCAAACATAGTATAAAATATCAGTAGAAATATTTACAGTAAAATCTAATAGAAACCTTCCAATGTGCTGCTACTTTTTGTTAAATAAAATAATAATAATTAGTTGTGGAAAATAAATTGTTTTATAGAAATTTGTAATATAAAATTTTGTGCTAATATTTTATATTGGCATGTTTTTCCCAACATTTCTTTATGTGTTAAAGCTTCAAGTAGTTGTACTTGAATGTAGTCGATGTAGTTTCCTGTTTTAATATTTTTAGATTTTTATTATAAATTAATAAAACCAAATGTTTTCCCATACAAATGACATCTAATGGCTTTAATTTGAAGGAAATAACATTGATGTTAACATTTGAAATATTTATACTCAAAGATTAATTCTACTGAAAATAAGGAAAATAATATTTTTTACAAATATAATTATATTTGATATTATTTCAATCAATAAACGGATTCACGAAAAAACTCATCATACAATAATAGAGAATAATAGAAACTCTTATTCGACACATCATACAATAATAGAGAATGTATGTTGACCTATTACAGAACAAGATTTTTGATCTAAAGATACCATTTTTTTAAAATTTCTACTTATGAATAAAGCTGATCTTAATATTTCTGAGATCCCTTCCTGAAATAGTATTGCCCAAAACTTTTTTGTACCAATTTAAAACAGCCAAAAACTATCTTTTCAGGGATTTCAGTTTACCTGTTGTGCATATTTAAATTTATAATTTTTTTCATTGAAATTCTAATGGTTTTCATAATTTCATCAAATATTTAGTCGTATTTCTTTACCATTGTTGAAAATCAAGGAAGAAATATTTTGTTAATTATTTACGTATTTTACATGGGAGTCAGAAAATGAAGTTACATTCGCAAAAAAAAAGACGACAACAAGCATTGATCAGATCTTAGAGTTTTTAATATCATGTAAATCTTTTCCATTAAGGAGGTTAATCAACAAATGATCGAAACTGAGGTAAATCTATAGAAATAAAAATAAAGTACTTTAATATCTGTCACAATTTCATACTTAAAATTTTCTCTTGATGGCATCATCAACATCAAACTATGCATAAGAATGTAAAAACTATTATTGTTCCTAGCAAAATAACTGGTAGGAAATGACAGCTAGTATTAATAGAAATGACAGATATTTTATTAAATATTTAATAGTAATAATATTTAATAAAATATCCTTGATATATTAACAATTAGAATAAGATTGCTCCATTCTTCTGTAATGTAAACTATGAATCTTTTAATACAATCATTTGAATGGACTTTAGCTTTTTTTATACTGTTCTCAATGAAGTTTCAAGGAAGACTCGTATGGATCTACAAGTGGTTACTTTAAACTGATGTTAACTGAATTTAAATAACAAATCTTAAACTTGTTTCATAAGTTGTTCGGTTTTAGAAACATAATAAAACTTTTTTTGTTAGAATGTTAGAATATGAAGATGATTTTATTAAATATACAAATAGATTGGTAACTGGATAATTTTTTAAATTTCAACTGTCCATTAATTAACTCAAAATTAAAACATAATTTTTATCTCACTCAAAGCATTTTTTTGTCTCTAACAGTTTTAGAAATAAGTTAATAGGATTGGCAAATGAATAACTTTTTAAACTTCAGCTATCTATTAATTAACTTAAATAAAAAATAATTTTTTATATCACTTAAAGTATAATTACATCTAGAAATTATATCTCTGTTTTAGAAATTAACAAATAAGATGGACAAATGAATAATTTTTGAAACATCAGCTGCTCTATAATTGACCAAAATATAAATTATAAATATAATTTTTGTCATCATTTAAACATCTTTTCAACTTGAAAATATATCTCTAATAGTTTTAGAAATAAGTTAATAGGATTGTCAACTGAAAAATTCCCTGATTGTCAACTGAAAGTATAATTTTTTACTCCATTTGAAGCATCTTTCCAACTAGAAATTGATTTTAAAGTTTTATAAACAAACTACTGTGCCTCGATTGTCACTGCCACCTGTATATAACAAATTAATTTCAGTATTTCAAAATGCATTTGCCAGCTATAGATTTTACTTTAATACAATTACAATCAGCAACCAGCTGATCGTAATTACGATTCTCATATTCACATTTCCTCTCTGAGATTTGAAACCGAAATTCCAGTCTACCGTTTAAGGAATTCTGTTTACTAGTCGATGAAGCTGCTCAGCACATTCGTCTATCGAATAGAGGAACTTCCAGATAATCATTTCGCACAATAGATTTCCGAATTATGTATTCTGCACAAGTGATCTGTTAGTGAAATGCACAAATTTTGCAGTAGTTCCACTCCTGAATAAGGATTCGGTGGTGAATAGTTGGGATTCTATCGATCTGTTGGTTTTCTTTGATGTTGGTGCTTTTAAGTGTGTACGTGCCATATGTTTTTATGTGTTATATCTGAATTTTCAGAAAATGTTTTAAGTTTTGTTGTGATTTTAGATTGTTGTGCTGAAATTGTGTCAGGACTGTAGAATGAGAAAAAAGAGGTAATTTTTAGGCATGGATATGCATATATATTCTTTTTTTTACTGCTGAATGAGTGAAATTATTTTTTTTCGGATAATATACAAATTTTGTCTCACAGTTTTTACACTCGGTTTTCCTATTATTTTCTTTTCCTAGAAAAATTAATTAATTCGTAACGGATAATCTATTGCATAAGGAAATAGTTTGCTCCATTTTATAGAAAAATATATGCGAATGAAATTTGAAATAGTTTATACGAAATCCATTAAATGACATCAGGTTTTCAACTACATGATTGTCAAATTGTGTTATTGCTGTTACTTTTGGCATTTATCATAGAAAAACTCACTGACCAATTTCACTAGAAGAGAATTGGAGAGTGCCCAACAAGAAATATCTCTCTATATTACCGAGATTTCTCTTTTATTTATTTTAGAAAAAAGAACGTTAATTTTAGTTGTTCAAATTAAGAAAGTGTGGCTACAATGTTCGCTGACCTCACTGTCAGTGATTTAAGCCAAATTTGTTCAGTAGCTTCTGAGAGAAAAAGCCCTGAGCACCCAAGGGCAGAACTCTCCCTTATAGTTCAATTATCATTCCCATACACACTTGCACAACCCCTTTTTACAAGGGAGAGGGGCTCCTTCACACACCTCACGTAGAGAACACAGGATAAGGAATAACCATGGCCAAACCCAGGGCGTCCAGATCAAAGGGAAGGTGAGCAAGCCTTAAGCAAGGAAGCCGACCAAATTGTGTTTTAGATCTATGAAATCCCGAACAATATTTCATTCATTCTTCGATTTTATTGTTAGCTTTATGCAATGAATTATTTCATAAAAGAGATAATATAAGGAAATAAGTTTGTGAATAAAATAAACACGAAACCATATATTTGAAAGTTTTTTCAGTTGAGCATTGTAGCACACTTTCTTAATTTGAATGACAAAACGTTCTTTTTACTAAAATAAATAGAAAGACCCTAGGAATATCGTGAGATATTTATTGTTGGGCACTCTATAATTCTCTTCTAAGGCTCACATACTAAGAGCAAGGACAAAGTGATTCTTGCCTCTATTTGTTTCTGTTGCTAGCCATTATGACAGGAATTATTTTATAAAAGTAATGATAATAAGAAATAAGTGTTGGATAAAATAAATGCATGAAACTTGATATTCGAAACTTTATTCAGTTTAACATTTTAGACAGCCCTTTTTTGCAAGATAAAACTTAGCGTTCTTTTCACTAAAATGAATAAAAGAATCCCCTTGAATATAATGAGACATTTCTTATTCTCTAATTCAATTTTAAAAGCTCACATGTGGAAAGCTGGAACAAAGTGCACAAAGTGAGTCTTTTGCCCTTCTTGAATTTTGTTTCTAGCTTTACGTTAAGAATTATTTTATAAAAGAGATAATAACAAGAAAGAAATGTTGGATAAAGTAAATATACAAAAACTGATATTTGACACTTTATTCAGTTAAATACTGTAGCCACACTTTATTTGAAAGACCAAACTTCGTATTCTTTTGACCAAAATGAATAAAAGAGATTCGATGAATGTAGTGAGATATTTCTTGTTGGGAATTCGCAAACTCATTATTAAAAGTTCACGTACTGAAAGCAGGAACTAAGTGAATATTTAGTTATTCTTTAATTCTGTTTCTAGCCTTAAGGCATGAATTATTTTATGAAACAAATTATAATAAGAAATAAGTGCCTTAAAATAAATACTCGAAACCTAATATTTGAAACTTTAATAGTTGAACAATGTGTATACAGACTTTCTTTATTGGCAAGACGAAACGTTGTATTTCTTTTTATTAAAATGAATAAAAGAGAATCCTTGATTATAACTAGAGATTACTTATTGGGCATTCTCTAATTCAATATTAAAAGCTCACATACTGAAAGCAGGAATGAAGTGAAACATCATACTTGAATTCTAAATAAATTTTGTAATCTTTCTATAAAGTACAGGGGATTTTAAAATAATTTTCTATAATTGGAAGATTTTGCAGCTAAATCTAATGAAATGAATGAAACCAAATTTTATAGTCAATCCGCAAAAGCTTAAAGAGGTGAATTCCGCATACAAAAATAATGTTGTTAAAAAGACTTTAATAAGATAGATTTTGTCTCTTTTGGAATGTGAACAATTTACAATAAATGCAAGAAAACTAAATTATGTAAAGTTCCCTTAAAGTTTAGTTATAACTGTTTCACATATGGAAATAAATGACATATAATATGACATATATTAGGTTGTTCGGAAAGTAATTTCGTTTTTTCCTGACAAAGGATTTAATTGCATTTTTCGCCCCCAATTTCATACTTAAACCGCAAAATCATTTTATGTTTTAAGAGCTGATATAGCAAGGCTTGAGTGTGAAAAAGTGCAGCTGATTCTTCGCAGTAGTTTTTGGATGGTGCCCTTTTAAATATGGAGAGCAATAAACAGCATTTTCGTCATTTTTTTCTTTTTTGCTATAAAAGGTAAAAATGCTGTTCAAGCCAGAAATAAATTAGCCAATATGTGTGGAGAAGATGTGTTAACAGTACATCAGTACCAGAACTGATTTGCAAAATTTTTCCTTCAAATGAGGAGGCCAAAAACCACCTCGATCAGTTTTTTTTACAGCAAAGACCAAAACTTTTATGAGCGTGTAATCATGTTACTACCAAAAGGTATTAGACCAGAATGGCAATTTTATAATTTAATAAATAATTTATTCATTAAACGAAAATTTCTTTTCATTTTGACACAAAAATACGAAATGACTTTCCGAACGACCCAATAGTATAAAATAATTTTTATTGATCAACTGCAGAGTCCCCTGATTCAAATACATTAGTTACATTTCACAGCCAGTTCCTGTCTACAACGTTTAGAATCTTCTACTTCTGACAATATTTTTTTATTTTTTTTGCGGAAATCATTGAAATCATCTCAAATGCCTCCTACTATTATATATATATATATATATATATATATATATATATATATATATATTGAATTTTGATTTGTTCTTTTACAAGTATTAACTGTAGATTCAAAAGAGTTATTTAATGGCCATTTTGCATGATTTTAGCTTTTTACTTAAACTTTCCAAACTACAGGCTTTTAATATCTTAATGAATAAACAGATGTCACGAAAATAGATTTCTTTCTTCAAAAATCATTAATAAATAATATGGGTAATTGTGACTAATTAACGCTTTGGAACACAAGCTGTAATCAAACATTTTGCTTATGGAGCAGGTTAATTAAATTTAGTGAAGAACTATTCATCCAAAGAAGCAAAATTACTGATTGGAAACAACTGCTAAGATTCATCCTAGTAATTGAGAGGAAGCCATGAAATATCTGTATATTAACATCTGAACCGTAAACTATTTTCTTCTTTTACTTGCTGTTGTGAATAACTTACAATACTTTTTCATTTCTATTAGTGAGTAAAAAGAAATTTGGAAGAACTTTGTGATAATAGCATAATTTTCGTAGTTGCTGGAAGACATATGTTCTAGATTCCAGAAAGTTTGTGTAACTCCCATATATTTTTTAAAGATTATTTTATCGCCTTATAGTACCGATTCTTTTAACCTATTGAAGAGAAGAACTCGCATTAGACGTTCAGGAGTGATTAGATCTGCAAAGTGGATGATCTCAAATAAGTAAATTCGAAGATTTTTCATGAATTTATGGGACAATAAACTATTATATCATTTTATGAATGCATAATACGATGATAGGGTGAATTATCTTTAATTTAAGAATATACTTTATATGTCTTCAATATAAAATTAAAACTATGAAATTTATGTAATTATGAAAATGATGTAATTTGTGTTTGTTTCTTACATATTTGGCACAAAGACATAAATAATATAACCAAAACACTTCAGTAAAATTCTAACTAAGACTTCTAACTCAAATCAATGTATACTTTCAATCAAGAATTAAATATTTAAATAAAAAATTGCGTTTTGATTACACTATTTTCTAGCATTAATGATGATATGTTTAAATACAGGTAGTGTTTTTTAATGTTGTGGTTAACCAAGTGGCAAAATTTTTGCTTTGCTCTGTGATAACCACAAAACTAGTCTAAGACTGAGGTGTATGTAAAAAGACCCCCAATACAGAACACTCCATACCTCTCCATCCTCAAAGAGGCTATAACAGATATCAATAGGAAGGCACCGACGAATCTAGAACATGCTTGCCATAACAAGAACTTCTAAGCCCCTATCTGAGGTGGTCCTTATTGATAGTGCGAATAATAATAAGTACGGATTATTGTATCTTAAATATATAATAAAGTAGCATTATTTTTAAACAAATTGTATCATTAATGATGATTTGAAACATATTTATGTAGAAATAATAACACAAATAAATGTGGTAGCAAACTGTGTGAATAATTGTAATATATCAATAAATACCACTTAATACAATTATCTTTGTAAGGAATACTGACATGAATAAATTAATTAACTAACTATACGTAGCTTTTTTATTTATATTTCCTCCTCATTACCATTAATGATAAGAAATATAAATAAAAATTGCTACATGTATTTTCTATTATTTCGTCTTCGATTTCGATATAACATATATTATACTTCTATTAATGATTGGAAAGCATTATTTGAATTTTTGCTTAAATAAAACTTCTGTGAACTTTGCAGATTATAACATAATGGTACAGAAAAATCCTATATAATTATACAGCCTCGGGCGCATCGAGGCAAAGATGACTAATTATAAACGTGAATTCTTCGACTCATGATTGTAATTTAATTTGCATTAACTTCAAACTAAGATATAAAGTTGATCTTGCCTCTCGAGATAAATAAATACTGGTATTGTATGTTTAATCTACAAGCGGCTATCAGTCTGGCTGTATAGGCAAGTTACAGATAAGTGATTACAGTTAGATCAATTGTAGATACAGGCATCAAAAGATATGGCTTATTGAAAAAATTACTATTAAAAATTCTCAACTGTCGAGCATGTGATTAATTTATTCACTTAATGTTAAACAGCTATCTTTGGCAAGTAAAGATCATAAAAATTGCTAAATTTTTATAAGCAATTTACTTATTTCTTACTATTTGTTAATGTAAAAATTATATAGCAAATTTATAACTGTATTTATTTAGTTGATCAGCTAATTCGTTGTGGAAATTGATTGTGTTTAATTTCAAAATAATTAACTTAATCTTTAATATCTATTTAATAACGAATCAAATTGCTATTGGTATACATGTAGTAATTTTTTAAATTGTTTTAGAAGTGTTCGCTTGAAGTTCAATCTAGGGTCCAATAACACTATTATATCATATTATGAAAATGACAGGAAAATAAACCTGATAAGGATTATCCTTTTTTCAAATGTATGCTGTCGTAAACAGAAACTGCACTTTCCGATTAAGCTTGTATCAGGTATTCGTCGTCAATTTTCAACAACTGACGCACAGATAAAAAAAAATTTAAAAATTGATAATTAAATATTAGATGAAATTATAAGAATAATTTGAGTTTCATTTCAAGGGCGAATTATGTTGTTAAAAGTTATGCTAAAAATATTATATCTAAAAAAGTAAAAAATAATAATTATATCTAAAAATATTAAATTATATCTAAAAGTTAAAAAACATTATATCTAAAAACTTGTCGAAATTTATATATTTTAACTGGCAGCATTATTTTCAAATCGGCAACATTAAAAGGACATTTTTTAAAAAATTGCAATGCCTTTTTTTCCCCTGCATTAGTATTTTTAGAACTTATTGTGGAAAGAAGACAAGGTGTTTTAAACTTATCAGTACATTTGACAATCTTTTGAACAAAAACAGAAAACAAATTGTACGAAAGTAAAATGTGAGTCATATAAAGGATCCTTTAAATTTTCAATCGACAATAAAATGTTTTTGAACAATAATATACTTAAAATTGTTGAGAAATAAATATTAAGCTTTTCCTTATTTATTAATTAAATGCCAAAATTTCAGAGTTACACTTACTTCATAAGAAATAAATAAGCCAAATTTAGTAGCTCTGAGTTATCTAATCTGTTATATAGAGTATTTTGATAGATATTTTCGTCATTCATGTTGCTTTATACAATTTGCATTTAACACAAATATAAATATAAATACAAATGCAATGTAATAAAATACAAATATAAACCAAAGGGAGCGATAACCCCAAACTTTCTCCCATACTCTCAAGCTGATATCTTAGAAAACGTCTCTTATGGATTTGCCGTATATACCAGATATTAATTTCTGGCGTGGATTTAGGGTTTTTACTGAATCATTCTTGTGTTATCCTTGGCGAGTTTTTTATTCGTGGTTTGCCGTGAACAGTATTCTAAAATCTAATTTGTGTTGTAAAAGCACTTTTATCAATTGAATGAAACAAAACTTTGGCATAAAACTGCACTTGTAGTCACAAAATCTCATGCCAAATTTGATATACTTAAATCACAGTGTTTTCAAGTTATTACATGCTTACATGTTTCTGAAAGTACAGACTGACAGATAGACAATTCCTTGCTGGATTTGATTCAAAATTAGTTAAGTGTCTGCATTATTGACATTGAATCTGTGTAACGAATTTTATCTATCTTGGTCATTTCGGTTTGTAGCTAGAGTGTTAACTTATAATCTAACAGCTGGATAGACAGACTTCATCTAAAAAGATTTAGCTCGAAATTTGATAGAAATCCACAAGATTTGTGTAAAGACCTTTTACTAAATTTTATTTGACAAGTTGGAAGCCTTTTTTAGTTATCTGTGTCACAACACATACAGTCAGACAGATAGATAGTTTTCAAAAATATGCTTTTTGAACTCAGGGAGGTCTAAATTATGAATATACGTCAAAATTATCGAACTCGAAAAACTTTTATTGTACTACGTACACAAAAAAAGAAAAAAAAAATCAGGCAAGTTATTATTATCAATTTATAGGAACACCAATTAAGATTTTTTTGGATAAAAAAATTATTTCCATTAACTTCGGGAAAAAGTTTCTATGCAATTGCATAAGTATAATGATGGAATTCCAAATTTATTCTCCTTTTTAAAAACGAAATATGCATTCAACAAATGCTTGATTACATAAAATTCATTATCTTCGCTTTTACGTGATTTTCTTGTGACACACATTCAACACTTCAGATAATGTGAAACCACGAAAGGAATTATTGTTGTCATTAACTTTCGGAAACATTCTTCACATGCCTAATGGCAATCTTAAACTCATTAACCTTACCATTAGACCCCGTCTAATTTTCGTCAGATTTCAACGCATGTCACATTTAAGTTGCAGATAGGAACAGCGGAAATATTACAAATATCACAAGAATCTATGCTTGGATATCTTAGAGGGAGTTGATTACTTTTCATACGGTTAAAAGGGCTTTCACTTGTAGAATCTTTTGTTGTTTCTGCGGGTTTATAACAACCGTCTGCTTTTATCAAATTTATATTACAATCAAATTTTAACAGTGAATTAGGAATATCAATTTTTTTTTCTTTGAAATATATTTGAATTCCAGATATATTTTTTCTGCATTGAAAGGAAAATTGTATAAAAATTAATTAATTTTAAATTTATTATAGTGGAAATCATTGAATCAAACATCATTAAAATTATATGACTTTTTCTTAATCTATACAGATGTCAGTGTTACATATTCCTTTTCTTGCGATGTTATCTTAAAGCATAGAAGTAGCCTGGAACGCTCTAAGAACAAAAATATACAAAGACAAACTCTGAACAAATAATGTCTATATAAATATAAACCAAACTCCATTTTTTTTTATCTCTAAATAATCTCTAATACTAAATAGATTTATTTCAAGTTTTGTTTATAAATAGAATAGGCACGGAAAAAGTTTTATGGGGATTATTCAAGTAATTGATTATTTATTAATTGAAAACTATATTTCTATTGCGCATGCGTAAATAAACAACATGGCTAAAGTTGTTTAAATGTTTAGAGGGAAGGGTGCCTGCTCAGAAGTCGTCTTCGTCATCTGACCACAGTTCAGAATTACGAGGTTCTTCGCCTAAAGACCTTATCACACGGCAAAATATCTTCTTCATTTTCCGTCAGCAAACGACAAAGAAAGTGACGTCACTTCAAAGTTTCACATGATTGGTTAAATTTCGTTTGCCGACAGCATTTCCGTAAACATTTTCGAGCTGGTTCGAAAATGTTGTCGATTATGAAACTTGCTTGACCGGTTTTTGAGGGTAGAAACAGAAAAGTGCTGATGAAATTTCACTGTGTGATAAGGCCTTAATAGCTCTAGTATTGCTTTTAAACGGAAATTTAATAAAGTAAGTATACTAAAGTATTCTAAAGATGTTTAAATAAAATTTATTTCATCTTATTTGCAGTAAAAGATTTTTCTTTAGCTTGAAAATTATTGTTTCCTAGAAATTAATTCAAAGCTTAACTATTTAATTTTAATTGATGATGAACTTTCTAACTTGAAAATGACATCATCACACTTCCTCTTTTAAAAATTTTAATTAAAATTTACTATTCACAATATTCTACTAAGTCTTTTAATGTTCTCTAAAGCTATTATCAGAAACAAATTAATTTTCTGCAATTTTTAATTATCTGGTACTGGTTTTTAATTATCTGTAACATTCCCCTTCCCCCTTTAGTGATTAAATATTTCCGCCAGTTGTGTTGCCTTTGTGTTTGCTCGACACCTTGAGATAACCAGATGTTGCAGATGGTCTCCTTTGAGGCATCTATAGCTGAAAGAACACTCGTGGAAATTTCTCGTCCAGAAGACAGTGATAGTGCTTTTAGAGACAATCAAACATCCAAACATTTGGATACCAAATTTCCCTATTGTGAGCGGACCCCATGCTCCAGAGTTTTCGGCGCGCCTTAATTACCTTCCGACGACGGACTGGCGCCATTTGAAATGGCCCTTTTGCTGGACATGATTGGCCTGAAGAGAGGACCAGACGCCACTGAGGAATAGCAGGCGGAGGCTATCGCTGAGATAAAATATGCAGTGTTTTGGCAAGAAAAGGCAGAGTTTCTGGGAGACTTCTGGAGTACGCTCACGAGTCCTGGAGATGTTGAGCGCCGCCTGAAATGATCGCTGACTGACCAACTCGAGAATTCCCAGTTGTGTGGTGTTTGCGATTTGATGAAGAACTGATCTTCAAGGAAAACCCTTCAACTTGGACTGTTGTGATGTAAATAGAAACTATTTAATCAAGATAAGAACGAGTTGTTCTTTGTATGTATGTGTATATATATATTTAGATAGATAGATAGATAGACAGACATACAGACAGATAGATAGATAGACATACAGACAGACAGATAGATAGATAGACATACAGATAGACATACAAACAGACAGACAGACAGATAGATAGATAGATAGACATACAGATAGACATACAAACAGACAGACAGACAGACAGATAGATAGATAGATAGATAGATAGATAGATAGATAGATAGATAGATAGATAGATAGATAGATAGACAGACAGACAGATAGATAGACATACAGACAGACAGATAGATAGATAGACATACAGACAGACAGATAGATAGATAGACATACAGATAGACATACAAACAGACAGACAGACAGATAGATAGATAGATAGACATACATACAGACAGATAGATAGACATACATACAGACAGATAGATAGAGAGACATACAGACAGACAGA
>JAPMOQ010004653.1:23621-88106 GCA_026543055.1 Argiope trifasciata | reverse complement strand
GATAGAATAAAATATTGTTTTTCTGTTTAAATGTAGACTGTTCTCCAAAGCATTAGTTAAATACAGCCAGTAAAGGAAATGTTAGCTTCGATTGTTTAAAGTAATGTTGTTGTTGTCGTGTCTATAAAGGTGCAAAGTGCAAATAAAATCTATTTCCCATCAAAAATCTTAGTGACGAGATCTGCCAGTTCTGGAGCCCGATGGCCATGGAGGATCTCAATGTTTAAAGTAATAAAAGTTGCTTATATCAAAACTTAGCGAACTATCTGGTAGCAAAAAATGATGAGTTTGCCATGTTCAGAATAATCTCAATATTGCTCTGGAAATGTCTGTTTTTATTCGGCTTATATTAAATTATTTTTGAACATGAATTTTCGTAATGTATTATTGTTTGTTGTTTCGTTTTTATGAGTTTGGAATCTGCCCCGTAAATAGATTTCTGAAAAGTAATAGAGGGCCCAGTATAGGAAAATCCTCTACATCCTTCTCTAATCCTATCCTCTTTTTTTCTTTTCATTTAATCAGTTTTTATTGATTCATTTAAAAAAACTGCAAAGACTTGAATCTGCCATAATTGGCTATTAGCAAGGACTGAACTTACAAAGTTATGGTTGCAACATGACCACAAGACAAAAGTGACCACTTAGTTTTAAGAATGTTATCTGTTTTATAAAGTCACTACAATAACGAAAAATACCAGAACCTGAGCAAGAAAAAGGTAATAATAAAACTAAGCCTAATACATGACTTTCCAGAATGAAGAATAATTCATACTTAATGACAAATCTCACATTTTCCATAAAAAATGTCGATATGAAGGGAACAACGGATGAAGAGATCAAGTGTTAGATGTTCACTCCAGCTGACGATTAAATTTCTTTTCCTTGGAATTGAGAATGGAAGATGCGTGACCATTACATGAAAATTATATGCTTGTTTCCCCTTAGTACTCTTCGCTAATGATGGAAAGAGAACGAATAACTTTTTCTTATTTGTCGCCTGGATTTCCGGAGAAAATTGGTTATTTACGAAAGATATATTCTCCACAGCCCAAACTGCTTCTTGAAATTTGATTTGTAGTGTTATTTTCCTGAGTTTGTATACTAGCATTAACGGATGTAGTTTTCAGGAAAGTATTTCACCGAGTATGGAGAATAATCCCAAATTGGAACTTGATACTTTCTTTTATTACTGCTTTTGATTCCTTTTATTTTCTCATCTTTTTCTGAAATGACTTGTTTGGAAAAAAGAGCCACAACATATGCAATTGAATTGCGTTCTCACTCAAAGATATTTAAATAATGGTAATCTGTCAGAGAATGAAAAATTTAGGCTACTAAAAATAAAAGTGTTTTAAAATATGGAGGGTAATTAAATATTTTATAAATTTAATGAATGCAAAATTATTTATTATACATTTAAAAATGTGGTTTCTTTTAAAAATCTATATAAATATGTTCTTAAAACCTAAACTTCTTTTTCTATGATTACTTTCGTTTGTCATTTTAGTAAAGAAAATTATATTATGATATGCTAGTTTAGTAACGAAATAATTAATGTAACTTAATCCTTCTGACTTAGTTGTAACCATATATTAGTGAAATAGCGGAAATAAATAGCGCCCGGGTAAAATAAGATTTTTTCACATTTAGAGGCCTTCAAGAACTTTATTAGACTGCACTCAAAGCATTTTATTGCATTTATCATAATATATATTTAACCTTCCAGCGGACTCGCATATGTGAGAGATACACTGGAAATGAATTTCGTTTTATACTTTTAGATCTGTTGGCACTGGGAACGCGTGTCCTTGGCTATTTGTCCCCCTCCCTTCTGCCTACTTTCAGTTGTTGTCGTAAGTTTGTAGCATTAATAGGTCTCTTTCATTCATATATTTGTAGTTTAGATATACGCACGACCGTTCATATAAGTTTTTGTCACATCTGATTTTGTATGATTTTACTTATAAATCTGTGCTGTTTTAGACTGACGACAGTTAGCAAATGCACTTACGAAAGAAAATGTTGAATAAAAGTACCCAAGTCTCTAAAAGGTGAGCTAAAATTAAAGGTGCTAAAGAGAAAGGCCGAACTAGGTATTGAAGAAGTGGAAGATGCGACGTCAGGGAAAAAAGATGCAAACTCTGCCGAAAAGAAAAAAGCGGACTAGAATCACGAGGTTCAGTTGTGAGATTTGCCAGAAATTTATATATTTGGAGCACACTAAACACATTTGCTCAAATTGCATTGCTGCAATGAAATAACAATGAAACTATATTCTACAATTTCCTTTTTATACATGCATTCTGTATTTTTTTGCATTTCTATATTTTATATGCAAATTGTTCTATTGAAATATCGGCAATTTCATCTGTATTATTTTTAAGTCAATTCAGTTAACCTGTGTTCATTTTATATTGTTATTGTAATCTATGTTTATATTGTTTCTGCTTCTTTTTAAGCAAAAAATGTTTAAAGTAATTGTAGTTATTCACCCCAAGCTATTTACAATATAATTTTAGTAGTTACGCTTTTGAAAATTTAAAATTTACTATAGCGTATGTGAGAAATACGCGCGACCTTTCGTGCTGGTATGACGGTCGCGCCCACTGAAAGATTAATATGGTATATACGAACGATTTATATACATGCAGGCAAGTAAGACTTAGCTGGAGGCTATTATACCCATGAGTAAAAGTAAGGCGAGGAACATAAAAACCGTGAAAAACTGATGAAATATTCACTGTGTAGCCATAAAATTCGGCACAGACAGATATTACATTAAGAAAAAATAGCAATGTAGCAATATGGAAATTTTTTAAATTGTGAATTAAAAGGTAGGGTAATCAAAAAATGTTTAATTATGAATCAGAGATAGATCATTTGTCTTAGATAAACCATAGAATGCTACCACCATGCGCTACAATATAAGCTTCACATACTGAGCTTTCATACTGTTTATGAGGGTGTCCCTAAACATTTATGCCCGTTTTCCAAAAGTGCGGCTTTTAACAGATGGAAGGTTTTAAAAGGTATTTACTTTGTGTATTGACTCATATTGGGTTATTACATGCATTTTCAAATCAATTCTGCTTTGGGGAGCTTTTTTGCTATATAAACCAGATCATTCATTATTCAATTGCCCAATTTTCATGGAATTTTGCTGCTTAGTATTTGACACAGACGTCCCGCAATTCTAAACTTTAATTATGAGCATATTTTATATTGGTACAAAGTCCGCAATCTTTACAGATTACGCAAATATAACTGTGAGTTAAAGCACCTTAAATTATATATATATATATATAATGTAAAATTTCAGATTACTGTGGAACTTTACGTCATTAGTCAAATCATTTCATCATCATCATTTTAATTTACGTCATTTAATTCACTTTGAAAAGGTGAGTTCGCAAACATTTACCAAGTAAAATTTATTCATTGATAAATTTAATAACCTTTTGACCTGTACATAATCTAAAAGATTATGAAAATGGATATTAACAGTGAATTGTTCAGTGTTATCATAACGTCGAAGAATGAGAGTTCTCCTTAATAATCTATTCCCCTTAATTATCTATATCTCCAATCTATTAATTAATAAGTTATTCATTCATCTGACGTTATCAACTAAGAGTTCACAACGCGTTATTAGTTTGGATATACCATTATTGGATCAAACAAATCTTCTTGAAGTATGAATGGGAAGTGAATGTACCTCTAATCGTATTACGATTCCCATTCAGCTACTTGCTTAATTGGAGCTTTAACTACAAACGACATATCAACACAAGGGCGATTCCAAGTATCGATTTTTCATGTAGGTTGAATTGGAAATTCATTTAAGGGTACTCTGGTCTTCCCTCATGCAAATGAGTTAATAAGGATTTGGATGGTGAGTATTGTTTCTTTGAAAGAAATATTTCCATCAAAGGGCTACATCATGAAGAAAATAAAAGTACAGTTTGTTTAATCGCGATTCCTTTATACTTGATTACAAATTTAAATGAACGCACAGTATTTAAGTGTTGCTTGAAAAAATGTAATATTTCTACTTTTTTAAAATTAAATACTACTACTTACTACAATAAATGAAATACTTTGAATTATTTTTATTTGAATATCGTACTTTGAATGCTTTGAATTCGTTAGGAGTGAGCAGCTCAATTTCTTCTGAAACTTCAACCACATAGAGTAATGTCCGTATTTTGTTGCGCATTTAAAGAACTAGCTTTAAAAAATGTAGTATATTAGTAATATAGTATATTGCAAGTTTGATGACAGAGTTTGATAACTAAAATTTCAGCCAAAACTGAAGGAGAAGAAAAATGTTTGAAAGACGAATTTTTTACCTCCAACGAATTGAAATCTTAATTCAGAATGCCTGAATGCACACGCACTGTATTAAATAAACTATTAGCAAATTATTTTTAAAACCTTGAGCGAAATTATAATAGCTTTCACTAATTATTTGAATCTTTGAAAACTGTTGAATATTAGTAATGTAGTATATTGTAAGTTTGAAGATAAAGTTTGATAACTAAAATTTCAGCCAAAACTGAAGGAGAAGAAAAATGAAAGACGAATTTTTTACCCCCAAACGAATTGAAATCTTAATTCAGAATGCTTGAATGCACACGTACTGTATTAAACTATTAGAATTTTATTTTTAAAACCTTGCACGAAGTTATAATAGTTTCACTTATTATTTGGATCCTTTTTCAACTACAGTACACTCACGAGTATCCAGTTTTAGCATTTTGAAAATGATATATAATATGGAAATTTCTTTTCGCCAGTCTCAGAATGTCAGTCTAGAAATATTCAAATGTACTTTGTTAAAACCGATTAAACTATCTATGCTTGAACAGGGCCCATATTACACTAATTAGGGCCAGGGGTAATAACTTCTGTGCCCCCCCCTCTCTGCTTCACTACTACACTAATGAAAAACAGAATTTTATGGATGTGTTTAAATTTTTCAATGCATTGTATAGCAAGAAAATTGGCAAGAGCCTAAATAGCTATAAATCTTCACCACCACCAATGGTCAGATGAAATATCATTCTGTCCATTTTATTATTTTTCTGACCATTTCTTATCTATTATTAAAAGAATATAAAACATTTGAAAAGCCAATATTTTACGAAATTGCTATTTAAATTTATAATTAGAAAATATAAAGACTTTTTTAGCAATTTGAATTAATTAACGAAAAATACCATAGAAAAATCCTATGCATTTAGAGAATAGGCTATAAAGTTTTTTTTAATGCAATCCGCATCATCTTCAAAAAAAAAGCCCATCTGGTTCTATCTCTTGTTTGTCATAGTATTTCAAATCACGTTTGGCAATACCTACTAATCAAAGATCGGGAGGTAAACAACTATACATTGTACTGATATTTTGTTTCAAAAAGGTTAATTAAAGAAGAAAAACATAAAATAAACTATTAAATTTGAGGGACCCCCTCTGATGTGGGGGCCCAGGGCAACTACCCTATAGGCCTCTGCTTTAGTCATGGTCTCTGCTAGAAATATTTATCCCAAATAATGAAATTTTTTAAATAATTATTATATAAATAAGGAAATTTTTTAAAAAACCTGAACTATTGCATATCAAAAACGAAAGTCATAATCTTTATTCAAAAACGAAATATATATTCTAGAAATAACTTATTTGTAATTTTCTTTATTTCAAAATATCAATGAATAAAATTTTTATTTCTTTGAAACCTACTTTCACTCCTCTGAATGTATCCTAAATAGTACTTATACAGATTTTTCACAAACAGAATTTTATTTTTTTCTTTTTTATTAACGACTTTTCCATATGCCTAACCGCATCTATCTTGCAGGTTATAAAGAAACCAGAAAACAATATGCAAAAAAAGAAAAAAAGTAACGAATCGAAGCAAAATGATAACCAAATATAGAATAATATTAAAACGCTGAATAATGTGTAAAAATATTATGATTACTGTGTATCAACTGTACAAAACTAGGCTTAACATGAACAATATTTGCTTAGGAATTTAGGTTATAGTTCCGAAATCTGCGACTGGTGACGCGGCGATCGTTTTTCAAACTGCTAAGTGAATTCATTGATTCTCTTTGATGCAGCTAATCTTTCTTCTCCAATAAAAAAACGGATAAAAAACATGTCCTATTATCTACTCTTTATACAAGAAAGAGTTAGGAATTAATTGTAAATGGGAAGTTCTTGTTTATTTTTAATTCACTTTAAGGGCAGTGTCCCTCTCACAATTTCCAATGCCACACTTAAGTAATAACTATTCCAGAGAACAAAACTTTCTTGCTTTACTTCACTTTTGTGACTGTTTCCTGTTACCGTTACTTACACAAAGACATTACAACAGGATACCACGCCGATCATCATTGATAATGGGACTATTTATCACGGTTTGGTCTGAATGAATTACACCATCACACAAAAAGATGAAAGTGAGAAAAATTAATATAAAGGCAAAATTTTTTAATATAGTAGTAATAAATTTCTTGCAAAAAAAAGGTTACTATATGGAAGAATGGTTTATAAACGATTATAATAAGTTATCGCATCTGTGGTAAGCAATCGTTTCAATTTAAAGGCACACTCTTGTCAGCAGAATTTTTCCACCTTATTCTCAAAGTAATCATATTTTTTACTTACATTTGATTTACAAAAGATAATCGTTTAAATTAATTTTTATTTTAATGCAAGGAAAAAGGAAACCAGTCCTCTTTTAGATAGCTATCAATCAAATTTTGCGTTTTCTTTAATTTGTAAAGATATTTAGCGCTCAAAATTATAAAGATTTCAAACAAAAATTGATGAACAAGATCTAACTTTTTAATTCAGGTAGGAGATGGGAAGGGATCTTCAAAAATTCTATCACCTTAGGACCCTTAGAAGACTTAATTCGGAACAGACAATCACTTTAATTTAAATATACTTTTCAATAACTTCGATTTTTAATATATCTGGCACTTAAAATTGATTCACAATGGATAAACTCTGAATATTATATAATAGTTTATGATATCAAAGGTTATTTAATCAGATCTCTTTCAATTTTGAGGAAAAATCAGATATTGCTGTTTCTGACTTTTCTACGGAAGGCGCTTTCGAACTTCTGGGCAGGATATGTATAAAAAAATACGTTAAGCGAGAAGATTTTTTATAAATTTTCAAGGGGAAAATAATAACTAATTATGAATTCACAGTAAAAATGATAAAAGTTTTCAAGAGCACTAAATTCATTGTCTTCTCCAAGTAACTTTCATGATGAAACAGAGAGAGTTGTCTTTCAAAAACGTTTCCATATAATCTCTTACAAACGGACTGTCTCAGACAACTCCTTGCATGATTGGCTTAAAATAGGAAACATTAACAAGTATAGTGAGTTAAGTATTTACAGAATGCATGCAAAAACATCCTTGCCAGTTAACAACCCAACAAATAGTATGCAATTATCAGCTTCCAAAATAATGTAAAAAAAATTTCTACTCCATCAGCTAACTATTACCAGACATTGCATACAATGCTGCTCAAAACTCAGCGGCCTCAAGGTTAAATGAAATATACGGACGAAATTCATTGAAAAGTATTTATAAATTTGTAAATTTTTAATATAGTGGTAAACTATTTCTTGAAAAAAAATCTATTTCTGTTATAGGAAAAATTTATAGACTTAAAAATAATGAAAAGATTATCAAATCTGTAAGCTAAGCGACTGCTTCAGGGTCAGCAGTTAAATATACTTTTCAATAACTACCATTTAAAATAGAATCTGTCTTTTAAAACTGATTACTAAAATGATCAACTCCCAATATTATTAAATAGTTAATCATATCAAAAGTTATTTCATCAGATCTGCTTTGAGTTGTAATGAAAAATTAACTAATGATGTTTTTGACTCTGTGCCGCCTCTATGAAAAGCTCTTCCGCCACATGGGGATGCTAGTGATTAAAAGAGACGTTCAGTAAGACATTTAATATTAGAATTTTTAAAAATAATTTTTATTTTAAGGAAAACTCATTTACAAAATTATGCATTATCACTGGCGAGTGATTTGATGATTAAACCCTGTTACGGAATTAATTGCTGTATGATAAACATAAGAATTATGCCACTCTCACTATCCTACTGCTCTTATACTTTATGAACTATGCCAGGAAAAAACGTTTCTAGCTTTATTTTGTTTATTAATTTATAAGAATTATCCATTGGTAATTGAAAGTTATAGAAGAATATATATATAAATGTTTAAATATTTAGTATGGTGGCTCTCAATTTCTTCGAGCGAAAAATAAAATTCTGCTGTATGAAAGAATGGTTTATAAACGAATACACAGAATAAGTTTTCGAATAAATAAGGATTCGATAAAGTTCGAATAATAATTCGAACATAATCGTTTGAACTAAGATAAGTGAAAAAAATAATCATAATCATTTGAACTAATGAGCATAATTATTTGAACTAATGAGCATAATCATTTGAACTAATGAGCATAATCATTTGAACTAATGAAAATAATCACTGAACTGAAAAAAAATCATTTGAACTATTGAACGTAAATCATTTGAACTAATGAGCATAATCATTTGAACTAATGAAAATAATCACTGAACTAAAGAAAAATCATTTGAACTATTGAACGTAAATCATTTGAACCATTTTAACCAAATGAACATAAATGAGACTAAAATCCTTTTGAATATCACAAGTATTGTATCTCAATCAATTTCTAGTAATGGCAAAATACCTTTTACACATACTAACATTCCAGAATATTTATACTGTGAAGTAAATTTACGATTTTTGATCTTATTTAATCTTTCTGTAAATCAAAATTAAAGTTTTGATTTGTTGATGTCAATGTGCGAGACAGGACAATGAAAACGTAGCATGGACTTACAAAATCAGTCGAAAGTGAATTTAAACTTTCAAAATAAATTAATAATAATTCAGAGTGCTATTTAATGCGTTTAATCACTTTCAATTTTTTAAAATCTTTTTTAATAGTAGACAAAATAAGAGTAACTTTCTAAAAAAAGGCCGCAGCTTATTGTTTCAGGTTAATTCTAAACGATAACCTAGGTTGATCGGCCAGCGATCCAAATTCAAAAATTTGACCACTTATTAAAAACAAAACAAAAAAGGAATTAGAATTTTTTTCTCTTGCTCACAAGGTAAGCAATTCACAAGAATATGGAATTCCAAAGAAATGTTTTCTCCTCTTGGACGAAAACTTCAGAAGAAAAAAAAGATTTATAAGTGAATGTAATATAAAAATTTATATAAAACTCATTTTATGGTAGATCACATAATGATATAGAAAAAACTAATATTAAAATTTTTAAATAATCAATTTTTATGTTACTATACAAAAATCGAATGAATGTTTAAAAATTATACTAATAAAAAACTCCATTTAATTCATTGAAAGCAATTTCCTTTTAAGAAGAAACGAAACAAATCGATTGGTTATAACTATTAATTAAGAATTCTAATCTTTCCTTGGTCTTATTTGTAAAAGTTTTCTAAGACTTCAATAATTATGAGGCGTATATTAATGATTTATTTTGTTGAATCGATATTAAAATACCACGTTCCATCGATATTTTACGAGCATTAATCTCCATGTATCAATATCAGATATTTGTAAGCCTGATCAGAATTATTTTCAGTATCATATTCTAACTCTGAAAATGTAATTTAAAATTTTTAATGAATTTTGTATTTGCGACTGATTTAAAATTCTGGTTCATTATTCTTTCATAGATTATTTGATGAAAGAGTAATTAAATAATAATTAATTTGACAGTATTTTAAGCTGGAGGCTTCTTTTCTCAATGGAAATGAATTTTTATTTTAATCTCCATGGGCTGGTCAGTTATTCGCTTTTTCTGTTGTAAGTGATTTATTGAAATAATGTTTGGGTATTGACCTTAACATGTATGACTTATTATTTTTTACAAAATAAATATATGTTTTTGAAGTAGCTGTATATAATTTAGGAAAATTATTAATAAAAAATAGTTGTGTGAAATTAAAGGGAATTAAAATGTGCCAAATAGTTACATTATGCATTAAACAATATCCTAGTAATACAAATAAAATCATAACAATTATGTAACAAGAATGAAAGTTCCTTTTGTCCAATATATATTTTGCAATGCAAGAAATACTTTTTAACAGTATTTTTAATGGTAGAGCTATTTAAACAATAATATAATACGGTATTTTCCAAATTTTCAGGTTTAAGTCTATTTCAATAGCCGCTATTGCCGTATATCTTTCTTTTCTATCAACATTTACCAAAAAGCATTTAAGAAGGATTTTAAAACTCTCAATATTGTCCTATGGAACTGTCATGTGAAGCATATAAATGGAAATAAAAAAAAACTTGAGTATGGTTAAGATTTATGAGACTTCTTAATTTGGATAATTATTATAATTATCCAAATTGATTTAATAATTAATCAAATTAATAATTATGATTATCCAAAATTACTCACAAAATTTCAATGAGTAAGATTGATATGATAAAGAACTATAAATTTATATTGCTTTAATGAATAATAGAAATTTACCTGTTGAGAATAAAAAGTCATGAAACTTTACAGTAAAAAGCATATGACATAAGAAAGAATTAGCTTGTTGAAGAAAAGATATGACAGAATAGTACTGCTCTGTATAAAATAATTTACAGCTAGATGTAAGGCGGCATGTGCTTATCGTATGACGCATGAATTCTCATTGCTTTCGTAACATGAAAGGCATTTCTAATCCCATATAACTAAGATTTATGCAGTATGTTTTGTGTTACGTATTCTTTAAAAATATGTATGTAGTTTGCGCATAGCTTGAATGCTTTGCCAGGGAGAAATAATCCACGTCATATGAATATGAATAAATTTCACGTGTTTTCGTTGAATACTAAATATTGAATATTTCTTTTTCTTTTATAGCACAGCACATCTTAGATGTGCCAAACAGGTAATTAAGAATTGGTGCAATATTTCTAATTAGATTGATTACGGTTGCAATTATATCTGAAAATGATAGAGCTATATTTCTTGCATCTGGAATATCTGCGACATTTCTACCAGAATTTCGAATTCACTGCCATTTGGAATAGCTACTCATTCGATCTTCAAATTTTCATTGCACTTACAATTTATTGAAACTTCCAAATGCAACGTTTGCAATTCTTCTGGCATGGAAAAGATGTCGCAGAAATTCTTTGAAATAATGTACGGTCTGAGATGATCATTACCCAAACTGTATTGAATAAATTTGGACTTTATAATAATCCTGGTTTCCTCTCCCGCAACCAATAATATAACATTGAACATATTCTCTTTGAAGTGCACTCTTTGAAGTTTTAAGCTCAAAGAACATTTAGAACAAGAATATTGCCAATCACCAAGAAACTTCGTTTCTTAAAACATTTGCATTTAAAACGCTGTTTTTCATAAAAGCTTTTTAAAAATATTTCATCAGTCATTAATGTTTATTACTATAACTGTCTGGCATTAGTGAATGACAGACGTTTTTGCTAAAAATTCCAAATTAAATTACTTTAATAGTAATAATGTCCAATGGTGCATAAAGCCGCTTGAGGCTCTACTTAGATTTGCATAGAAATATTATTAGAACTTTTGAGAATACATTAATATTGTTTGCAGGATCTTTCAGATAAGTTTCGCCAGTAATTTTTGGATTGATATCATCGAAATAAATAAATGTTCTATAAAATTCTTTATTTTCTGCGACTCATATTGTAATTAACTACAAGTATGAGTGCTCAACTCTAAAACGATTGATTAGCTGAGATAATCTCATATCAATTGCCAGAAATAGATAATGGAATAATAATGGTTCATCCGATCACAGAACAAATTTTTCTGCTTCAATATTTCTGCATTTTAGTAATAGCAAAGAAGAATTGATTGAAAAAATATTTCCTAACTGTTAAACCAAATACAAGTATCATGATTGAACGAGAGAATCAGCTATTCTTAAGGCCAAGAACAAAGACTTTTATGGGCTTAGCAATAGTATTTAGATTCAAATCAAGGTAATCACTTATAAGTCTATGGACACTATTGCAGATACAGACGAAGTGGCTAATTATAAAACAGAATTTTTGAGCTCACTCTAATTGGGATACCACAGTATATATTGAAAATTAAGTGCCAATTATCATATCAAATATCAACAAACAAAATCTTTACAGCGCTCTGAGTTATAGTAAAAATAAATTAATAAAAAATATCTTAGAGGAAACAATCAAGACAGAATTTTTCAATGGGGAAGATTTCCCCATTCGTTGCATGCTAGTGATTCTAAAACATATGCCATTTCAATTGAAAAAAATGTAGTTCTCGAACGACACTTGCAATTGCCATAAGCAAAACTCTGGGTTAATCTTTAAAATAGTGCGGTTTAGATCGATATATGGATTCTTATCACAAGTATAATTATATGTTGAGTGTACTAGGATTTACAAAACAGATTCTCTGTATGTTCTCTGACAATGGAACAACAAAAGATATTGTATATCTTCAAGTATTGCAAATTTAATCTTACTGGAAACAAGTCACAGGAACCAGTGACCAGCTACAGCCAGTATACTAAATTAATTATTTTTATATTTAATTACAAATTTGTACAGCCTAGGAAAATAGGAGCAAATTGTTGACGAAGCGAGAGTAATAAACACAATTCTATTATAAATAAGAGTAAACAAATATAATGTTACAAATTTACAGATTTGAGAGATCAATACATAATTCCTTCAAATGATTTATTTACTATCCTAAAAAGTATGCTTTAATGAATTATTTACTACCTCATCGTACCGCTAGATGGCCCGAGTTAGAAATACTGAATTAATTTTAATAATAAAGTTTCAAATATAATGTGATCCCGAAATATAAACACGACACGCAATTCTTTAGTTATTACTTTTATGTGATATTAAATATTTTAATAGTATCATGTACAACGAAGTGTGGTTACATAGAATGCTAACTAATGCTACAATAAATTTATGTTGTTAATTTTTTAATTTTATTAAACAAAATATTTGTTAATTTTTTTCCTATTTTTTAAAGAATTTTACTCATAAAAGTATAGAAAAATGGACGCAAACAGTTGAAGAAACGAGTAGAAAAAAGTTATGCTATACACTTATAGATTTAAAAAAATTTAGTTTCTATTTTTTTCTATTGCTTCTATCTACTTATACCAAAAAAGTTTTAATAGACTGTTTACTGGCACGTTTCACCGCGAGATTGCACTATCTAAAACTGCTGCTTTAATTGCTGTAATAGAGTATGAAATATAATGTGATCTCAAAATGTAAACACGTCAAGCGATTCTTCAGTTATTTCTATGGTATTAAAAAAGTCTTAACAGTATCATGTACAGCGATTTGTGATAAAGTAAATTGCTTTGGTTCTTATTTGTTATTTCTTTTCTTATCTTTTTCTACTGATTTTTGTTTTGTTATACCATTCGTTTTGAAATGCATACCAGGATTTAGGTACCTCATTTCCATTGGAATTTCCAGTCCAATTCTTTAAATGCCAAAAATTAATTTGCAAGAACTAGCGCTGTTGAGATACAATTATAAAATTTAGTTTCTAGGTTGAAGCTTATGGAATAATATTTTATTCGCTTACTGCTATAAAAGGAAACTTAATATCCCTTCCTACACTGAATATATAATTTTTCTGCCTATTTATGTGTTTTGCTTCCTTCGCTTTAAAAAAAGTATTTATATTTTTGAAAAAAAAAAACCATCGTTGCTCATATAAATTGAAATAATTACAAGTATTCATAATTCATTAATTTTAAGAAAGATATCCTGAATCATTACAAAAAAGTGACAGCGTTTGCGATGTATAATTGGTTCATGATCGTATTTAAAATCGCCCAATTAAAGTTTAAATTTAAGAACCTGAAACATTATTTTCTCACTAACCAGCGTTGGTGGTGAATGAAGCTATAAACACATTTTTTTTCTGAATCTAATCTTTCAGATAATTTGATAAATAATGGCGATAAAGTTTCGATTCTTATTTAATGTACCTTAAATGTGCTGAAACTAATGAGTTTACATGGTCTGTTTGAAAAGTGTTTGAAAAAAAAGGGGAGAAAATGTTTATAAATCTTTCATTGTTTAAAATTAGTTCTCGTTAATTGAGGAATTTCTATTAGCTTTATCGGTAAACAGAAAAAAGGTTTTTCTTGCTTTCATGAAAAATATCATCAACATACAACTGAGAGGGAATAAATTAAAACATTAACGGGTTAATGCCTTCTTATTGCTTTAAAATGCCCGCAACTGAAAAAAGTCACGTTTATCAGGTATTGTAATTAACCAATACATATTGCACATATATTGCTATTACATATAATTTTTTTGTTACGTTGGTAATGTTTTAAGAAAAACGGACTAACAACAAGAACATGTTAGTTTATTTTTCTTAATTAGTTCAACTCGAGTACTTTTAGTAATTTAATGAAGATAAATTAATTTAAAAATAACCTGTATTAGAATAAATGGGCATAATTGCTTTTTTAATTACCAAGATTAAGTTATTTATATTCATTAATAAAATGCATACATATTAACCTAATAAAGAAAGATGATTTCTAAATATAATGCTTCTAACATGATATTAGAAAATATGCTGCTGATTTATTGCAAATATTCGGTACGACAAAATAAAATACTATGCTTTCAATATATTTAGAATAATTAGAAATGTTTGTACAAGGTAGTTATAATTAAACTTACACTTTGAAATGGTTATAAAAGAAAAACTACTGTACAAAATCTTATCAAACGGTAATAGGTTTTCAAAGAAGGTCATGAAAATTTCTTTTCTGCTAAAAATAGTTCAAAAATTCACCACTCATGTTAATTGTGGGGTGAAATGGAGCTGTATACAATATTGCTAATCAAAACAGGATCTGAAGATATCGATTTGAAACGTTTTTAATCGTTTCTAAAGAGCTACAAAGTCTGTTCAATGCGTATCTCAAAAATAACTGTTTATGATTATAATCTAAACAATTTGGGGGAGCTGAAACATGCGATAAACAATATATACTTAACATTCTTCCTAATATGCTGTGAGCTGCTACTGAGAATGCAGTAATGCGATTTAACTTGCTTTTGGAAAATGGTGGATGCCACATTGTATATATATATATATATATATATATATATATATATATACAATCATAAAATTATCAAAACCCATTTCCTGGTCAACAAAAATTGAAACGAAACCAACTAGGTTGAAATCGAAATTAAAACTCAATTCGGAATAAAACGCTAAAAGTTCACAAAATGAAAGATAAATAAAATAGGACCAATTAATGAAACAAATCCAAATTACTATAATTAATAGAATTATGTAAACGAAACAGAAACGGCACTAACCACGGAAACGAAACCAAAACCGGAATCGAAGCTAAAAATCATTACGGATTCAAACAAGTTTCAGAATTAATTTTTTTTGTTTTTAAATTAATCATTTTATATATATATATATATATATATATATATATATATATATATATAGCTTTGCAATAAGCCTTGGTAGTTGAAGCATAGACAATGCATCGCTCTCAGAAATCCTCAAAGTATACGTAAACAGCTCAATGTTTTTTAAAAAAACGTAATAAAACAAATCTTTATTGCGGAAGTAGTATGCTCGCTCATTGATTAACATTCTAAGGAGAAAATTCACTAGACTTGATTTAATCTTTGACTTTATTGTAGATTTTCCAATAAATTTTTTATTATTTTATAGGATTTCTGAAAGTATTGCAGTGGTACTTTAATACAGCAGTAACAGCCCCTAGATACTTGTGATCACTTTTGTCGAATGGTTAAGTTACGCGACTACAAACCCTAATATCACCGGTTCTATTCCTAAGCAATTCAAAACGCTTTAATCTGTTATAAGTCGGTGATTTGATGAACAATTTTATAAAGATTTTCAAAACTCGATTTCTAATTCAGATATCACGATAATACTTGTATTTTCCAGAGCCTTTCCTTTTATCCAAAATTTGCTCGTTAAATCTCCAAACGGTCGTTAGGTTTGATGCCAAGTTCAGGAGTCATTGAATTTAGCATCCATCAAAATACATGTAAAATTTTCGTCCTTATTGTGAAAACATGTACTTATTGCGCAGGGAAAAATATTACAAATTTGTAAAAATGTACAACATAGAATTGTACAATTGAATATAAACATAAAACAGTCCAATAACATAGTTGGTTGATGTCTGAAGATTGTAGTAATTCAAATGGTTAATCCTGTCCAGATTGGTTTCTAACTTACCAATACATATTTCATGCTGTATACAATTTCTAATAATTTATTAAAACATCAACTATGTTGTCGTTCGTTGAATTTCATTAAATATGTTTTAGCATGTTCTTCAGCACATTCTTTTCTTTTACATAATTCATTTGTGAAAATCTGTTTGTAATATTTTTTTTTCTATTCTATGTTCTATTATAAAAATGATTTATTACAGTACGCCTAACGAATCCTGACAGTTTTTCTCATTATCTCACAATTTCTAGTACAATTTAGTTTTATGCAATAGTATAATATTTTATAATCTCGATTAAGGCAATTAATTAATTGAATATTTAATTAATTGATTTCTACAGTTAATATACTGATGGTGAATATTGCTAATATTAAAAATTTTATAAATAACATATATTCACAGAATTGATGAATAAGGAAAGTTAATCAAAAGTATTTTATTAAGCTGGAATCCATCAATAGTTAATTATATTAAGATTTTATTAAGTTATAAAAGATAGCATCAAATATTTTTATTTAAGAAAAAGACAAATAAAGATTAAATATTACAAGATCAAATGCAAATAAGATATGAATTTAACAATTAAATAGTATAAGAAAATAACACCGTTTTCCTTAATTGAATTGCAAATGCAGAATTGTAAAAGAATAACAACACATCTCCATAATTTTAATTATTAAAGCCTTTCAATACTCACAAAAATTCAAAGCAACTTGAAATTGTTATAAAACTAATCTCAATAATTTTTGAAAAAACATTGCTATTTAATAAATAAAGGATAATCTGAAAAACAAATCTCATATTTTTCAAGGTGCTTAAACAACCACATTGTATCAAAAATTAAAAGCCAAAATCTAATATTTATTAACATCGAAATAATGCCACATTCTTCATTTACCTAATCTGGTTTAAAATTAGGCAACCACATATTTTTTTCGTCATCTTAATTAAGCGTGGTAGATTATAAACTGATTTTGACGTTTGCGAAATTCAGTTTTCTGTGTAGGCAGCTAAAATTATTTTTTCCTCAAAACTAAATGTTGAAATAAAAAACTAAGCAATTAGTTTCAAAATAAACATTCGGGAAATGGAATCTCTTTGAACCTGTTTACCGGATAAGTATACAGCAGCTCTATCTAGCGGGGTATTTAAGTATTGTTTTGACAGGAAAATAAGTTTGATATGGCCTTAATTTTCTCAATTTCCATCCTTAAGACTGGAATCTTCACGTGAAGATTTCTTTGATACCTTTGGCTGAGAGAAAATACAAATTAGGCATCAAATAATTTCTAATCATTGCAATAAATAGGAATTTTGTCAAAATTTAAAACAACAACAACAAATTGGCATCATGTTATGAGTGTTTAGAATAATAGACTTATTCATTTTAATCTGTTTAAATTGAAATGGCGTTACAATTTAAACGTTGAAGTTTAAATGTTAGTCACATTTATTATGCATTAAATCAATGAAAAGGATTTTCATGTAATATTTGTTGTGACTTAATTTCTTATTGCGCATTTTTAGTGTATTGTGTTTTTAGGTATTTAGACAATTATATTTTTGATAGTATTTGGTATTGTTTTAGAACTCTAAATTATGTGTTAACAATTTTCTTTGTTATTTCCTAATAATTAGTTTTAAATAAAATTACAAATACTATGGAAATATAAAAATATGTTTTAAAATATAAAATATGTTTTTAAAATCCCCTCTCATCTGAGACTCCTATTAAGGAATTAAAATTAAATAGTTATTAATCAGATAACTAAAAAAGAATGTGTTAAAACATTGTTTTTCCAACAGTGTTTGCAACAACAACTGTTAGAAACCTTAGTAAATTAAAAAGCGAAAAGTCCGCAGCAAAATTTTATCTTTATGCATTTAATTATGGTAACGAAATGTTATAGTATTTCTAATAATTAAAGCTCATAAGCCTTAAAATGCCTATAGAAATAAGTTATTGTCATGAAAAGGCTTATTTTATTATTAAAAAATAATTAAGAATGCTTCTTAGAAAGTTTTTATTGATGTAAAATACATACTTGATTGTATTATTACCATACTTTAACTACACAATGTTAGATTCTTTTCGTACATAATTAGTTTCTTTTTAAGTAATTCTATATTAATAGCCAATGGCAAGAACTGATTTTGTCGTTAATCAAATTAAATATTCTATTCGAGGATTTAAAATTATCTTGTCAAAAGAGAAATTTTAATATGATACCACTTAATTAATTTTCACGATAAATATTTTATCTTCCAACAACAATTGCAAAAAATGTATACCATTAAACCACATCGCTTTTTTTTATGGAATACTTCGCTTGGTTTAAAATGAAAGAATTTGTAGGCTTCCCATAATTTTCTTATATGATCTAGTAAGCTGACTTCATGTAGCACCCTCGGGGATCAAAGACAGAATGAATTATCGTCTGTACCTTCCAGGATCATGGGAAGTTTAAAATTTAAATGAGTATGTTTTAACTGCTTGAGAGATTCGCACAACATTTAGAATATAATAAAAAGTGGACGTCGAATTTTGAGGTAACTTTGAACAGTAGTTTAAAAAGTGGTCTTTCGAGCTCAGGGCGATATATTTATTTATTCAAGACAAGCTTAGTGTAAAATCTCTTTTAAATTATTTTCTGTCTCATGTCGTTACTATTTTGAACTATTTGAGAAAATATTTTTCCAGGAAAAACTGAAAACTAGGAAACAGGGTAATAATTTGGTTTTTAAAAAATATTGAGCTATTAAAAGGGACATGATTTTTAAAGTTTAATGTTTTCATTGCAGAATATATTTCACATAACAATTTAATCCCCTACAACCAATTCGGGACTTTTAATATTTTTTAGAAGAAAAACTACCATAAATATTTTAGAAAGAAGTTTCTTTTTTGTAATTGATTTTTTTTATAAAGGTGTAATTGACTTTATATGAAAAATTAAATTAAATGAATAGTTTAAGATCTTACTCTAAGCAGACGAATAATTTCAGTCTTCAAGAATTTTAAGATAATTGTTGAAAAAAATCTCTGAAAAATCTATTCTTAGAAAATCAAAAGTGTTTAAAAAGAAAAGTTTTTTTTTATCTATTACCTGTTTTTTAAATGTATCATAAATTCGGGAGCATAAACTTAAAAACAAAATTTCAGAGCTTTAAACTCATAAACAAAAGTTAATCAAAACTAAAAATTATCCCAAAATTCGAACTGAAAGTTTGAAAGTTATATATAAATGAAAATACAATGTTTCTCTCTTTAAATAAATAGTTATAGAAACGATAAAAAACTATCAACAGAAAGTCTGTAAGAGAAGTTCATAAATAACGACAGATAATGGATTAAGAGGAATGGAAAATTGGAAGTTGATAAAAGGAAGCAGACGGCATCTTTGGAGATTTCGCTATCATATGTGAAACTGAATGTTTAGACGATTTTCTCGAATCCACTGCAAACAAAAATTTCCAAAAGAAGCAATGTCCACGACTTCAATATTCAAGAATTCTCCATTAAAAAGATCATTAGATTATGAAAATATAACTAAGATACATTTCGCTTGCAACGAGTAGAATGCAAGTATAATTCTTCTCTCTATAATAATGAAGATCCGTATTTTTTGGTCCGTTACAGGCATATAAATCTTTTAAAAAACCTAAACAAACTCATTGAATAAATTTATTTCAATTCAATACAGAAATAAAATATACGCGGCAGAGAATATTCGACATAGCTTTTTAGGTTGAAACATACGTAGAATGCATAACACTTTTTCAGGGACATTAGAGTATTTGGGAATATTATTTTTAAAATGGGACAAAAATATTTTCGGTTGTTTCTAATTTCTTGTGTATCATACGGATAATTAGCCTGTAAATTTAAGTCTTTGCTACGAAAAGGATGTAGCTCCAACTTGAGGGAATTTAGAATATTACAAGTAAAAAAGAGTCCTTGTTCATTTGGACAAGGACTCGAACTCTGCCAAAGGAACGCGAGAATTAAGATGTCCAATCTTAACACTAGGCATGGCGTTGTCTGTCTCATTGGAATTTAGAATTTTTAGACGTTTTTGTATGGCTTTTTGCAAACTTGTATAGTTGGAGCTACCTCCTTTTCACAGCAAACCCTAAAAGACTTTTGAAAATAAAATTTGTTGCAAGTTCCGAGCCCAATGAGTTTTGGCCAAGCATAGAAGTGGTTGACTGACTGATAGTGGAGGCCACCTCATGCCAAAATATAGACTTATTACTCTACCATCTGAGCAATGCTGTCATAAGAACTGTTGCAAAGCTCAATCGGCGTCGAGTAGGGCTTTATCTTGCGTATAAAGCTTTTTAGTAAGGCACTGTCATTATAGCAATTAAGGAACTGCGAATGGTTTGAACATATGCTGGTATTGTGCAATAGCCGAAAACATATTGCAGGTCCTGATGACTCTATTTTCTAATAATAGAAAATAAGGAACAAGAATAAAACACTGTAAAGTGACATTACACCATCAATTCTTGGTTGTACCAAAGCTTATATTCTCCAATTCTGCTTATTGACTGTCCCATTCAAGCAAAAAAAAAGGGCTTCGTCTCCCCACAAAATATTCTTTTAGAAAGCTACTTTCGGATCCATTTGTACTAAAAATGTTAGAGCAAAAATCAATTTTTGAGCGTCATCTGATAACTAATGTTGATGATGATATGGATAAAATTTGATTGTCTTTCTCAGGAATTTTCGAATAGACAATTCTGTAGGAACTCCATGCGTACCAAGGCTGAAATCCCTGGTGACACTAGAATCAAAGTAGCAATTTCTTTTTGTTTGGAAAGAGATTCTAGCTTACTTTCCCTTCCACATTTTACAGTAAGCGATCCAATCTCCACGAATTTTTTACGACTCTTGTCACTGAACACTGTGTAAAAATACCATTTCCTTTATTAGGCCTGAATTCAAATAAAGCCGCTGAAGCTTTTGGGCTGTTACCATAGAATAGATCGAAAATCAAAACGTGACCTGATAAACTAAGAAGTATGCTGCACCACGTTAATAACTTTTTGATCTAGCTGATTGCAAAAGCATTTGTACTGGTATCGGCATCTGTCAGCAATTGATCCACCTTATTTTTTATACAGTAAAGGCTCTTTATTCGTGGGGTATATGTTCAATAAATATGCCGCGAATACAGAAACCGTGAATACGGAATGGTAATTTATATTAGATTATAGGGGATACGTTCCAAGGTGACAACATAAAAAAATAAAAAATAAATATATATAAAAATCAATTTTAATTGAAGTTTTTGAACATTTTGATTAATTATCTTAAGGCTTAGACAATGGTTTGAAGAATTTTGTCATTTACTCTTGCTTGGCGGTTTTTAAAAGTTCCTTCCATTCAGACTGATACGCAGCAGTCGCATTAGCAATTTGCCTCTTAAAAATAAGACTTCGTTCCATAGACGAATCAATGCTCATAAAGAGATGGCAAAGATCATAAAGAGATCGCAAAGCTCATTTGTCATTCTTAAACCTTCACTAAGATTTTCAAATTAAATATCACGATTCTAGTGCTTGTTGAAGCCTCTTCTTCAATGGGCTGTGAATTTAACATTTCCTCCAAGTCGGTTTTAGTCAAATCTTCATCTTGCGATTCAAGCAATTCCTGAATGTAACTTGTTTCTATCTGTTCGAACCTATCTCGTCCTATTCCATTCGCGATTTCGGCTATGTTTGCAGTTAGCATTTAACAACATATTTTATACAAAGTTGTAATAAGATCTATTTTACTTTTTTTATTAGTCCTTTCGACGGCATTTACAAAGGATATTGGGTTGGATACCTATTGGAATCCTTTTATTATTATATAAGTACTTATTAGATCTTCGAATAAAGAAACTTTTAGCCTCGAATATAGAAATTATGACGCATTTTTTAAATCCGCGAATAGCGAAAACGCGAATGAAGGAAGCGCGAATACGGAGCTTTTACTGTATTATTATTACATTTTCCCTCTTCTCAATTAGTAATGTACTGACTTTGGTTTCAATAGCATTATTTCTTCATACTTCTGATAATTCTGAATAGAGATAGAGATATTTTACAACAATCAAGTATATAATGCCGTTAATTAAAAAATTAAAAAAAAATCATTCTGTATTGTCAAATTCTTTTAAATAATGCAGAAATATTATGGTAATTTCAAGATTCGACAGCAGAAGCTTTGAACTCAAGTGCATTCTCAATGTGGTTTCCGTTGAAAGTTTGAAGTCTTCACTGTGATTTAATTTATGTTAGTGCATCGTTAATTATCTTCACAACTTTCTGGGTTTAGACGAAACTTCATATCAGCAGAAACAGCAGTTTCATGGAGTTGTCTAATTATATATTTTAAGTTTACCCTGAACCCTGAAGGTGTAAATAATAAATCATTATTCTTGAGTCAGCAACCCATAAAGTATGGCGGCAGATTATCATTATAACAGAAAGAAAATAACTAAAATTACTAAACTTATCATTTTAAAAGGAAGAAAAATATCCTACCAATTAGTGACTAGCGATGTATGTTGAAATTTTACTTGAGGCAATGAATTAATTTTAACTTTCTACACGGAATACATAATTTTTAATCCAATATTCAAGTTTATCCAGTAACTGTAATTAATTGCTTGAAATGATGTATTTGTTTTATAAGAATCAAATCAACCCTCTCCTAACATTTTATTTTTGGGGATAATTCGAGGGACTACTGCGCACTCTAAGCTTAATCTTCCTTTTTTCAACTTCACACCTGTTAAACTATAAAATTTTTTAAATATTATAAAATTAAATAGATAAAGATACAAAAGAAAAGTTCCGCTTTTTTATTTTTAAAATTGCTTAAAACAGAAAAGACCTCATTCTAAAACAAGTTATCTTTCTTGACTAAAACACATAGGTCGACCGGTACAAGGTAACAATGTCAATAGTTTAAATACTTTAAATAAATTCAATTTTAGAGACGAATTGACTTTTTTCTGCTCATAATAGAATAGTATTTTCTTGATTCAATTTCATGTTGGATAAATTTTTATCTAAATGAAACCAATATTATATTGCTATTTTATCTTATACGAAGTCAGGTGGAAATATTGTAATGCTTGAGCTAAAAATTTAAGCTTGAGATTTTGACAAATCTTCAAGTTTCAGACCATTTCGAGTATTAAAAATACATTAAAAAAATTATGTATGTCTGGTATTTTCGTTTTTCTCTTTGTCCGTGAGCAAAATAGCTTGAAACGCTGTGATCTAGTCAGATGAAATGCAGTGTCTGAACATTACACAAAATTTGTAGATTTCACAACTAAATCTATTATCAGAAAGTCTTCTTCTTGCATACAGCCGACCACCCCGCCATCACTGAACGTAGCAGTATCGACAGGATATCAGAAAGTCTATCTGTCTTTCCGTTCGGTTAAAAGTGGATTTGACAACTTGAAGACACATGAAGCTCAATAGATAAAATTATATGTATAAACATAGCATCTAAAACATAAATTCGTATCAAATTTTAAACAAATTTTTTCAAAAAGCAAACCGTCTTTCGATATTTTAGCATACATGTATGAGAAATAACTCATAAACTCAATGGTTTAAATCAGTGCTTTTGTGAGTTATCTTGGGAATACAATGGTAGTTTTGGTCAAATTTTGGATTCAATGTGTCAGTAAAAAAGGTGTTTAAATTATTTATTAGTAACATAACATTCAGGAAAAAAATATGATTCACGCCAAAATTCCATATTTCCTAATATTGCTTGTTAATGATATGAAAGTCGTTTGTGACTGTACTGAAGATCTATTTGTTGCATGTAAGGATATCCATCCTTCGTAGTATAGGGAGAGGAGGAGAAAGATAAGATCTTAATTGGTGTGGGGAATATGTTAGAATGTTTTTGGGAGGTAACTTCCAGTGGTTTACTCAGCAAGCTGACTTCCTTTTAAAAAATTCTGACAAAATTGAAATTATTTTTATTTTCAAGAAATATAAGAATGTACATTAAATAATTAATCGGTGTTGATTATTTTTTTTTCAGAAACTGTAATAAATGGGTCTTACAACATTCAAAAACTGTACTCTATTTTCATTGGAGTTTGTAGCGATTGGAGATAGCGAGGAGAGAACTCGCAACGTTAGGAGTCGTAGCCGCTCTACATGACCAATAGACAAAAGTAATCACTCCTGTCTGGAGATTGTTATCTGACTTATGTTTCATGAGTGTCGAGAAATTTAGTGTTTTACTCAGAAAGCAAATCTCATATTATTATTATTATTATATCATATTATTATGAGCGTTGTTGAAAGGTGCAAATGGTTCATTTGGACAGCATATGTTTCCTTTTAAGCGAACATGCCTATCAAATACTAGATTGTTAAAACATTATCTGTAGGTTTATGAACAGTTTAGGTTTATTATAGTTTGGCAGAAAACAGTTTATAGATCATGTTAATCAAGATAACCACACAAATTAAATAAAAATAATACCAATAACTGCGTAATAGAAAATAGTAAAATATATTTAAAATATTATGGAGTTAGGTATTTGTGATCATCACATTAAATATTAAATCTATATCTCCATATTATATCTTCTTAAAATGTAGATCACAATAAAGAATTATGGTAAGATAATTGGGTTTCCATCCTTTTAACTACAAAAATATTTATTTTAATCAATTCTGTATAATACTTAGAGTATAAGAATACCACATAGAATAAAAAGGAAGTACAAGCGAAGCAGGATGAAATAAAAATGTTTTGCGTCACAGTTACAATTAACCTAATGCTGATGTGGAAAATTATAATAATAATGCAGTTAACAATGAAAAAAGAGTAAACAAAATACAGTAATACAGTTAATGAAAAAATAGTAACATAAAAATAATGCAGTTAACGATGAAAAAATAGTAAAATAACAATTGTACAGTTAAATTATTAATAAATCGAAAAGAGGTTTTCAATTTTGCTGTAGCCAATCCTCTACAACACCACCACATTAAAATTATTAGGTTTTTAACCACCACATTAAAATTTTTTTTTGTCTTAGTATAACAATGTTGATATTACATATTATCGTTTTCCATCTCTGCACTTAATCGAACTTACCTCGTCAGATCATAGTTTTAGCCTCGGAATTCTGAATTGTACCATAAATACTAGCTCTATCTCGACTACGATCCTTATTTAGTAATTCTTCTTTACAACTAAAACGACCGTAGTTTTAAGCAAAAAAATATTTATTGTCGGCTATGATTCAAAGTATCTAAGCATGATGTCAATTTATATAAATTTCATCCTGCGCGAAACTCACCCCTACAGAAAATTTAAATCTGTGTATGTGTTCAGTTGATTTTTAAATTAGCTATGAATTCCTGAAGGTACAAATGATATAGTATACTTTCTGAGTACTATAGCCCTCTCCCAACTGCAGCGACTCAAAGTAAAATTAAACTCCCACAGCTAATAAAGTTAATGGCTTGTCAAAACTCTGTCATTTTAAAAATGAGTGAAATATTCCACCAGAGGGTGCAGCATTATAATCGTGCGATACGTAGCTTTTAAAGCTATTTTACTCGTTTGTTTATTATGAGAGTTAATTAAAGCGCCTTATGTCGAAATTTTATTTTCGACGGGAAGATAATTTTAACTTCCCACGTAGTGTTTAATTTTGTTTTCGTTCAAATCAGGTCTTGTTGGTGGGTTTTAATTAAGTCGTTGAAAATAAGAAAATGAACTTGCTTGTTTATGTAGATAATAATATAATTTGCGTATAATGTGGTTGTGGGAAAGAATTCGAAGTGTGATAATTAATATTTTTTACTAAGCCAAAAAAAATATTTTTTTTTATTTTACTTTAAAAATTAAAAATGATTGTTACAAAAATGTACTCCCTGGAGATTTGTTAGATTTTTTATACTCTGCAGAAAATATTAATATTCTAAACATTATTTGCCACAAATATTCATCATTTAAATATTTATTAACGTATTTGTATTCTATTGTTTTTTTCCCTCCTTGTTTTATAAAGGGATTCAGTTTTAATAAAACGAATCTTTTACAACGCTAGGCCTTATTATTTCCAATTCCTGTGCCCACTTGCATTGAGATACAGATGTAGACAATATCTTGTAATATTTTTAATTATAATGTTTCAGTTCTCTCTAGCTATACATGACATTATATATAAAATGCCTAAACTGTGCATACAGTATCTAGAGAAAGCGTATAATACATTCAAATAATTCTCATATTTAATATTTTAAATTGATTTCTAAAGATGTTTCTAAAGATTTTTGTATTCCATTCATTTATGCAGGTGCCGCTACAGTGCGGTTTTACTATTGATAATATAACATCACAGAATTCCAAAGTATTGAAGACATTGTCTAGAGAAAATATGTAACATACTGAAATACTTTTCACATTTCATACTTTGTCTAGAAAGTCTTTAATTTTTTTTCATATATTTGAAATATTCTATTCATTATCGATGATATTATCATGTTAAATATATAATACCATTTCTTATAACTATGGTATACATTTTAATAAATATGCTGAATGGTTCGAAATTTTTAACTATACACTTTTTTTGCTCCTGTTTTCTTTCATGAAGATCGTATAGAGTAACATGATATTAAGAATTTATAGGCAATGTAACATGTAAAAATTATTGCTTTATTTTGCGCCATTTTCTTTAAAATGTATTGCCTTTATTGAGAGGTAATATTTAGAAAATAATAACCATAAAAATAGTGATAACTATGCATAATATTATCTTTAAAATTGTTCTATTTTCCTAACAAAAGTTATAACATTTTCTTTAAATCTTCAGAAAAATATAAAACATTTCTTTCAGAATCAAGAACCAAACAGGAGAAATGGATATATCTGGAATATATCTTCTTCGTAAATAATCTTCGGAATATGCTGGTTTCCAAAATCCTCTTCAAAAGCTGGCATTTTTATTTGGTTTCTTTCATCCAGTGACTTTTGCTTTTAGCTTTGGGTGATACTGTCTTGGTTTGAGGGGACATTTACATATCTGAATGCCTACTATACATAAGCTATGGAGACAGCTGATGTGGTATATTTTGTAAGAGAATATGTTTTCTTTTCAGAAAATGTGGCTGTGATGTCTAAACGTTTTTATTCAACTCTACTTGTTTTGTATTTATAAAGATGGAATTTTTTCGTCCACTTCCTTCCAAAAATGCATTTTGAAATTTTTTGAGATTTCTGTTTATTCTGGATGGCAATGCATTATTTTATTATTTTCAATACTTTGATATCAAGGTTTTGGGTTATTTTATAGCAGTTTTGTTTACACATTAATAAAATCATCATACGTATTTATTCAACTCTTTTTGTTTTGTATTTATAAAGATGGAATCTTTTCGTCCACTTCCGTTCAAAAATGCATTTTGAAATTTTTGAAATTTCTGTTTATACTTGATGGCAAAGCACTGTTTTATTATTTTCAATACTTTGATAGCAAGGTTTTGGGTTATTTTATAGCAGTTTTGTTTACACATTAATAAAGTCATCCTATGGCAAATGATAAAATTTAAACTCAAGAAGTAGAAAAGAATTTAATAAAAAAAATAATTACTTTTTATTCATTAATAAGACGTAATGTAAGAAAACTTTCTATATTAAACTTATTTCACATTCATATATAAGATTATTTTTTTACATGTACCTAGAATATAAAGGATAACAAAAACTTACTGTCATTTTTAAATATATATATACATTCCAGTGAGACTCTGAAAACTCTTGGCGATCATGGATATATTCGCCTTAGTTTTATGCAAGATGATGTAGAGATAACATCGTTATTAGAAGATATTCGAGAAAATTTCGGAGAATTAATACCATTTCATTTTAATAAAATGGTATCATTATTTTGTAAAAATTCATTTTAAAATGTAAAATTCTGTACGATCTTTATTCCAAAAAAATATCTTCTTTTTATCAATGATGATACGGAATTTTCTAAGAAAAACAATAAAATAATTAATGGCAAAATTAAATAATATCATTTAACAGCTTTTTTTATTCAGGCACTTTTTAAAAGATGAATAATATTTTTCAACTATCATCATAATATTTTTTAATATTCATAAAAATTTGTTTTTTGTGCTCTTTCTTCATATTATTCCCTAAATTAGAAAAGTAATTTATTTTGCACATTTCGTGCTTTCAGATGAGACTTTCTTTAGCAACCAAAATTAATCACTATTTGAAGTGCAACTACATAATTTTAAGCTTAACTGGCTTAAAATATTACATCTCGCTAATTATAGCCAACAAATTTACTTGGTAGAAATGTTTGTCTTTTTCAGAATTAACATCGAGGGTTACATCTCATTCAAGCTAATGGATATGTGATTTTATAAATTACGAATGCGTCTTTATAATGTGAATAAAGTCTTGCACCTTTGGTGTAAATTAAATTATGATAATTAAAAAAGTATTAGATTACTGGAGGGAGAATCATAACAATTTTCTTCTGTTATATAAATTTTTTTTTTCAGTTTTGGGAAATTTGCTGCGACTGCGAAAAATCGTAATGATATTAACATAATGGTTATTTAATCAAATTTTGTTTCAATATTCGAGGCGTTCTTAGGCAATGAATTGAAAAAAAAAAATAGTATATAGACTTTAAAGATAAAAGTGCCCATTTATCTTTAAAATATTGTAAGAAAAGAAAATGTGTCCTTAATTCCTGATAGATCTGATTTAATGGACACGTTATTTCTCTAAAAAATAATCGTCTGAGTTTGAAAAATTAATCCAATGTATACTTTATATTAGTAATGAATATAATATTTGCAGTAAACATATTTTGATTGTGCATTGAATCTCTAAGGCTGTGTGTGAATAAAACTGATTTCCGAAATTAACCAATATTTGAACGAAATATTTGAGAATACACTTTAATAAGCTAAATAATTTAGTAAATTTAATGAATTGAAAAAGAAGGGCTCCTATAGTTCACTTAATTAACGAACATCTTATGTACAAAAACAAAGAAAATAAAGATACTTGAATTCGAAACATCTTATTTGCAAATGTTTTAGCTTGACTTGTCAGCCTTGTCTTCATAATACAGTATTTATATTTCATTGAATACACTTAAGAGAGAAAAAGAAATACATTGAATACACTTAATTGAATACACTTAAGAGAGAAAAAGAAAGAAAAAAAGGAAAAGTATTTTAGCATTTAAAAATGTATTAAAATCATTTCATTGCTTGTAAAATCTGAAGTTTTGGAATCTTTGCTATAAGCAGATAAATTTTAAGAATGCTCAAAATTATATATAAAGCTCGCTTTGGGAAAGAAACCAACTCGATATAAATAAATAGAATATTCATAAACCGGCTATAAAATTCGGTTATATCTTTAATAAAAGAAATATATGTAGAAAGTTCATATTTTAGTTCTAAACATAAACAAACTTAAATATAACATTATTATTTAAGGAAATATAATAAATATTTTTATACATAATAATTATATTTAGGTTATAATAATGTAAAATAGATAATATAAGTAGATTATTCATATATCGGTTATAAAAATGTTTAAGAAAGGTTAAATTAGGAAAATTCTTAGTGAAGGAATCATATATTGGTTCATATAAATGTTTAATAGAAGGTGTAGTGAAAAAAATATCGAATATTTAAATGTTGATTATAAGATGTTTAATGGAAGATTTAAGGATTAAAAAAAGTAGAATATTCACATCTCGGTTATAGTAATGCTTGATGGAAAAAGTAAGAAGAATATTCATATCACAGTTTTAAAGGAAGAATATTGGATAAAAGAAATATTTGTATTAATAATGGAAGAAATTTATATTGCATGACTATTATTATAAGATTTTTAAAAATGAATTAAAACTCATCAAAGAACGATTAAATTTCTCATAATGTTTAATTAAATAGTATTTCAAAAAATTTGGACTGCAGTTCTTCCTACACATCTAAATATGTTTAAATTGTATTTAGAAATTCTAATCAGTCCCCCAGAGAAAACTTTTAAATTTAGAGAAATTTTAAGAATAAACTAAATAACTCTGTTTAGTTTTGATTCCCTTCAGAAATTTAAAATCAATCCTGTGATGAAAAGATTCATAAAAAAATATTAACATCATCTCAGCAAAATTTTGCTATGAATTTCGGAAAAGCGTTTTATCAGAAACAAATTTTATTACTTCAGAAACAAGCATATAAAGCAATGGATCTTGATAGGTCATTATTTCAAAAAAATAAAAATAAAATCTGTTTCTCTTAGAATCGCAACTTCCGATATTTATTACATGATGATACCGAAGCAAATTGGCAGTGGATGAACCGATAACTTCAGCGGATTGTTTTTTAATTTACCACTATTTTTTATTTACCTATCTGCATTGCACGGAAACTAATATACAGTTTCTATACGTATTTTTTTCACAACTTTCCGAATATTACTAAAAGGATAGTTTTGTCCTTTTTCATTGTTTCTGTTATATGATATCGTTAAAAAGTATCATTAATGAAAAAGAATAAAAAAAAAACGGATTAAGAACTTAAATTAATTTAAATTGTGATTAAAATACTCATCATAAACGGAAGAGTAACTTTATAGCAAGAAATAAACTTATTCTCTAATTATTTCCTATCTCCTTACATATTTTTATGTATTTATTTTTATGATTTCCGTGATAAATCGTCAAAGAGAATCAATCTTTCAACCATCTTAGCGTATATTGAAAAAACACTATATAAATCTGAAAATGCTGATATTTTGCCAAAGTATGTCTCAAGACAAATCATTATAATAATTCAAATTTTTTATAACTACTTTGTCATTCTGTGCATTGTAATGGAGCTTGGTATAGTCTCAAAATCGCCGGATAAATATCGGAGAACATAACAATAAACTAGCGCCAATTTCGGTTTTTAAATCTATTTAGATAAGCAAAATTTTCGTTTGTAAAAACTCAAATTTAACATGCATTGAAGTCTGATTCTTGGGGCTTATTATATAGTAATATAGAAACGTTTTCATATGGTATGTTATTTAGAAAATAACTTGTGTGTTGCATTTAGAAAATAACTTTTGGACTTTGATTTAGGTTCAAATCTATCGTCCATTTCAAAATTGTTCTAATGTAGCCTTAAATCAGAACGTTAATCAAGCAAACATGTATATTTTTATTTAGTGATAAATGAGCATTATATCATATAAGTGCACAATGAACAAATTATTGATGATCTAAGAGATTCTCTACATTTCTAAAACTATGTACAAAAGAATAAAATTATGGAACGAGATAATAGAGAATTTTGTTAAAAATCAAAATCAAACACACAAGAAATATCGCCTTTGTTCGAATTTACGAAGCCCACCTCAAAATTGCTTCAGTGCAGCTTAAAAACGGCCGTTGAATCCAGCAACCTCTCTTTATTTAATGTCTGATTGTTAGAGACATTGTTGGCAACTGGACATTACATTTCGAAAATGCTTTGCAAAAAATAATGACAAACAACAAGACATTTAATTTAATGTGAAAGCATTATTTTCTAAATTAAGAGAAATAATAGAGAAGGACAAAATAAACAACCCCAAAAAAGATATTCGAAAGCTGAAAACTAAAAAATGCAATATATTTCTTACAGATATGAAACGAAAAAATATAGTGCTATGTTGAGAAGAAACCAATCAACGAAAGTTTGTCTTTGTAACAAAAAAACCTTGCTAAATTGATGAGAAAAATCTTCCCGAGTGACCCAAAATAAAATATAGAAATCGAAAATGAGAGTTAGTCTCAGTTGAATGGTTTCGATTTATTATTATCATTTTTAATTTCGTATAACTCCTTATGGGCATCAAATAAATCAAATTTTATTGTGTTTGCTTTAGATATTATTTGGCTGAGATATTTACTAACTTAATTCCTAAATAAATTATCAATGTCATTTTTGAGCTTTATATCCCACAGGAGTTTTTGTATTTTATTTTCGACTTGAGGACATTTGTTGTAGCATTCGTTATCAAAAGAGGAAGTTAATATATTTAAAGTTTAATAATTATGCGGATTATTAATTTCCCTTCGGAATTGTTGTGTGTTTATTTTTGTATATATAATAAATTTAAATGCATGATAAACATAAATACAAAAATACGTTTATTTTCATTAGAAAATAATTTTTTCCCACCTTTAGGTGTTACTTAGTATTGGTTTGGGATTTTACGTGTAGAGAAAACTGCAATATCTTATGCTTTTTTACTTTCTCTTATCTATACTTATAATAAGGCTCAATGTGTATGTGTGATTATGTTATTGTGTGTGTATTTGTATATGTTGGCGGTCTACAGGCCAGACCATTCGACTTGGAGATACCAAATTTGGCATGTGTATACCTTGGACACCGATAATGTGCACCTCGGAGTTATTTTTTCGAATTTTTAATTAGAAATTAAGCGAAATTTTGGTGTTTTCAGCTATAACTTATTTCCACACTAACATGATTTTTACATGAAGTTAAAGATTCAAAAAAATTTCATTCCTAATAGTATCAGTGTTATAACATAAAACTTAGGTTTCTCCTTTTAACGAATTTTTAAAGATATTTTAATCATATTTTTTATCTATATACTTCGGAAAAAACAATAAAATTCAATCTGCATGAGCACGTCAAAGGGAAAAAAATTTTATCAGCATATTGCCATCATATTGACAGAAGTTCAAAATTTAAAAATCAACTATTGTTTCAAATTAAATAGTAAAAAAATATAACTTTCAGCAAGTGACTGGATAAAACAAAATGAATATTAAATGTGGGTTTTGTATAAAAAAATATAAAAAAAGTTATTACCGTTTGCTATATCTATATCATTATTTCAATAAATTATTTTTATTTACGATAAACATGATTGAATTTATACAGGATTACACAATAGCTAATTTATAAATTATTAGTAATAGGCATACGTATTGTTTCAATACTGTTAATTTGATATATATAAATGTTAATTTGAAATAAGTAATTGCATTTTGTATAACTTGAGTCAAAGAATGCATTGGTGAATAATGAGTTTTAGATTTTTTCATACTTTGCACTGTCAGCAATATTTTACAATATTACTAATATTTTAAACAAAAGTTGTTACGCCAATTAATCTTCTAAACTAATACTTAAAACTGACTGATTCATAAAAGTAAAAGAATATTATTATGAAAACGTGTTCTTTTGGATCTTTCAGATCACTATCTTAAAGAAAATATCAATTTCAGGCCAATCAATGCGCATAATTAATCCAAGGCTTATAATAAAATCCGTATTTGTTAGCGTATATAAATGAATGCGTGTGTGTATTAGAGCACTACACACCAGACATTGTGATTTAGAGCTACTGCACTTGGTATGTACATATTTACTTTGGAGGATGTAAAAGTATACCTATACGGAATTTTTTTAATTAATTAAAAATTAAGCTTATGTTTGGAATTTTTCTGTGATAATTTCTGAAAATATTACAACACAAAATTGTTTTTAAAATCCTCTTAAAAATAACTTTATTCATTGATAATAATATTTAACCAGTAAATTTTCTATTGCTAAAGAGGTTTTTAAAAATTACTGTAACTATATTTTCCAACAACTAATTTCTCACAAAATGTAAGTAGAATTTAACCTGCAAGAGCACTTAAGAGTGTACCAGTGATTTGCCGTCACTTTGACAAAAACTCAAACGGAATGATTAAATTAACTCTTATCGCAAATTAAACCGAGGAAAGAGTGATGTTCAGCATATGTTGAAATGGTAGCGTAATATTATGTAATAAATATAAGGCATGATATTTTCCACATAATTCCACAACAGCTGATTGCAAATCAGAGAGAGATATAGTACTATGAGCAAATAAACGTAAGATTTCTATAATAACACGAGTTAGTGACTAGCGAGTTAGTTTGAAGTTTAAATATATTTGGCTGGTTAGTTATAAAGAGAGCAAGGTACGTAAGTATTTAACTGAAACTTTTAGAAAACTTTCATGGCGAACCAGCTGATCGCCAAAGGCGGCGAGTAAAAAATAAAGGTAAAGTATTGTAACAGTCAAAACTTTGAATTACTGGTTACAGACATCTTTTAAATTCTAAAATTACAGTTTTGGCACTATATTTATCTATTTTAGAATGTGATAACGTATAAACGCTTGTGAGCAATATGGATCGGCATTGGTAGGCAAATTTGAGGGCTAATTTGAAGACTTTTTAAAAACAAATTTTAAAGAAAATCTATTAATAGGAAATTAAATATACCAGTATTGTATTTACCATAAAACAGCATATCATTACATGAATCATAAAAAAATTATAGATGGCAGTTAACATTCAACACCACACCACACCTCCGTTTCTAGAGCTCATGTGGCTCCTTTTCAATTTGGTATATATGTAGATTGACTTTATATATAATAAAAGTACACAACAATGAATTTGAAAGATACAGACAAATGACAAAATACATAAAAAGACAGACAAAATAAGATTTTCTTTGATAAACATTTAACTTTTATTTGAAAACATTCTCCTTATTTATTAATACATAAGGCCATTGACTTTATTATGTATCAAAACTCTGACTGGACACCATTTGAGGAGACAATTTGAACTTTACTATCGATTCAATTTCATGCTCTAGTTTAAATCCCTAAAACTTTCCAAGTATTTCATTTCCGCATCTCCTTCCTAATCAACTCTCGTGTCCCCGAGGATATCCGCATGCAAATGAAGTTAATAATGAATAATTAGTTTCAACTTCTCGTTTTCGACCGAAAATCGATACCTTTCATTGGAGAGTGTTTAAAATCGACACTGAAGTGCACGCGTTTCGTTGCTGAGTGTATTTATTGAGTGGTGCGATAAAATGACACTACTATCGAGTGTAACTGACATCGAAGAAGAGGGTTTTGTGTTTTGCGGTGTCGGGGTGCTTATTGATACTTAAAGACGCATCTTTCTGAAAATTAATGTGAATTTTTAATCCGTACCAAGCGCATGGAAGGAATCTGAGACATGTCCAATATTTAAAAGTTATTGAGGTTTACTGAAATGAAATTCATGTCGGAAACAGAAATTTTTCTTTTTTAAGTGTTTGTTGCGGCCGATATAGTTAATTATATTTTTGAGAATGTAAAGACTTTTTAGAAAACTATAAAATCGGAAATAAAAATTTAATAAGTAATTAGGAAATTAAATGTTTTAAGATTTTAAGTATTTGCTTTGGCTGATATCGTGGATTGTACTTTTGAGAAGATAGAGACTCTTTAGAACACTACAAAATAGAAAATAAAATTTAAATAAATAAATAAGATATAAAATTTTTCGTTTTTAAGTGTTTGTTGTGGTCGATATCGTTGAGAGCAATTTTGAGAAGGTCCAGACCTTTTAGAACTCTATAAAATTTGAAATAAAAATTAATTAAATAATAATTTAGAAATAAAAATTTTTCTTTTTCAGATGTTTGCTGTGGTTGATATCGTTGGTTGTGTATTGGAGAAGGTAAAAACTTTTTGGAACACTATAAAATGGGGAAGAAAAATTAAAAAAATTATTAATAAATTAAAATTTTTCGTTTTTTAGGGTTGATTAAATTTTTCAGAAGGTAGAGACGTTTTAGAAAATTATAAAATGGGAAATAAAAAATAATTAGAAAATTAAAAATAATTAGGAAATTAAAAAAATTCTTTATCAGATGTTTGCTGTGGTCGATATCGTGGATTGTACTTTTGAGAAGATAGAGACTCTTTAGAACACTACAAAATAGAAAATAAAATTTAAATAAATAAATAAGATATTAAATTTTTCGTTTTTAAATGTTTGCTCTGATAGATACCGTTGATTGCACCTTTGAGAAGGCCGAGACTTTTTCGATCTCTATAAAATTTGAAATTAAGATTAAATAAATAAATAATTAAGGAATAAACATTTTTCGTGTTCAAATGTTTACTGTGGTGGATATCATTGATTGTGCATTTGAGAAGGTAAAAAGTTTTTAGAGCACTATATAATGGGAAATCAAAATTAACTAAATTATTAGGAAAGTAAAAAATTTCGTTTTCAGATGTTTGCTGTGGTCGATATCGTTAATCGTACTTTTGAGAAGGTAGAGATATTTTAGAACCCTATAAAATAGGAAACAAAAATTAAATAAATTATTAAGAAATTGTATAATCTTAAGGAAGCAATTAGAGAATAGGTAATGAAGTTTTCATCAAAAATTTGCAGGTAGTAATATAACTGTAAAAAATGTACCCATTGGAAAAATGTTGTCAGATATTGAAGCCATATTGATTATTACGAGAAAGTTTTTTAAAATTTTCTATGAAAACTAAAAATACATTATGAAACTGAATAAAATTCCAATTTATTGAGAGTACTTATATCAGCCTATAACTCTTTTATGATTTTATTTTGACTTCCATATTTGAGATGAAAATACGTCTTACCTTTTAGTATAATGATAAAATACAGTACACTCCCGAATATCCAGTTAGAGATTAACCGACTTCCTACTATCCGTCCTAGTTTTCTTTTATAGAAATTAAAGAAGACAAAACGTTGCATTGGAAGTGGGCTAAATCGCAGTAATCTATTATAGACTTTTCAAAAACCAAAAACTGTAAGTTTTCATTCATATATTGGAACTACTTTTAATATCTGCGTAATCACCTGTCAGTGACAGATAAAATCAGATAGCTTTAATTTCTTTTGAAACATAGGCTTACGATTTGAGTTAATGTTTTGCTTTTGCTTCCTGCATTTAAGGTACCCGACAACGTTCGAAGGAAAATTTTGAAAAATTGGATTTTTGAAAAACTGTGGTTTTTAGAAGTATTATCAGTTGTAATACGTAATGCTATTAATACAACAAATCTATGTGTAAATATAATATCTTTTGAGAAATAGGAAATTTTGTAGTATATTCTGAGGAAATTTAACCAAAACGGTTAACACACTACACAAAATTCTTATGTAGCAGTCTTATTTTTGTTTTTACACAAGTTATAGAATATAATGATGAATGAAATGAACCAAAAACTAAGAAAAATTTTGAAATGCAAAGTTATGAGTAAAAATATAAGTATATATGCATTTTTTCCATAAATTCACAGCTCAATTTCACTAAAAACATCTATAAATGAAAAAGTATTTTACCAACAATAAAACTTTTGTTTTATCTCATTGCCCGTATTATTTAAAACCTTACCTGAAATTGTTATGTAAACATTTCAATTAGTTTTTGAGGTATAAAGTATTATGTTAACAGTGGGGAATGTTTATGAAAATTAAAATGGAAATTAAAGACAAATTTTAGCTGAAAAAATATGTGCCCCTGGATGATAAGGCAGGCCTTCATTTTCCTAGAAAAGATGAAATGTTTTGCAAAGAGGAAAGCCTGAACTACAAGCAATATCAGTCTTTAAAAACGTCGCCAATTTTGTAGATAACCAGTATTTTGAACATAGTCGGATACCTGAAGTTCGGCTTTACAAAATTTATGTTAAAATGGGAACAGTTTATATCCTTCAACTTACCTTTTTTCTGATAAGTTCTGACACGTGCAGAACAGTATATAAACTACCATTGCAGAGTTTTTTAAAACAAAATTTGACTCGAAACGTTACTGGCAACTACTTTTATGTTTCCTCGGGCCTCGTTCAGTTTCTGCTTGTATTGAGATAAATGCGTGTGACTTATGATACTTTATAAACCGGTTCACAATTATCTGTCAGCGATTTCAACTCAGTCAGCGTCTCTTGTATTTTCAATAGCGAAAACTAAGGCCAAGAGTACTACTAAGATATTTCTTGCCTCACATTCTCTTACAAAATCCCTTTTTACAAGGAGGCATATTCACACTACTCACAGATAAAACACAAAAGAGCAATCATGCACGAATCGGGGCACTCAGATCACGGGGGAGAAGCGCTACTCCTATGTCAGGACGCTGACTGAGATGAATGAAGAGATTAACACTCAATAAGAAGTGAGAAAATGCTAACATTGTCTTCTGTTATTGGTGGACAAAAAAGTCAGAAACTCCGGCCTATATGGCCTTTTTGTTGTACAAACCAACATTTCGCCACATTATAGCGGGTACTCGGAAATGTACTGAATTGTCAATGCATTTTGATTTTCATTAATTCGATTAAACTCTAGAGTTAAGAAATTTAATCTCGTTTTATATTAAAATCTTTATCATGCAACTAAATATTAATGTCACTCTGAATTAATTGGTTTTTATGTAAATGAGAACTCATCCTCGATTAAACAACTGTTTAATTGCTACATCACTACATTTTAATAATGTCAAATGGTGCTTCCCTCAGTGAATGGATGATATATAACTTGCATTCATAACGCATCTTGAATTCGACTCTAAAGAGAATTTATTAACTTTTACATAAGAAAATTACGTAAGAAAATTAAAAGGATATTAACTTTAAAAGTGTAACGACATTCCTTATAACTTCGTTTTGAAAATAATAGTCTCAAGAACACTTATTTACACTTTCGTAGGATACATATTAACTTTTGTAAAGGCACGAGACTCTTTAAACCTAAATTATGAAAATAATGGGCGCGTTTTTGGAACAATTATATCAATTTTTGAAGGACATTAACTTTTGTAGTGGGACGAGCCTCTTTCTAACTTCATTATGAAAAATGTTAAACGAGTTTCAGGAACAGTTATATAAAGTTTTGTAGGAATTTTAGCTTTTGCGAAGGGACGAGACTCTTTATAACTTCGTTATGGAAATAATAGTTTCAAGAACAGTTATATCAACTTTTGTAGGATATATATAAACTTTTGTAGAGGAACGAGACTCTTTATAACTTAATTACGAAAATAATTGGTGAGTTTCCTGAACAATTATATCAACTTTTGCAGGACATTAATTTTTGTAGTGGGATGAGTCTCTTGATAACTTCGTTATGAAAATAATAGACGAGTTTTAGTAACAGTTATATAAAATTTTGTCTGACTTTTAACTTTTACGGAGGGACGAGACTCTTTATAATTTGGTTAGGAAAATAATAGACGAGTTTCGGGAATAGTTATATTAAATTTTTTAGGATATATATTAACTTTTGTAGGGGACGAAACTATAACTTCGTTATGAAAATAATAGACAAGTTTCGGGAATAGTTATATAAAATTTTGTAAGATGTTAACTTTTATAGAGGCACGAGATTCTTTATAACTTCGTTATGAAAGTAATAGGCGAGTTTCTGGAGAAGTTATACCAATTTTATAGGATGTATATTAACTTTTGTAGAGGGACTAGACGCTTTATAACTTCGTTATGAAAATTATGGATAAGTTTCAGGAACAGTTATATCAATTTCAGTAAAATATTAACTTTTGTAGAGGGTCAAGACTCTTCACAAACTCATTATAAAAATGATAAACGAGTTTCAGGAGCAATTATTTAATTATTTTTAAGTTCCACATTCAACAAGGCAAAACTAATATTAACAGGAGAAAAACACAATACTGATTTCGAATGGAATCTAATAATGATCCCCACCACCACTAAGAATGATCATGGTAAATATATCTTGATGTTAATCACATTGTTTCTTGCTCCAAGTAAAAAAAGTTGTAGAGTTATGCAACCAATGTGTTTTTAATTTTCAGATGGAAACCTATTTCTATTTTATGAAGGAACTTCAAACATCCATTATTACAGAATGATAACTAAGTATTTTCTGATAAATCAATCAATGAATAATCCATCTAAATTTTCAACCAATAAGAGTTATTCATACATCTAAATTATTCTTCCGTTTTAGCTTGGAATTGAAAATACTTGGCAGAGTTGGGGACTGTAGGAGCTGATATTGATAGAAGAAAATTAATGTTAGCAAAATATCCATGAAGAATGGCAATTAGATATTGATTTAATTGAATAAACAGTTATTAAGGGCCAGAAATGTTTGAAAGTTTCCAAAGAATTCAACAATTTGAAAGCTTAGTAAAGGATTGGTTTTATAATTAATAGGTATTAAAAATCAATTTCACCTATATTATTGATTCTACATTAATCCCTTTGTGAAAAGAAAGTTTTCTTCACATTGTGTCATTATATAATTACAAAATCAGTAATTAAACGGATCTATTTTTTGCTTAAAACAAATATATCAGATTTTTGAACTGTTTAGTATTATCATATATTTAGCATGCAATAATAATTTGCTAATAACGTTTGCATTTTTAAAAATTTCTAATTATAAAAATGTATTAAAAAAAGAACTTCTAATTAATTCATGGCATGATAAAGTGGTAGATTGATCTTTTTATTACATGAATCGATTCGTGAAACAACTATATCTCACAGGCAGTGTATCAAGTGAAGTCTTGTATCTAGTAATGCTTCATGTTTACCTTTTTGTGCGTAGCACAGTGATGATTTATGCGAGCTATATAATGGCAAAATAATTGACTAAGAGTGATCTTATGAAAAAATAAACCGTTTTGAATTTGTTATTTCAGTTTTAATTTTTTCCCTCTCTCTCTCTGCGCAGAGCGCCATCTTTTAACGATTTTGGTAATTAAATTTTCTAACTTTTGTACACTATGTTTACAGTTTTGTATAATAAACGTACAGTTTACCGCATAACTCTATCGATCTTTTTTGTAGAGATATTTTATTTTGAAATCAGGGCTTATTCGTTGATCACTCTGTATATATATATATATATATATATATATATATATAGAGAGAGAGAGAGAGAGAGAGAGAGAGAGAGAGAGAGAGAAATAATATATTGTAAATATAGAGATAGAGATTGTAAATATTATTATAAAGAATTGTTAATTAAAGAATATAACTCTAATTTGACTTACAACTTGATTGATACCGGGAAAAAGACCTGGATAAATTGATGCTAGCTTTCGCTAAAAATAATCTAAAATTAAAACTTGCTCTTCACCTTATCCCTATTTGTTCCGAACAGTAAAATTTCATTATTTAGATTCGTAACTGGTTGCATAGACAGTTACAATTATTATACAGGGAAACATTTCTTTGAATACCTGAAAATTATCCTAAATAAGATGAGGGTAACTTTTTAATTAATAGTAATGAACAAGATTTGGGATTTCTAAAAGGTAACAAAATTAATACTCATGTCTTTGAAAATTTATATACCGACCTGCTTCATGAAAAATTAATAAATTTCTGTAATTTTATATATGACGAATATTTAAATGAAGACATCATTACAAAAAATAATTGACTGGTTTTATGTAATTTTAATATTATAGAAAATTATGTTTTCAATGGTATTAATTTTTATAAACAAGTTAAGGTTATTCCAATGGGTACAGCTTTCTCAAGGGCTTTAGCTAATGTTTTCCTGCATTATTACGAAAAAATTAATTAAAAACAGTTTAATAACCTCTAACAATTTATAAATTGTGAGAGGTTTATTGATGATTAAATTTTGATTAACTTAGAGAATACCAATATTGCTACAAATTGCTATCCTAAATTAATTCAAACAGAAACAAATAAAACTAGTTTTCAAGGTACTTATCTGTATTAAAAAATCAAAATTGCTCATGATAAAACAATAGTCGCATTTATGATAAAAGAGACGAATTCAATTTTAAAATCTGTATTTATCACTCTAATCTTAACTCTAAAATTTTCAAAGATTCAGTTTTCTCACAATTTAATAAAATTAAAACAATTTATAATAATAAAACTCAGTTTATAAAAGCAACCAATAAAAATTCAAACAATAATGAGTTTCCAAAAACTATTACAATGTCGATATCTTAATAAAAAAAGAAATGATGAAATATTAATTCGGTAACTCAAAAATAAAGTAGACTTTCGGTTCCTAACTCAATAGATGGCGCTCAGAACTTCCATTCATTTATTTCTCTGAATGAAGTTACAGTATTCAAATCGGATCGCAGATAGGATATTATAGTTAAAATTTCATCGCCTGTTGCCGATATGTTCTTTCCTTTTTGTTTTTTTAATTATTGATAGAATATTTTTATTGATTGGTTGAATATTCTTATGTAGTTTTATTTTATATATTTTTGTATATATTCTTACTACATTTGATAATGCTTTTAATGAAACTTTGCTTTGTGTCTTTGCTGTTAAATTATATATATTTATATATATATATCATTAGAAAATTAAAATCTTGTCATTGTATTTAGTGAGCGTTGATGCAGCTACTACTAAAATACGGATGAATCTAAATAAAGAAGAAATATAAGCCAAGTAAAAAGGAATAAACCTAATCAAAATTGCAACAAATATAAATAGAATCTGAAGACTTTTTCAAGAGTCAATCTCAGACAAGGCTTCAAAATAAGGGATTTTTCTCGGACAGTGTCCAATAGTGTTGACCCCTAGTGACTCGAAAATTAAGGCAAAAGAGATGCACCAATTTTAACAGCAAATACACTAAAACAAAACAACAATAAAAACATCACCAAATAAGACAAACATATATGAAGTAAAACTGCATAAGAATATTAAAATATTCCACCCAATAATTAAGAAAACAAAAAGGGAAAGATAATACCATCAACAGGCGAAGAAATCTCACCCGACAGCTACTAATCTATATCTATACTTATAATAAAGCTCAATGTGTGTGTGTGTGTGCGTGTGTTGGCGCTCTACAGGCCAGACCGTTGGACCTACAGCTACCAAATTTGGTACATGTATACCTTGGAGGTCCGGAATGTGCAACTCGGAGCCCTTTTTCCGAATTTTTAATTAGAATTTGAATTAATTAAAATTTAAGCGAAATTTCAACGTTTTTCCGTTATAACTTCCGAAAATATTATTGCACAAACATGATTTTTATATCAATTTAAAGATTAAAAAATTAGCTTTATAACGGTATCAGTTTTTTTAATTTATAATGTAAGCTTCTATTTTTAACGAATTTTTAAAGACATATTTTAACCATGTTTTTATCACGTGACGGGATAAAATAAAAGAATGCCGGAAGTTCGAATAAAAAACTATCATCGCAAAATAAATCTAAAGAAATGAAACTTTTAACACGTGACTGGATAAAATAAAATAAATATAAAATGTGATATTTTCTAAAAAAATAAATGCAAAGCAAAGAATTGTATGATCGTTTGCAATATGTAAATAATTACTTCAATAAATCTTCTTTACGGTAAACCTGATCGAATTTAGACAGGATATGCATTGGAATCCGACTTAATGGCATATTTCTATTATCGTTTGCAATATCTGTATCAATTATTCAATATTTTTTTTCATTATAAAATGTGATATTTTCTAAAAAAATAAATGCAAAGCTAAGGTTTCTATAAAATCTGCAAGAGCACGTCAAATTGAAAAAATTAGTTTTTTTCACCGTGTTGCCGTAAATCGGAAGAATTGCAACTTTTAGCACGTTACTAGATAAAATAAAATAAATATAAAATGTGATATTTTCTTTAAAAAATGCAAGGCAAAGGATTCTATGATCGTTTGCAATATTTAAATCATTAATTGAATAAATTATCTTTATTTATACAGGATTGAATTTATACAGGTTATGCATTCAAATTCCTTTCCAATGGCCAATTTGTAAAATATTATTAATAGGCATACATATTGTTTAATACTACTAATTTGATCTAAATGAAGTAAATAATTACATTTTATGAAGTTTGAGTTAAACAATACATTTATGAATAATGATTTTTAGATTTCTTCATACTTTGCTCTTTCACCCATATTTTACAAAATATTTTTATTAATATTTTAAATAAAAGTTGCTACAACAATCAGTCTACTAAATCAATCATTAAAACTGACTGATTTATAAAATTAAAGAATATTATTAGGAAAACGCTTTCTTTTAGAACTTTCCGTCCATCATCTCAAAGAAAATATTAATTTTAGGCCAATCAATACCCGGAGTTACTTCAAGGCTAATGAATATGTGATTTAATTGAAAATGTTAGAACCCATTACTCATGGCGAACCAGCTGGTCGCCAAAGGCGGCTAGTATTTTAATAAAAAAAGAAATGATGAAATAGTAATTTTTCAGAGCCTCAGATCCTCCATTTGTCTGTTTTTCTGTGCTTGACATAGTATTCAAAATCGAATAGCGGTTGGGAAGCTATGGTGAGGTTTATTGAATTTATAGATAGTTAAAAACATACCCAGTCATCTTAAAATTGTGACAGAAATTGAAATTCCACAGTCCATGCAAAAAAGATATAAATTCGTAAACGAAAGATCTTTAATTCAGAGGAAACTTTAATCTTTTGAATTAAGCTAAGCGATTTTGAAAAGTTTGGGCTTCAGTTTTAAAAGTTCAATTTCAAACATTTCCTAGATTAATACTTTCAAAATTTATGTTTTGTAAATGTTATTAATGTATCTGAGCAGCTTTGAAACTGCTTGAAATCTGTTGTGTTGCTTCCAATAAATTCTCAAATTCCTCGTAAACAGCGTCCCCTAGTAGTGAATGAACAAAATTATCTTTCAAAAGAAAGCCAAAAATCAACGTAACCAGTGAATTTTTTATATATATAATACAAGGATAATTACTATGAGACTCCTTTATTTTGTTACTGTAAATATTTAACAGCCATTTTCTCAATTTTTTTTTGTCATTCAGCTCAATAGACATCAACAATAGAAAAAAAATAACAAATAAATGTAATTCGAGCCGGATTTTGCAATAAAGTTTGTCATATCATTATAAAAAGTGTTTTTCAATTTCACGTAAGATTAAATTTATGAAATATTTCTTTGACAGGTTTTAATTTAATCTTAAACAAAAGGATTAAATATATAAAAAAAGAAAAAAAACATTGTCAGAAGATTGCCTAACCACTTGGAAATATCATGCAGCATAATCTCTTGAGAATATTTCAATTAAGCTTCCGTTTTTAAAAACTTTTAATGTCCTGGAGATTTGAGGAAACGAATTGTAAACAAAGTGAAAGAAATTACATTATTTTGGCACACTGATTAGGCAGTGATCCGGAAAGAAATTTAAAAGTATATCTTTTGATCGCATTAGACGCCATTGTGTATTTGTAACAAATTATGTGCTTTTCAACAAAAAGAAAACTTTAAATTAAATTTAGAGAGATATAAAACAAAAAAGGTGTTCGAGAGTCTAATCGGATTTATCATCCATATAAATTGCTTTAGGAATGATGTGGAATCAAGAAAAGTAAAGAAATATAATTTCTTTGTTTCAAAGCTATTAAATTATGTTTCTTGGAAAGGGGGATGAATAAAAAAAACTATTTCCTAGATAAATCAAATGAATAATTTTATGTACAAGACTAAGTTGCATAAAGAAAGTAATTGATATTTTTGTTGAGCATTAATTCTAACTAACCAGTTGATCCTCAAAGGAGGCTAAGAAATGGTATTCGAAAGTTAAAGCAAGAAGTTAATTTGCCACCATGCGTTCAATAAAGTGTTGGTAACCCTATTAAAAACCATTGAACAGGTATTAGGGTTAGAAAACATGGATAGTTAAACGATAGAACCATGTTGTTGAACAATATTTCTAAAATATGAAAGTCTAGCTGTCACAGCTTGAAAATTTCAGAATCGACCAAGATAGGCCGTGTAATTTAAATTCACTGAATTTCTTTTTATGGAGTTATTTGAAGTCAAAGGCCTATGCCAACAAGCCCACAAGTTCAAGCCCATTGAAGGAGAAAATGACACGCTGCATAAACAAATTCAGCCAAATTTAACCAAAGTAATCATGGAAAATTTTGACAAAATTGTACGTGTGTGCTAGCAAAATCATAGAGTCCAGTTGCACAATATGTTATTCCATACATAACTATCTTGAGTACTTTACGATTCAATAAAAATAAGCATTTTCTATTAAAATATAACACTTTAAAGGAAAAAATTGTGATTTTTATTTAATTATGAGTTAATACTTTATTATATCGTGTAATGCTCCGTATTTATTAATCCTAAGCTGACACTTGTCCAAAGGTTTTTTTTAATAAGGTTTCCAAAACTTTGCTGCACCAATAGTCGCTAATTGCGTAGAGTTTGGGCCACTCTTTATTTAATGACAAACTTAAAATCGAAGAAAACTCATTATTGATTAATTTATCTTTCTAATGCACTTAAAAATTAATTTTCCAGTGAATTACGATGTATAATTATATATTTATATTTAAAAAAAACTGTTTTTGGTGTAAGAAAAAGCAACATCATAAAGCAATATAATCATCCGTCAGAAACTATTACTTATTTTTTCAACTATTGTAAAATATAATATTAATTACTAAAGAAAGTAAGTGCGTTTTCAAAATTCATGCAGAAAAAGATAACTTGTTCCAAATATGTAGTTCTTTTATCTGATTTTATGACTGAAATTACATATTCCATTCTCTCAAATAACACGATATTTCAAAGTTTATAGAATTTGCAACAAATATTATCATAGAGACACTAAAAACGTCACGTCTATATCCAAAAAAAAAACAAAAAAACTCTAAGAAATTCTCCCAAAAAATGAGGCGTAATCGGCATCCTATCAATCATTCACTGACACTAAATTGAATCCTCGATTTTATTAAATTCATCTTCCATTATTCATTTTTCTGGACCACTTATCGGCAACACGTCATAAAAAAAATGTATAAAATTTGGGCAGACGATAAATGCTGAAGTAAGAAACGCTTCAGTATTTATCTGGATTTGAGGTGGAACGTTCTAATTCGAATGGAAAATCATTGCATTTCTTAGGCTATTTATAACGAAGAAACCAGAAAAAGAAACATTTTTTAAATATATTTTTTTCAATCATCAAATGAGAAAAATTCAATAAAAATGCGTCAAAGGCAGCAAAATCGACAACCTTTTGTTGCAATTGACAAGAAAATTAGTTCTTCCACTTTTTATACTCCCTAAAACGGAATTAAAGGTGAATAAACGTTTGCTAAAGTTTACGATCTGAAACACTTTTTCATAATGAAATAACATAAAATAATACATTTGCTTTTTATTTTATAAATGTCAAGTAAACTAATATTTCAGGAATTTTAAATATTATTATCTAATTTTTGGGACTATGTCTTCATTACATTCACCTTTCTTAGGTAAAATGGACATTTATTTTTACATTTCTTAGCTGAAATTCTCATTGAAATTTATATTAGATTTGTGACAAAAAAACTTCCAGTCAAGATTTTTAAAAATAAGAGTTAAACTTTTTCTGTTATTGCTTATTAGCTAAAGAAATTAAATAAGAATTTTTATTATTAAATGTAACATGGTACCCAGAATATTTCATTTGAAACCCATTGCACAGTTTCTTGGAGTAAAAAGGTCATACATTGTCTGTTCAGATTCGTGTAAAAATTATGTGGAATATGCATATTCATATATGTCTCATTTTAAAATGAATATGTGGCTAAGATGTTATGAGAAAAGTAAACAGATTCCATCTTTCCTAGTTAAATACTGTAAATTTGTAGTAATGAGTTATTTCTACTCGGATAATTGAGCATCCTTTCGTATGGAGAATTCGTAATACCCAACAAGAATTTACTCTATGTTCAGCATATTTCTGCAAAAATTAGTATTCTTAAATCACCAGTTCTAAGAAAAAAATCCTTTAAGATTGTTGTATCATTAAAATACCATATTCATAGGTTCAACGAGTGATATGAAATTTCATTTTTGCTAAATATATGTCAAATGTGCACCATAACTTTATTTTGGAACTTGTGCTTTCTGCAGGAAGCAGAAAGATGCGATATTACAACACGCGTAAAGCTATTTTATAAGACAAATGTAGAAAGACTTGATGCATCCTGTAGGAAGCAAGCAGAAAGATGTAGATTTGCAACACGTTTAAGGCAATCCAACAAAATAATTGTGGGAACAATCTATTACTGTACATCTTGCATGAAGAAATGACATTATAACAAAGAAATGACATTATAACATATGTAAAATATTCTTATAATATTTTATGGCAACATTCAGATGTTTTGCATTTTTCAGAAAGCAGAAAGACATTATGACAAATGCAAGAACCTGAGAAGACAATTTTGGCAGCACTTTGAAGGTTGCTCAGACTGCATTAAGCAGAATGAAGTGACATACGACACATGTAATATAACTTGATAGGATTATTGTGGCCACACTCTGATATGTATACTGCAGAAAGAAGAAAGACGTGATATTATGACAGATATAAAATAACCTTATAAAACTATTATGGTAACATTCTGACGTTATACATCCTTGAGCAAACAGGAAGATTTGATCTTATAAGAGATGCAAAACAAACTGATAAGAGGATTTTAGCAATAGTCTGTCGGTGGGCATCTGACATTAGACAAAAAGGCATGACACTCTAACGGATGTAAAACTACTTGTGGCCTCTATCTAACTTTATGATTCCTGGAGGAGCAAGAAAATCTTAACATTAAAATACATCTAAGATAATCTAAGCAGACAAACATGATGATAACTAAATAATAAACATTTTACAAGGCGGAAAAAAAGTAAGCACTGCAACTTTTATAAGAAAATAAGGGACTTTTAGTTTAAAAAACAATGGTACAGCTAAATTTTTCTTGTATGACGACTAATGAACTGACTTGGATGATAATCGATAGAGTTATTCACGAGGGAAGAAAAAGAGCAGAATTTGATCTAGCATTGTGAGTTATTATCCATCTGGCCAATCAATGTGGCATACTTTTTATTATAACAGATCTAAAAGTTTGAAATTATACATTTAAAAAAATCATTGCTCTAATTTAAGCAAAATAACTTTTTAATTGTGTTAAATAAAGAAAAATTTTACACAGAATTAAGTCTCTATTAGCCTTTACATTAAAGATGATTTTAGAGCTTTCATTATCGAAATTGGGAAACTATACACAATATAACGCAAAATTCATCGTAAACATTCTTGAGATTGAATTTAATGATAATACTAAAGCATTTGACAATATTTTCAAACATACAGCATATTATAAACTAAAATGAAAGGAATAAAATATTTCGCATTGTTGGTTACAAGAAAATGTTGATATGTATCATAGCATTGCTTCCTTGCTCAGTCAGACTCAAAGTAAAAAAAAGTGAATTTATCAGTGATTTTAATGGGTATCAGATCAATGACTCCAATCTTGGCGAACATTTGGCGATATTAGCATAAAATAGAAAAATTTAGAAGTTACAAGATTCATGCTGCTATTTCTGTTAGAGCATGAGATCCAGCGATTCTTAGAGAAGTTTAGATATTACTAGATTACATTATTTAGGAGACTATTTAAGTTTTACATAGAAGTTTTCTATGAGCTTAGGGAATTCTTTCTTTGGTGTGTTGATCGTGACATTAAGTTCTTAGCTCTGCTCCCAACACATTACGATTGTCCAATAGCGATCTGCCTCGTTTATCTACATGTTGATAATTTTTACAACCAAATTCTTGCTTTTTTTTACAAGAGTTTGAGTTTTATTATAAAAGAAAGCATTTATTATCGAGCTCACCATACTTCCATTAAATGGTTTGAGGTCAAACAATGATTTGAGAAAATCTTTAAATATACATAATGAAAATAATCAAAATCATTAAACTTTGAGAATTCTCTGACCAAATTCAGAAAAGAAATTTAATAATAAAAGGCTTTGATAAGATGCAAATACGAGATTCCATTTGCAGTTTAAATTTCATAGATTTTATTAAAGAGTTTTCAAAACTCTTCTGAAAAAAAAAATGAAGTTATTTTTGGAATATTTATAATCTATTAACAGTTTTCAATTATTCGAAATAAGTAACAGTCAGAATCAGTTTGTATAATAGAAGTTCTACTCTTATAGCAAAGTATAAAAAAATCTCTCTCTATATATATATCATTCTCCAAAAGCTTTCGATTGTTTTTATGAGAAATAAAATTGTCTAGACTCCGCATTGGTCACAATCGTTTCAATCATAAACATCTTTTATTCGGTGTTAGAGCTCCTTTCTGCTCTAGATGCCTAGCGAATTTAACTGTTCTTCATCTTTTAATTGTGTGTCCTAATTTTGATCGTCATTGTTTACGATTTTTTAATGCATCAAAGGTGGACATGCAAATGCTGGTGGGGGAGCGCCCACACAAAACCCTTTTTAAATTTTTAAAGGCCATTGGTTTTTATCATTTTATTTAAAATTCCTAGTTGTTGCCAATTTTTTACAATGTTCGGATACATGGATTTGAAATTTTATTAATCAGTTTCTAATTTTACTGATTTTGACATAAAAATGCTTTTTATATTTTAAACATATGACTGGTTATGGCACTTGCGCCACAAACTCCAGACAAATACAAACCATATGACTGGCACAGTGTGGTCAAGTATGGCTTTTGCGCCACTAAATACCACTATCCATCCATCAAAAAATTCTTATGTCATTTTACTAAATATTTAAAGAACCCAATTTTATTTTTAAGCAATGAAGAAACGCCATGAATTTGTTACGCATTTGTTAAAAAAATTCTAATATTTTTTCCTTTACTGACTTTTATAAGATGAGACTTCTGCAAATACCGATTTTAAAAATAGAACTGCTGAGTAGAATCTGGTTCAAAAGTAAAAGACCGAAAGGTCATAAAAAAGTTGAATTAAATCGAACGAAAAAAATCTTGTCAATATAGATAAAAAAAATACTGATCGAATCTTTTAATGTTATTTATTTCGTGCATATTTAACGTCACGAATTGCAAACATTCCGTTCGAATAGAGACAGCATCGAGGGATTTAGTTTTTCTTCGATCTCTTATGTAAATGAAAAACACATTTTCAGTAATTGATGAGATATTTTTTATATTATCAGAGCCAACTATAAAAAAAGATAATAAATTTCAATGATTCCAATTTTGTGTTAATACTGTTTTTCTTTTTGTAGCGGCAGATTTATTTTAATTCCTTAAACCCTAAAATATTAAAATGGTGCCTCGTAATAGTTTCAAACATGTGGCTTACTTTCGGAGTGAAAAAAAAAATTAATGATTCAACGTCTGTTAAAAAAGCTCTTGTTGCTATCTATTTCTTAATTTAAGTAATATAATGCATTATTAATGGATTAAAATTAAGTAATTATAATTAAATTAGGGTTTCTTAACAAGTTGTAGGAAATTACAAACAAATGCGGTTTTCTTTACTAACATAACTTATGATCGTTAAGTAACAGCCGAGATCAGCTAGTTGGTAGGGCATTGGATTCGCATGTTTTGGGCGGAAGAATTTGAACCCGGCTGATGGATGACCTCGTATGTGGTGGTGGCTAGCACACGTATAATACTGTCGTGGTCACAATGTCCTCCATGTCGTGAATAATACCACTGCGGATACTGGTTCAGAAGTGATTGTTCTCTGATCCAGGTCAAAATTACGATCTACGGTTGAGTGAAAGAATTCAGTCTGTCCCGTAAAAAAGATTGTGACGCATGAGTATCTAACTCATACTCTTGGCCCTAGATGGTGCTACTGAAAATAAACGAGAGGCACAAAAAATTTCAAAATTAATCGTAATGCATCTTTGATCAGTGGTCTTGTCAATGACAAGTGCCATTCGAAACAAAAACATGTTAAGTATTATTAACCTACCTCCCGGAAACTATAAAAAATCGGCAGCCTTAAACTTTAGTGAGTTGGACGTCAATCGTAGGACGTCAACGAATCATGTGAAGCCCTAGTCCAGCGAAGAACAGCATTGTGTGGAACTGAAGTGATAGTTTAATGGAGCGATCTTCCGAGTCTTGATGTCTATTGTGGAAGCAACATTGAATTATGTGTGGAGTAGTAGTCGTGTTGTTGTCAGTTGGCAGATGGATACAGCTAAAGCGAGGAGACAGTGGAGAATTGCAGCTATTTGGAGTGACCGTAGCAGCCATTTGGAGCTCCGAAGATTTACTCTCCTGCTCAATTTTGTATGGGCAATAGGTGTCTTGTGGTCGATCACTATGGGTCAATCTATGTTCAATCACTATTTACTTATGGGCTACTATTTACTGTTGTGTTCTGTCCTGTATATTCACAATCTTTGTATTCGTCGTCTTTGTGTTAGTATTGCATTAAATCCTGTGCATAAAACATCATCGTTGTTTCTACTGAGGCCTGCTGATTGTTTTCGCACCATACACCCACTCATAAGAGAAATCGGTGAACGTATAGTGTAGTATATAGTATATAGTGTAGTAATCGGTAGTAGTAGTGAAATCCGTAACAATATATATATATATATTTCCAAAAAATAGTTTTTTTTCAGTTTATTATTATTTAAAAAAATATTATAAGCAGTTTTTTTACAGTTGTTAATCATAATTTTTGTTCAGGTTATATTAAACATTATTAAAATGATAAGACAATTTGTTCTTAAAATGAAGTAAATTTATTATGCTCAATAATAACGTTTTTGCATCATCCATATTTATTAACGGCATTTTATTATTTGTCATTAATAAACTTCGCCAAACGAAAATTAATTTCCAAAAATCAAATTATTTAATAACGATCAAAAAATTTAATTAATTTTTTTTCTTAATCTATTGAAAATAATTGATTAGTAAATCAAGCCAAATCCATAAATTCTGTTGGATTTAGTTTAATCAACGTATTTAAACGCTGATACGCAATTATTTAAATCCCTATAAATACTATTTATAACTGAAATACAAAAAACAAAATTTCTAATTAATTTTAAAATAAAATAGTTCAGCGTTAAATGTAAAATAAACAAAAGACTTTGGAACGTACAATGGAATATTTTTTCGTAACATAACAAGCAGACAGCAAATTTTATTTTATGACATAACTTCAGAACATTTTAAGATGTTATTGTCAAGATTATAAAAAATAATACAACTTTCCAATAATAAATGGTGGCAAAACAGTTGTTGCTAAAAAGTGATAAATAAAACTAAAAAACGAAATGAAACGAATTTCTCTTTAAAGTCGTTTGGCAGCAAAGTCTGAGAAAGATTTCCGAAATTTCTCCGTGGAACAAATTTGAACATGACTATCGAATTTCCCGTAATGGAGAAATGAGTTTTTAAGAAGTAGAGAAAGTAGAAGTTTCCTCTCTGTGTTCATAGGCGACTTATTTTGAATGATTAGTTTGCAGAAAACTTTCGGAAGGGAGTTGTAGTTGCTGTTGATTTTCTTCTCTCGAGAATTCCATTTTTTTCCGTTTGTTCTGAAGAATCATAATCATTAGGTTTTAGCATTTCGAGATTAGAGTAAATATTCCGAACTATCTAGGGTAAGCTTTACATGTAAAGGTTTATATTTTTAGAATTATATTTCAACGCAAAAGCTTTGATAAAATTTTGAATAATTTAGATTTATCGTTTTACTTGTTCATAAAATTAGGTAATTTTTTTAATAACTTTGCTTTTCATTAAATAACTATAAATTTCTTTTATAATTACATAAAACATCCTTGACTAGTAATCACGCACATCCTTTATATTAAGTAAAGTTACTAGTCTTAAATAAACATTAAATATGTTGGAACTGATATTATATAGAACACTGTATTAAGCTAGCATCCTGGTATAGAGGTAGAGTGGCTTCCCAGGTTCGAATCCCGGTTCAGGCATGTTGTTATTCTGTGCTCTATCTGTGACTAGTGTGAATGTGCAGCTCCCCTGTAAAAAAGGGCTTGTGCAAGCTAATGTGAAGCATTAAGTAGCTAATTCGTACGCTTGGTCCTAGTTGGTACTTCTAGAAACAAGGGCTTTACTTTAGGCTTAAATCGCTGGCAGCTGATTGTCAGGGGATTTGTAAAGTGCTATCAGAAACAACAACAAGAGTATTAAGAAATCTTCATCTAATCATCAGTTCCAGCATAAATGTTGAAAGCTATGCATAAATTCATTGCAAAAATTTAATTTTTCATTCCGATATGATGTTTTTCAAACTCTATAATAAATTTTAAAATACAAATATTTTGAATTTTTTTGTATTAGGTGCTTTGATGTATTTTAATCAATCACACTATTGATAAACATGCGAAATATCTATATAAACTACAATGGTTTTGATTGTTACCAATTTACTATTAATTTATTATTATCATTTAAAACTTTCTCCCATTTAGTATTATTGAGCTATTCAGTGTATGAAGACCCAATCATGGAATTCTCCAAGCTGAATTTTCGACAATCATCGCTTTTTTTAAATTTGATTTGAAGATATAGAAATATGCTGACACAGCCCATCAGACGATTTCCAAAATTTTTGAAGTTGATGCTCCGTCATATCCCAGTTGTTGGCTTAGATTTCAAAGATTTCAATGTCAACAACAAAGAACAACCAGAAAAAAAAATCGAAGACAATCAATAGCTACACTTATTAGAGAGGGATATGGCAGATGATAAATTTGATTGATATGTTTTGTGACAATTTTTCTAAATAAATTGGTACAATATACAATGGTCTTTTTAAAGTGATAAAAAATTCTTTAAATCTGAATAATGAATCTTAAATATTCTTGAAATCTGAAATTAATGTATCAAAGAATTATTGAACTAAAAATTCTTAAAAAATGCATGAATTATTTTTATTTCCAAAATTATTATATTTTATATTTATTTGAGTCTGAAAATTATAAGAAAATAAAATTAAATCCATTTGTTTAATGACAAAATATTTACAAACATCAATTTATTGAAATTAATTTTTTTTCTTCTTTTATCAATTGAATATAAGCTGTATGATGAAGGATACGATATTTCGAACAATGTTTCGTCAAAAAATATCCTCATTTAACTAAAATTTATGATAAAAGTTTATCCTGACATTAAGTTCAACAACTATAACATATTTTACCAATCAACATCAGAAATCGGAAAATTAAATAAATTAATTAATGTCCGGTCTATATATAAAATTGCAATGAGGATTTAGGTTATTAGTAGGAAATTTTTTGAAATGAAAAATACTTGCTTGATTTGTAATTTCTGTTCAAAAATGGATGAATGTATCGTATAATGTTGACAACTTTCAAGTCAGTTTCATTACAGTTTATTAATTAATGAAGCAATTACCAGCAATGAAGTCACACCAGACTGTTGTAAAGGTTTCTTAACAAATGCATGTGAATTTTTTGTGGTTCATAACTGACAATTGTAGCAGTTAACAGTACCAGAGAGGGTGAAATGAGCATCTGTCCAAAGCACAATGTGGAACCAGTCGTGCTGCTCTTCCATCTCATTGAATACCAAATTCGCAAAATCTTGGCGAGAGTCGAAGTCAGGAGGCTTCAGTTCTTGGTCATGTTACAACTTGTAGGGATACTGTTTCGGAGTTATTCGCACAGTGTTATCGAGACCCTTCTCGATATATATATATATAGTACTTTTAAAAATGTGCTGAATCATGAAAATATTAAAACATCATATGATCTTTGTATACATTTCCTTTTGACTTTTTGTGAGCTTTGTTTACTATATAAAGTTTTATATAAATTATTTATGACATTAATTTATTAAAAACAATAACTTATATAAAAGTTTTCAAATATATGAATAGCCAGGATAACTTGACCAAAATTATTCATTTTTAGAAGTTTAAATTTTGGTAATAAACTGTAGCTATCAAGCTCACATTACCAGAAAGCATGCCATTTAATAGATACAATTTCCAAGTTAATTTAATCATTTCTAATGGCTTCCATTACATTTGCCAAATTACTACCACGATTATCTGCTAAACCAGATTTGTTCGACCAAAGGGTATGCTTATTGAATATTCTCAGTCTATTTACGTTTGGAATTGGAAGATTAAATCTTCATAGTTTTGTAAACTGTGTCTCTAATTTATATTAGAATAGTGTTGGAATGTATGATATTATATATTATCTTGTTTCTCTTGAGGCATTATTGTATGGGTTTTCACATATTCAAACATTTATTTTAGAAACAGTTACAACGTAGCTGCTTGAATTTATAGAATTGTGTTCTGCAGCCCAAACTATGCAAAATGTTGGTAATTGCTGTGCTAATTTATAAAGCGTTTATGTGTCAAGGATTACAAACACAAGGATATGGAATGTAAATGAATTAATGCCCTACTCTAGAAATGTCAAGGTTTTGGATTTCAATGCTATGTTTCATAACATAAGATGCATGATATCTTTCTAATTATAAGGACAAGTACTTACTGTATAAAGTCCCATGGCTTATTCAGTGTCATAAGGCATGACTAAATTGCGGTTGTTGGGGATATCCTTGTTTGTAACCATAGTTATTCTACGAAAAGAAAAGAATCAGATATTGAATTTCATTTCTAACAATGGGGAAGGTTAGAATGTCGTTGCCCTAATTCCAAATAATAGCATTGCTTTATAATATTGACCTGCTTAGTGAAGATATGGTATCCGATTTCAATATTAAGTATACATTTTTTCTCGTTTACTTTGTTCAGAGAAAGTATTGAATTATACAAACTCGAGATTCGACGAACCTTCATGCTTGATCACCCTGAGTTCCAAAAACTTATTTTTGTGGAATGCCCTTCAGTCTGTCTGTCTGTGAGAAAGATAATTCATAAACGCTGGATAGTAGACGGTGTGATAATTGGTATACGGTGTATGTCAGGGTCACTAAATTTTAAATTTATGTTTATTTAAATTCATTCTTTAATTTGTTTTTATATATTTCCTGTATGGCAACCAAAAATATAAAAGTAGTTTCTTTGGTTTTTTTTGTGGATTGGCAACGGGAAAAAAAAAGGAGAGGAGAATAAAGATGGCGATGTGATTGTTTAGAATTGTGGGTGATTTAAAAAGGAAAGTTTTGATGTGGAAAGTTGTGAGTTGAAAGAAATGTTTAATAAAGAAGATTATTTTTTTTAAAGCTTGAACTTTATTTGCCTACACGTAAGCCACGACAATGTATACAACAAATTTACAGGTTTCTATCAAATTTAGAGTAATATCTGTTCAGAGGAAATTTATCTATCCGAACATAAATTAACACGATAACTATAAAACATAGATCGCTGGAGAAATAAAATTCAGAGCATAGATTTATCATCGTTCGAGTAGAAATTTTAAAATTTTGTGTCAAATCTATTGAGGATTTGATCGTCTCTTAGTCTTTCCCCTATTCCTCCTTAAAAGTTTTAGTTTTCTTATTTTTTTCTTTACCAGTGTTACAAAAAATTTGTAATTGTTTTAATTTATACGTAGTTTTGCCCATTTTAATTATTTTGTGATCACGTCCTACCATTATGAAATGGTAGACCGTATTCTTGTATTGCTTTTTTATGCTGCATCAATGCACCATTGAATTCAAGTATTGAAAGGATGTCCAATTTTGCTACCACGTTCTACAATTATGAAATACTTGACAGTATTCTTGTATTGTCTTGTACTTAATTCTTGTATTATTCAGCAGTCGACCACAACAAATCCTTTCGATTCTGCTACGTTCAATGGCGGCGGGGTGGTCGGCCGCATGCAAGAAGAAGTATTCTTGTATTGCTTTTTTATGCTTCATCAATGCACTATTAAATTCCAGCACTGAAAGGATCTCCAATTTTATTATCACGTCCTACAATTATGAAATGCTAGACAGTATTCTTGTATTACTTTTTTTACAATGCATTAATATATCTTTACATTCAAGCATTGAAAGGGTATTCAATTGTTTAGTGAATTTTGTTTCTTCTGCATTCATGATAGAAATGTTTTTGATTCTTATTGCTCTTTGAGAATGAGTTTTTTTTAACCTAATGTTTTGTTACAAATTTACTACATTGTTTTTATTTTTCTGCAGAATTTGCGTTTTCATTTATTTTTGTGCTGACTTAATTTTATATTCGTTGCTTATACTGAACATCTCTTGTTATGTCTGTTCCTATGTAGTTTATTTATTTATTGAATTTGTCTTTTGCCTTTTTATTTCACATTGTTATTTTTATTTGAATTATCTTCTATTATATTATACAGATCTGTTACTATTTATAATTTATTTTTTATTGTTAGTGATCTCTTTATTTCAGCATGGAAAAGTTATCTTTGTATTTATCTAACGCGAGCTTTTGGCGAGATGTCTTTTCATTTTTTCTTTTATTCTTCTTCGTTTTGTTTTTTCTTTTTCCTAACTTTTTATTTATTATTGTCAACATGCTCTACGTCTTTTCATCTTTGTTTTTGCTTTCAGTGGTTATATTTATATATTACTATTTCTTATTTTTGATATTTTTGCAGTTCTTCATATATTGCCTGCTTTTCATAAAATATATTCTTGATTCCAAAATGTGATATTACATTACAATGAAACCTTCTTTTATTTATTCAATAACTTTAGGAAATTGTATTTATTTTCTTGGTTGTATAGTACTCTCGGGTACATTATTTTCCCTTTTTCTGAATAGTTTTAGTTGAATTGTCTATCTCGTGGTGGTGGTTTGCATATACATTATTATTTACTTAACACTTAAGGGAATCATTGAAATGAGTTTTATGTTTCGAGTTAGAATATGAAAATAGTCTTCTTTTTCATATTCCTGCTCCATTTTATTTACTATCCCATGGAACTACTAGTTGGCTATTTAAAGTCACATATACCTGGCAACAAATTTCATGCTCCTCTTGCTTTATTTTTATGAATGCTTAATATATATATACTGATGGAAAAAAAATCCCATCACTAGGAAGGAGCTGTGCTAGATAAACGAAATTTGGTAGGCGTGTTTATAAATCTGAAAGATGACGTCGATTCCAATTTCGAGCTACGCGCGTAAGTGTGGAGCTAGTAGAGACACAATGAACATGCAAATGAGGTTTGCTTTAAATAAGCGCTGTAAGGTTCGTGATCGTTATTTACAATTGAGATTAGACGTAGTGGGTTAATGTTAGTCAAGGATGCTTCTGAGAAGACGAAGAAGCCATTATCAACAGCTCACTGAGTTTGAACGAGGTCGTGTTGTAGGGCTACGAGAAGGTGGGTTTTCTTTCCGCGATATTGCTGAAAGACTTGGCAGGAATGTATCCACTGTGCATGAGTATTGGCGGCAGTGGTCAAGGGAAGGTACTGCCTCAAGAAGACCAGGTTCAGGGTGGCCACGTGGTACTACTGAGAGGGAAGACCGTCATATTCGGCGTATGGCTGCGGCTAATCGTACTGCGTCTGCAGCTGAAATTCGAGCTGCAGTTGGCACCACAGTGACACAACGAACTGTTACAAATCGGTTATTTCAAGGACAGCTCCGAGCCAGACGCCCTGTACAGTGCATTCCACTGACTCCAAACCACTGCCGTTTGCGATGTGAGTATGGTCAAGCTAGAGCTCATTGGAGGACGGAGTGGAGATCTGTTGTTTTTTTTTTGATGAAAGCCGGTTCTGCCTTGGTCGCAGTGATAGCCGTTTGCTGGTTAGAAGGAGGCCAGGTGTACGCCTGCTAGTGACCTGACTGCGGCCTAGACACACAGGGCCTACTCCTGGAGTTATGGTTTGGGGAACAATTTCGTATGACAGCAGGAGCACCCTCGTGGTTATCCCACGCACTCTGACTGCAAATTTGTGCGTCAGTCTTGTGATACAACCTGTTGTGCTGCCATTCAAGAACAGCATTCAAGGGGGTATTTTCCAACAGGATAACGCTCGCCCTCATACCGCTGTTGTAACCCAACATGCTCTACAGAGTGTCGAAATGTTGCCTTGGCCTGCTAGATCACCAGATCTTTCTCCAATCGAGCACGTATGGGACATCATTTTACGACAACATCAGCGTTATCCACAACCAGCATTAGCCGTCCCTGCTTTGACCGCCCAAGTGTAACAGGCATGGAACTCCATCACACAAACTGATATCCGACACCTGTACGACACAATGCATGCACGTTTGCATGCACGTCAAAATTCTGGCGGTTACACCGGTTACTAATGTAGCAACATTTCACATTTGAAATGGCTCTTCTCGCCAATGGCTCTACCTGTGATCTTGAAACTTTAATCAATTAAATATGTTACCTAGACAAATGTATTCCTAAAATTTCATTAATGTACAATAATTTTTTCTTGGTGTTGGGATATATATATATATATATTGTTACGGATTTCCTATCCTTATATACTAATCCGACGGTGTTTTTACTCGTATAGTGAGTGTGTATGGTGTGAGAAAATAATCACGCATAATTATCTGTCCTTTGTAGAAGACACAACTCAGACAACGTTTATTTACAGGACAGCTCATATACGACAATTATTTACAGCATAGAGACGACAAGTATGTACAAACGCCAACTATATACATCCGAGACGAATGCACAGGTTTCATTAACAACATTCCATTCATTCGTTAACATTCTATTTTGTGGAGGATATTTTACTAGGGTACCAAAGAAATTTCACAACTGTCTCTCACAGTGACAAAAGTTGCGAATTTACTGCTGAGGTTATGGCAACCTTTTGTGCTTTACAACGCTTATCGATCTTGTATATACCCATTACTTTGGCATATACACCAAAATCATGAATGTTTGCAGCATTTACATCAAGCTGATTTCTGTAATAATCCAATTATTTGTGATATTTTGGAGAATCTAAAAAGCAAAGGATTTAACACAATATATTTTAGGATTTCCAGTCGCGTGAGCATTAAATGCAATGGGTAAGCAGATTCTGTCGCTAAATCTGCATCAACTTCACTTCACACAGTAGCCACTTTAGCTGATGCTAAATGCTGCGTAAAAAAGCATTCTTACAAAATGTGGCAGCAAAAAAGGGATTTGCAGGAAAATAGCAAACTGCATCCTTAAAACCTACACCTAGCAAATGATCTAGTGCGTCAACAATGATAATGTCTCAATTAGGATAAAGGATGTTACACTGACTTGTATTCATAGGGAACATACACATTTATTTATAAGCATTTACTTTTTAGTGAAAACGCAGTACAAATTATTCAGTCGCACGCATTTTAACAGAATGCCAAGTTTTTTCACTTCCAACGTCATTCATTTTTAATACAACGATTTGATATCTTAAAGATCAAGCGGTAGAAAATCCTCACTCTAATGTTTTTCTTTTTTGTAGTTGATTAGCTTTTAATATCATGTCAGATTTCTTTTGATTCACCATATGTTTGGTGCAGCATGGCCATATTCAGTTTTTGTGACATTAAAATCCAATTTCAAATCAATATCCAATACAAATCTAAGTGCCAAAAGAATGAAATATATTTCGGATCAGAAATTATATAAATCCTTAGTTCGTACCAGGGAAATAAAAAAATACGAACACTTCAAATCTCCTTACTCGTTATTTATTAAATGTGGTATTTTCTGCTTGACGATAGATTATCAAACAGTAAAAATTCCTCTCTAATAAAAAGCAGTAACAGTTGATTAGCGTTTTACATCACATGTAATTGTTTTTTTTATGTGACACCTGCTCGAAAACCATTTTTTAAAAATGAATTAGTGGTAATTAAGAACTTTCTTCACGTAATTTAATACTACATGTTCATATATTTGCCGTACATTTGCCACAGCATAACTATTGGGTTGTTCGGAAAGTCATTTCGTTTTTTTTTGTCAAAATGAAAAGAAATTTTCGTTTAATGAATAAATTATTTATTAAATTATAAAATTGCATTCTGGTCTAATACCTTTTGCCATATTTTTGGTAGTAACATGATTACACGCTCATAAAAGTTTTGGTCTTTGCGGTAAAAAAAACTGATCGAGGTGGTTTTTGGCCTCCTCATTTGAAGGAAAAATTTTGCAAATCAGTTCTGGTACTGATGTACTGTTAACACATCTTCTCCATACATATTGGCTAATTTATTTCTGGCTTGACAGCATTTTTACCTTTTATATAGCAAAAAAGAAAAAAATGACGAAAATGCTGTTTATTGCTCTCCATATTTAAAAGGGCACCATCCAAAAACTACTGCGAAGAATCAGCTGCACTTTTTCTCACTCAAGCCTTGCTATATCAGCTCTTAAAACATAAAATGATTTTGCGGTTTAAGCATGAAATTGGGTGCGAAAAATACAATTAAATCCTCTGTCGGGAAAAAAGGAAATTACTTTCCGAACAACCTAATATATATATTTTTTTTTGCCTTTAAAATCCAATTCAAATTCAGAGTGCCAGAAGAATGAGCGATATATCGTATCAGAAATTGTATACATTCTTAGCTTGTGACACACTTGCCAGAGAAATAAGAAATACGAATACTTCAAATCTGCTTATTCATGGAATGTGGCATTTTCTTCCTGATAATAAAATTTACAGCGTTTTCTGGAAATATGTGCGGTACCTTGAGGCATTATTCATAGCCAGCTTAGGGCAGGAATCCATTAAAATGAATTAAATGTTTCTAGATAATTAAATACTTCAAATTAAAGCAACAAGTTACACAAAGGCGTGACAGCTGCATCCCTCTTGGAAAGGCGATAATGGAATTTCGCCTGCAAGGGTGAACAAAGTTAAGAACTAAAACATTTCAATCGCCCTTCCTTTTCATGGGCAAAGAGGAATAGAGGTGATTTGTTTAACGATGAAGTTAACATATTACCGAGACAATTTTATGCAGGAAATGCATTATTTGACGTATTACCCTTATAAAGGAATTAATGGGAAATAATTTCTTCTGAAAATTAATTTAGCAGAAAATATCCTCTATAAATACAATTTTGGTAAATAAATCTTTGTGTTCTAAAAACTGGATGCTGTGACCTTGTTTCATTCATAGAGCATACCTTTTATCCAAAAAAATAATTATATATTTTAAAGCATTTTTGAACACTTGAGGACTTTTAGATATTTTATTTGACAACCAAATTTTATATTTATTCGATTGTTTCATAACTTTCTTCATTTAATATTATTTTTGGTTAAAAAAACCATAAAAATCCTTTAAGATATTTTAATTCTACATGAAATGTGTTTAATTTTTTTTACTTTTGTGCTGAAAAATAGTCTTATAGCAAGTAACTAGATGTATAAAAATGTTTCAGCTTCTGACGTGTAAACTGCTGAGATACCTGGGAAATATTTTGAATTTACAGCAGTAATTTGTGCCATTAAGTACATAATTTCATTTTACTTCTGAAGTACGAATAATTATTTTCCGACTAAAATTCTTGATATGGCAAAAACATAATTTTTTCGATGTTTACTCATCTTAATAAGTTATTTATGCTTAGTAAATAATTTATTTGTGCATTTATTGTACGAAATAAATATATATTCTTAAAATCGTTAAATTCATAACACCATGTTACATAGTTCTGTTTCTCAAGAGGGCACTGTTAAGCGTCACCTTACTTTACTTGTGTGACAGGTAATAGAGTGTACGATTGCAAGACGCTGGAGTAACCTAATAATTTAAATCCAATTAAAATTATTGTATAAAATGTATATAATTTCAGGTAACTTTTAAAAATAAATGACTCAAAAGACATTATAAAATCATGCTCTTCTGAATTATTTACGAAATGCCGGCGTCCTGGCATAGAAGGATCGAGTTATCCCCCATGTTCTGGGCATCCCAGGTTATAGTCTGGATGGGAAGTACTTTCATCATTTTGTATTTTCATTTAAAATCATTGAATGATAACAGAGCATACATACTTCCCGTATGCTGTTGTTTTCTTATTTAATTTTTGTACCTATGTAAATTTCTTTTATAAAGGGATAATTTCAATGTGAATATGACTTAATAAAAACAATAATATCCAAAGGGCTTTGCTTAAGAATAAGATTCTTCTGTGAAAGTTGATTTTTTTATGGCGATATCTTGCCAAATGCGATAATTTAGATGTGTCATATGTAATGAGGTTTTGAGAATTTGGCCTGCTTTTGGAGTATAAAAATGTAACTTGCTTTAAAATTTTTTACTACCCAAAAATGAGAATTAGGAGCCAAATATTTATAATTATTATCGCTCAGGATTATTATATTCACCTTTTATTGGGAATAATGTTTTTGAGTTTCTAATCCAAAATCAATAAAATAAAAGGTAAATAATTT
>JAPMOQ010004653.1:0-23611 GCA_026543055.1 Argiope trifasciata | reverse complement strand
GTGTCTTTTTCTCATATTGTCTCAACTGTCCCAAATATTCTGAGCGAAAACGTTTTCTCAGGTCACTTCGAATTTTTTGTCGATAAATAAATCTTCTATTCAGGGCTTTTGAGTCCAGAAGATCTAATTCAGGTGTACCGATTTCTTTAACTTCCTGCAAAAACATACAAGGAGTGAGAGGTTCTAGATCATTAGGATCATCACTTATATAAGTGAGTGGTCGACAATTGATGACACTTTCACAGTCACACATGATGGTAGTCAGTTCTTCGAAGTTGAGGGACGTCTGACCTAGAACTTTACGTAGTATTCGCTTGACCATCCCGATCAAGCGTTCCCAAAACCCACCCCACCATGGAGCAGACGGAGGGATGAATTTCCAGTCTATCTTGTTGACTGTACTGTATTGAGCTATCTTACTCCAATTGATCTTTTTGATTAGGTTGTTTGCACCTACGAAGTTTGTGCCATTATCTGAATATACAATCGTGGGTCTTCCTCGACGAGCCACAAATCTTCTGAACGATTGAAGAAAACTTTCTGTAGATAGTGAAGTGGTCAGCTCGAGATGTATAGCTCGATATACTGCACAGGTATAGATGACAATCCAGGACTTCTGATTATTCTTTAAATAAAGAGGACCGGCGAAATCTACTCCTGTAATTTCGAAGACAGAAGCAGCTCTGAGACGGTCAACTGGCAATGGAGCTGTTGGAGTTTCTATTGGTCGTGCGTCAAATCTCTTGCAAGTAACACAGTTCTTGACAACTTTACGGACAGTCTTTCTGTATTTCAGAATCCAGAATTCTTCTCTGAGGTTGCTCATCACTATTTGAACACCTGCATGGCCTAGAGAACAGTGTTTCCAGCGAACAAGTTTTTCAACTAACGAATGTTCACTGGGTAACACGATAGGAAATTTAAAGTTCTTTAAATCTTCCTTTAATGAGAGTCTTGTCCTAATTCGCAAAATTCCATATTCATCTTCTAATAACTGGAATTTTTGTAGACGCTTATCTTGAGGTCCAGTGAATGATTCTTGTTGTACTAACTTTAACAATGAAAGTTCTGCTAGGTTCCTTTCTTCCAATGTTATGCTTCCTAATTTTCTATTGTTCTTTTCTACCTTGCAATTACTGAAAAATCTGTAAATCCAGGACATAACTAGAAGAAGTTTAGGATAAGAAGAGAAAATGTCGTAAATTTTAGACTCCTTTATTGTATTCGTGATGCTAACAATTGTTTTACGTTTTTCACCATTTTTAATATTTTCATCTGGAAAAATATTTGTTTTGGGCCAATTTTCAGGGGATTCTTTTAACCAAGGAGGTCCTAACCACCAGTTGGATTTGGCTAGGTCTTTAAAATCACAACCTCTAGATGGTAAATCTGCTGGGTTCATTTGTCCGGATATATGATTCCAATCGTCTGGGTTGCTTAAAAGACGAATTTCTTTTACACGATTGAAAACAAATGTAGCCCAGTTTTCGTTCTTTTTAATCCAGTAAAGTGCGTTACTAGAATCAGACCAATATCGTGTTGCAACGTCTTCTAATCCCAAGCTCTCTTTCACGGATTGACATAGTCGAGCACCTATATTACAGGCCAAAAGTTCAAGTCTAGACATCGTAATTGTTTTAAGTGGGGCGACTCTTGATCTAGCTTGTATCAAATTACAATGAACTGAATCGTCACTTTCACTCCTGAGAAAAATACACGTAGCGTACGATTTCTCCGAAGCATCGCAAAATACATGCAAAGTTATATTTCTAAGTGCTTCATTTTTATCTAGACTTCTAGGAATATAAATATCATTTAAAAATTTCAGTTGATTTTTCCACTTCAAAAATTTATTTGCTATGTAAGATGGCAATTCAGTATCCCAACTTATTTTTAATTTCCAACATTCCTGTAGTAGAAATTTTGGCATTAATGTAGACGGACAGGTAAATCCAATTGGGTCAAATATTTTATGCACAATCGATAAAATGATTCTTTTTGTTAAAGGTTTATCTTCTATGGCGGAATCTAAATCTCGTAAGTCAACAGTTAGAGAGTCACTTTTTATTTTCCATTTTAAGCCTAACACTGAAACGGATTTCTCTTCTATTAAATCAGATTCTTCAAAAGGGGTATGCTCCCACCCTCGCAAATTAAATTTTGCTGGGCCAAGTATTTCCTGTGACTCTTCAATGAACTTTATCAGTTCTTCTTTACTGTCCACACTATGGACACAATTGTCCACATAAAATGATTTCAGAAGTTTTAGGGCTGTTTCTTTGTAGACAGGGGGAGCATTTTTCAAATGAAATTCAAGAGTGGCTCCTAGTAAAAAAGGGCTTGAGGTTATTCCAAAAACAACTCTCCTATGCTGAAAGATTCTTAACTGTTCTTTTTTCCCTTCCTGCCACCACAAAAATTTTAAATAAGGCCTATCCTGTTCATGGAGCTCAATTTGCAAAAATGCTTTTTCAATATCGGCAATAACTCCGTATTTTCCCATTCTGAATCTATTTAGGAGAGAGGGAATTAGCTCTACCAAATTGGGCCCCTTTTCTAAACAATCATTAATTGATGGTGAATTTTTATCTCTGGCAGAGCCATCGAAGACTGGCCTAATCTTTGTCGTAGAGTTTTCTTTAAAAACAGGACGGTGAGGTAAATAATGTTCTGGTTCTGAGCTAGATACTTCCTCAATAATACCCTCATCTAACCAGTCATCAAAAATGGTTTCATATTCTTTAATTTTCCCCAATTTGTTAAGAGATTTAATACAATTAACAAGTCTCTTTTCGGAAATGTCCTTACAATTCGTTAATGGGGGATGACCCTCCACCCAAGGCAAACGCACTTGATACCTCCCTTCTTTGTTTCTACTAACAGTTTGGGAAAAATGTTCTTTAGCAGCTAATTCTATTTCTTCACGAGTTTTATTTTGACTCGGTTCACAAATTCCAAGTGTATCTAATCGCCATAAATCAGAAATGTTTACGTCATTAACGTGACAGGATAGAACAGTATTTGTGCTGTCATGTTTTTCTATTTCATTCGTCTTTCCCATCAACGTCCAACCTAACTTAGTTCCTACACATACTAACCCTGAACTAAGCTCCTCTACTCTCCCAGTTAACAGCTTACCCGCAACATCTGCCCCAATTAGCAAATGAATCTCTAAAGGGGATGATTTATACAGTAATTGATCATCAGAAGTATGCGATACATCAGTTAAAAATATCTTCTTAGATTTAAGATCTTTTACATAGGGGAACAAATTTATTCTCGAAATATTGGAACAAATTGTTTCCTGATCTAACACTTCAAAATTACAATGGTAACTGTTATCTACATTACTTAAATGAACCAAATATTTTTTATGGCTTTCAGTTTTTTCTAAACCCCCAAATAAAGAATGTAAAATAGATTCCTCATTAATTACTTCATATTCCATACTTTCTGCTGCATATTTTGACATGTATGAGCTTTCTGACCCGCTATCAATTAATACACGAATGTTTCTAGTTTTATCCTTTCCGCGAATTTTAACCACTAATGTTTGTAAATAAACTTGCCGCATGCATGTTTTATTAGTTAAAGAACTCTCCGCAACAATTTTATCTTCCGACTTCCTTTCCTTATTTTTATTTTCCGAAAACTCATCATTACCTTTACACATTATAGGCAAATGATTCCCTTTACATATTGAACAATTAAATGTATGCTTACAAAAACGCGCGACATGTCTAGGTTTAGATTTTAAACATCGGAAACAGACTCCGCGATTTAAAAGTATTTCCTTCTTTTTCTCGAATGTTAAACTCTTCGCGAACCTACAATCCTCTCGGTTTAAATGCGACTTATCGCAAAACGCACATTCCTTATACTTCGATTCAGCCGAATAAGTGTTTCGTCTAGTAGAGTTGTTAATTAAATCAGTGGCTGATGGTCTGGACCTTGGATTATTTTCTCGCGAATGACTAATAGGTTTTTTGTTATGGTTATCTAAGTCGAAAGAGGAACGCGCAATAACTAATTTCTGTTCGGATTCTATTTCTTGTTTAAGAAAATTTAACAAATGTGCTAGCCTATCATTTCCTGTAGATTCTGCAGTTAATTCACGTTGAGTGCGCTCATAAATTCTTAGCAGATCAGGGGGGAGGCAGGATTCTAATAGAGGGAAAAGTAAAACAGCAGAAAAATCATCTTTAGCTACTCCTAACGTTTTCAGCGACCTTAATAGGCCCTCTAAAGTATCATAAAGTTTCACTAGTGAATACTTTTGGCCTTGAGGGTTAGCGTTATTTATTACAACTGAAAGTAACTCTCTAACGTAGACTTCTATCAACAAATCGTCTCTTCCAAAACGCAGCTTAAGAGCTGTTATGGCTTCATCGTAATTTCTACCAGATGGGGGAAAAGATTCAACAAGCATTCTGGCCGGCGAGTTTTTTACTGTCGCTTGCAATAGGTATTGAAATTTATCATCATCCACTATTTCGGGGTCTTCGTGGATTTTTTTAAATTGTCCCCACCAAGGTAGAAATTCTTTTAAGTTGCCATTAAACTGGCTTAATACAATTTCTGGTAACTTTATTTTTCTATTACCATTTATGCAATTGTTGGAAGTGTCCTTCGTTATATTTTCTTCGCGTTTTGGTTTTTCAAGTAAATTCAAACGCCTTTCTAGTTTCGTTTTTGTTTCCAAATATTTCTCTTCATAATCTATGACAGCTACGTATTCTCTATCAAACGTTTGTTGTGTACATGTTTTATCCTCTTGCATAATATTTAAAATTTTAGAATCTAAATCTTTAAGGTCTTTGTATTTTTGTTCTATAAGAACAATCTGTGCCGCAAGAATATCTGTATCCTCAATTTTTTTCTCTAGTAATTCTGATGCTTTATTCAGCACTCTCGTAAGAGCTGTCCTTAAAGGAGCTCTTAACTTTTTAATGGCGTCTATATCCATCTCAAATTAGAAAATTACGCATATATGTTTGCGAAAATTTTTCAATCTTATAAATGCACTTTCAATCTCAAATAAGAATATCAAGGCAGGGGATGCCAGATTTTGAGTTTCTAATCCAAAATCAATAAAATAAAAGGTAAATAATTTCTTACCTTTGCTGCCACGGGTTCATCGATAAAAACATCTCTGTAAATAAGGTTTGAAGAAAAAGAGTGCAGTTTCGGTATAATCCTTTTTTATTTTCTTCTAGGGCACAGACATAATATGATTATGAATAATATATACATGTATTATTTACAACGCGCTTACATGATCATTAATTCGGCCATCTTCCGACGTTTAACGATACGTCGGTCTCACACAAAATCTCTCAAGCATCTGAAGATCTGGCGGAAGGAATATCTACTGACGTCAGCAGAGCGCGTGGGCGCCAAGGTTATAACATATGAATCTGCTGACTCACGTTTTCCAACAAATGTGGTTGATTCATTTTTTTCAACCCTATTATATTTGTCGCAACAATTTAATTCAAGATTTCATCGATTCAACAGCAATTGCACACATTGCATACATAGAGAATCTTATCTTATTAAAGTAACAACTGGCTGTAATTCATTTTTTAATATTTATTCAATGAATAGAATCCTTTATATATTTCTTTGCTCGCAACAAAAATATTGATTTTAATCTAAACAATTTTATAAAGCAAAGGTAGTAAGAAATATTACTGTAATGATTACACTATTGTACTATCAAATGGTTTAAATGAATTTTTCTACATATATTTACGCATATTGAGCCAAATTTCACTATATTTATTTCAAAGAAAATATGAAATGTCGTTCTATAAAAAGGAATGTATTAATAAAATTTTGTTTTTTCATTCAAACAATGTTTATATTTCATTCCCTTTGGATTAGAATCTCAAATATTCTAACTATTTCATTTAACCAGTAGCAATAATTTTTTTTAAATATTGAAAGCGAAGTAATAATTTTACAGTTCATTATAAAACTATCTGTTCTGTAACACTTCATTTTATTCAAGGGCGTTTTTATTAGAAAGCGAAATTTCGTGCAAACAATTAAATTATATGCGATACCGCCTATGCAGAGCAATCATTCAGAGACTAAATATACTGTCTAATGTACTTTGAATGCATTCAATGAATTTTAATACTTTGGCTTTTATTTTTATCTAATAACACAGCTAGATTCGAAAAGATCAGACATATTTTGGTTCGTTTTTAAAATTCTAATAAAACTATCCTGGTTCTCTTTCTATAAATATTGAATATTATGAATGATAATGTTTTTTAAGAATTTTATATGATATTTTCTCAAATACTGAGCAATATTTTGAATTAAAATGTTTTGGCATAATTTGAAAATATTGTGAGCATATTTGGCCATCATATTAATGGTGCATCATATGATATTAAAAATATAATTGGTTTCTAACTTCTGTATAGCAGGGAATTTTAGACAATAGAAAACTTGACGACAATCGTTATATTGAAGTGAATCCTTCGACATTTCACAAATATTAGAAAAGATATTCCTTTTGAGAAATTTTTTACATTTCAGTTATCTGCATGGAAATTGACTAAATTAATAATAAACATGAACGTGTATGTTTGTTATCGCTTTACAAGCCTAACCGTTTAAATTGCAGCAATTAAACGTGCCTGCTATATATCTTGGTGGGTGGAAATCTGATGAATATTTTGAAACTTTAAATAATTAAAAATTAGGCTTAGAAGAGCTTTTCCCTGGCTTACATCCGAAAATTTTATTACACAAGAAACAATTTTGCATCATTCCAAAATTTAAACAACTGTTTTTGATTAACATATTAGTAGTAATTAACAGAAGTGCGAAGTTTAATTGAAATTCTGTAATTTAAAAAAAATAATTTCTTTTCTTATTTCCAGAACAATAGATTACATTGTTGATTTTAATTTCGAAGTATTTTTCCTTATTTCAACAAATAATTGTGCAAATTTCTTTCATTGTTAAAAACAAAATAAACGATTTTTGTTTAAAAAAATTACTGCATAATTATGAGATGAATGAAACAATGAAGCTCTGTTGCAATATTTTTAAAATTTAGAAAATAGATAAATCTGATATTTACGTTTTTAATATCCCTGTGTTGCTATCGATTATCTCCATCAAAGATATTTTTGCAAGCGATAGCCTCATGGTAGGTTGGTGGCATCGATAGTTAAGTCATAAGTTTGGGTTTTCTACCCAATTTTAGATGGGTTCAAATCAACAACTCATTATGTTCGTTCATCATGACTCATTCAGCAAGTCAAATCTTCAAAGAAATGCTTTATATTAAATAGATGATTCCGGAATATATTGTAGGAAAGAGATTGTACAGCATTTTGTATACTCAAACAAAAAATGTAATCCATTCTTTAAGATTCATAAAATAGCTCTATAATTTAAAAATATGTAACGGCATCTATTTAGTCTTTAATTATAGACAAAAGTAATATAATTCTTTACATAACAATAATAATAGTAATAATATCGATGGTAATGTAGAATTCAAACACACACATATAATTGTATAAACACCGATGAAGATAGATTAGTTTAAGAAAAAATGAAATTATGCTTATATCTGTATAAAACACACTTCACCGTTCTAATTATTAGCTTATGGCAAATTTATCCTCTTTTAATAAAAGTAATTATATTTATGTAATATTTTTTATTGCAATGCGTTCAATCACAAAATCTGAAAATCCAGCTATTTAATCAAATAACAAAAAGCCTTATCTGTAAAATTACAGATATTTGAATAAGTATAAAAGGGGCCCCTATAATATTATAATGCGTAATAACAATTACATAATACGTAATTAATGGTTTTAAAATTAATGTTTTCTGAAAATATTGAAATAGATGACTTGAGATTAATCGGTTCATACATATGGACATTGCACAGCATCTTCCTTCTTTAGAACTTTTCTGTTTTATGGGGACAATCCTCAAAAAAGTAGCCAAATAAAAATTAGTCGAAAAAAGAGAAACACCGCCAAAAGTCTCTAAAAATGCAAATTTATTGTTTAAATTCGTCAAATTCATGCTATTCACTTGGCGATTTTGTTGAAATTGGCGACATTTGTTTTGCCATTCGCTTGGCTTGGTGATTTGATTCCCGTTTGGCCCAGATTGGCGACATCTTACGCCCGTATAACTGAAAAGTGCCCCTTCATTTGCAGTAATTACTATCAATTTGTTGAAATTGATGTAAATGATATCCTATAGTTTTGATCTCAGTGCCATTAGTATCAATTATTGAAACTAATAATTTTCTTTCGAATGGAAGGTATAATGGCGATGAAAAAGAGTGAACTGCATAAATGCAGATAATCTTTGTTATAAACGGATTTATGCATGTACTGAAAACTTATTTAAAATTTTCAATAAGTTAGTAAACTGCCAGAAATGTAAGCAAATTTTGAGATAAAGAAAAAGGACAAAATATCAGTTCCAAAAACATTATTAGCCGTCATTTCAAGAATAAACTAACTGTTTGATCAATTATAATTAACGCTTTCTGAGAATTGCATTTTAAAATACAGATGATTAATTTCAAATATTCGCCTTCTTTTAATGATCAAGAATTTTTTAAGTACTTTATTACAACGGGGAAGTTTTTAAACACAGTTGCAGTACACTGTACAAATTAGCTGATAGCGGTATGTAATACTTTCACAGAAGTTAATTGATTACATTATTCATTCTTCACTAATAAATAATAGACAAAGTTTAAAAGTATAGGATATATATAGGAAAAAATAGGATGAAAATATAGGAAAAGTTATAAATGTAGGAATGCATAATACAGATTGTAATTTGTTAAAAATGAAATGTGAGAAATTTTGTTTGTCGATTCCTTAATTTAACTAATTAATGATTTGGTTTTAAAATTTTACTTTAGAATCAAGCATTTGCTTAGGCTCCATCTCAGTCGTAACCGAAAGGTCGCGGGTTCTGTCCTCGTCTCGGCCAAAGACCGCCGTGTTGACTAATGGCAGTTGGGGCAAGTTAAATAGGTCGCGACTGCAAAGTCCTCCAAGTTCCCATAACAAAACGATACCTCTGGGGGTACTGAATCAGGGATGAGTCGGTCTCTGATTTGGATCTAAATTCTGACTTGCGGATGGATGAATGAGTGTATGAATGAGTTCGACAGCCCCCTTAAAAGGGTTGTGGCGTGTGTGTTCGAGCAAAGTCGTACTTTCACCTGAATGGTGCTCGTTAACAGCGTTAATTCGAAGGAGCTACGCTCATTCGTGCTTAGTATGACCAAGTGGCATTAGAACCACCACCAACATGGATAAAAAAACTGCTGACTCATACTTAACGTTTCAAGACAATTATTTATGGATGATTAGTTTTAATATATTTATGCATAGTTTCAAGTTTTGCTTGTCTACAAAAATTCTGTCTATTTAATTTCTCCTAAAGGCAGATTAGTTTCAGGAAACATCATTTTTTGAATAAAATGCTATTAATTCAACCTGTTTAAGCTATTGTTCAAAATAATTTATATAAAATTAAATATTATATCGTTTTGATACTTTATAAAAGAAAACAAATGTATGGGTCGCAGGTTAAAGCTAAGATCATGTCAACATTATTCAAGCTCCTGCCATATTAAATATATAATTAAATTAAAATTTATATAAATTTAAGGATTTCATTCCTGAAAATTAAAAAAAAAAAACTACATTTAAAGTTTTATCTGGAAATAAAATTTAGTTATTTTAAGATTATTTTTTAGGGCATAATGGCCTTAAAAATTATACTTCGTTAATGTTAAAATAAAATTATGAGCTTTCAAAATTTCTTAAAAAATAGAATGACTATTTACAGGGAATATAAATATAATGTATTTTATTAATTTTCTTTCCATAGTTTCAGCTCATAAATTTATTTTAGCAGTAAAACAATTTAACAAAATGGATAATTTGAAACTTTTGTTTTTTTCTAAATTATGATAGAAATTAATGTAGGATGCCATTTTATGAGAATGCAATATTTCAACTTATGTCTTTGAATAACATTTCCATTACATTGAAATTTTATATTCTCTTATGCACTCAGGGAAAACATTTCAAATTTTTATTTTTATTTTCTGTTGAAATGAATCTTGATAATATATTTTAAAAACATTATTTCTTAAATTTTTATAGGTTTCAATATATGATATTAACCTTCGTAGCATTTTCATATTTCGGGAATCAAAGTAGTGACATCTTTCCAGTGCAATATGTTTTATTGTTAATCTAAACTGAAATTTGGCGGCCAATATTGTTAAAATATTTTGATGTCTTAATAAAATGACAGAAGAAAATTGCGCTTCCTACTGAATAATACTAGGATACGTACTTGCAGTTATGTAGTTTTTGAATATACAAACCAAATTATTTCTTACTACAACATATCAGACTTTATATGTTTTTGATAAAAAGTGCCTAATTGATTTCCAATAATATTTGTTGATGTTTGTTATGTTCGTTCCTGTTATATATTTCTTTAAAAATCAGAAATACTTAATGTGACTTGCCCTTGCCAATCAAATACTATATGTAACTTGTCTTTTAATGGCTTCATCATCAAAATATTTCTAAAGTTCAAATTTTGATGGTCATATAATTTACTCATGCAGTTATAAACATATGAGTTGTAGTACGAGGCCTAGCCCCGGGAGGTGCTTATCCTCGATCAGAGTAGGGGGATTCCCACGGCCCATTCCCGTCTGCAGACGAGCCACGTGCCACCCGTTGACAGCTCTTGCGGTTTTGTGGTCCCTTTGATGATCCGTCTACTTACCGCCAAGAAGTCGGTAAGTAGACGGGCCATCAAAGGACCAAGAAGGGGCGAAAGGGGAAACGCATCCTCCTGGCTATGGGGGAGTGTGGTCCCCCAGTGGGTGGGAGATCTGATTTATGGCAGAATCCGTGTATCCTCGCGTCGTCGGAATGCCGCTTAAGGTAGCTGAGGCCTGGCTTTTCTCCGGGAGATCGGTATAAGTAGTTGGAGAGGGTTGAGTGGGTAGGTGGGTGGGCATGTGTCCAGACTCAATACTATTGGCTGTTAGCATGGGGGAGTGTGAGGGAGCGTGACGGCCAGATCAACTTGGAAAATTTTCTTAGTATAAAGATTTTAGTTGGTAATTTCAGTTACTGAAGACTGTTGTAGGTAATTAAGAGGAATTCATTGGATTTAAGTTTAGGAATTATATAGAAGTATGTTGCGGATCCTTTTGATTTTAATATCTGGGTGGTATTTGGGGATATTATTTATAGAGCTATTGTCAATGTTACTGAGGTTGTTAAAGAATTTTTCGGCGAGTTTTGCCATGAACTTTTTGAGGGGTGGGTAATCCAGACAATAATACATATCAGTATTACGTATGTAGTAGTGCATATTACAGAATTGCCTGATTAGTTTATTTTGTTGAATTTCGATCAAGCGCACGTTGGATCTGGCCGCATAACCCCAAACAAGGCAAGCATACGTTAGTACTGGGCGCAAATAGGCGGTGTAAATAAGTATTTTATTCTGCCTGCTCATTTTGGAGTTTCGAGAAATTAAGGGATAGAATTTACGAGTTAGGTCTCGAAACTTATTCACTGTATAGTTAAAATGGGGTTTCCAAGTTAGCTTGCTGTCTAATATGACTCCTAAATATTTACATTCCTTAGACCACGGGATGGATTTAGGCCTTAAGCCGGCAATATATCATATGGCTATCTAATTATGTGTCAGCTCTGGCAAAATTCAACTGTAAATTAAAGTGGAAATGATTAAACGGCAAATTGATATAAAAACATTTTTTACCGAAATCAAGCATTTTTAAAAAAATATAAGTAAAAGAGAATCATTATGTATACTACTGAATAATTACAATTGCAATTAATTTATGTAATATTTCAAGAATTATTCAACAAAGATTCATCATAAATTTCAGGTTTTATTTTTATTTTCATGAAGATTTAAATGATGCGAATAATATTTCCTGTTATTTTAGACTTTTTAGACCCTTTTTATCAATGCATTTCTATTATTAAAGTTTTATAAATTAGCCGTTGAACCTTGAATAGAAAATATATATATTAAACCATGTTTATCTTAAATATTAATTATTATCTTATATTATTATCTTAATTATTATCTTATTAATTATTATCTTATATTATTATCTTATTAATTATTATCTTATATTATTATATATATTATTATCTTAAATATTAATTATTTACTTAATTAATAATATTGTAATAGTCACAAGAATTTTTCTTCACATTTTCTTTTTAGAAAATACATAGTTCATATTATTTAATTTCATGCAGATAAGTGCTGAAAATTACATTTTTATATGTTTTATTTGCAATAATTATTTATTTTTTTATTTCAGTTTTTGTTTATCTGAAGGCAACATATTGATAAAACATAGTTTTTCTCCTTTCACCTATAACGTGTTCGTGCAGATTAAATTTTATTGTTTTGTGCAAAATATATCGATGAAACATATAGTTAAAATATTTCTTTAATATAATAGAAGCTTGAGTTGTATGTTAAAATACTGATACTATTAGAAAGCTAATTTTCTAATCTTTACTTTGATGTAAGAATCATCTTTATGCAATAATATTTTCGGAAGTTATTGCGAAAAAGCGTTGACATTTCACTTAATTTTTAATTAATTCAAATTCTAATTAAAAATTCGAAAAAAGGGCGGCGAGTTCACATTCCAGACCTCCAAGATATACATGTACCAAATTTGGTAGCTGTAGTCAACGGTCTGAACTGTTTAGCCCCAGCACACACGCACACATTGAGCTTTATTATTATAGATTATGTCCGGGTGATTAATTGTATTATTTTTAAGGATCTTAGTCAATATATTTTCAATTGCAATTCAATTTTGGAAATTTCCTTTCTAATACAAAACGCTATTTCTGAATCTAATAAAAAATAGTCGAAGAACACAAGTTCAAAAGTCACATACGGAATTATGTATTGCAGAATGATGCAACAAAAAACTTCCTTAATATAATTTTAAAATTCAGCAATTACAAAAAAAGGAAGAACACGATTTTATTTACATCTTGCTAAATTACAAATTTTCTGCATGAAATATCGCTCATAAGAATTTTACATTTCATAAAATTAATTTAATTCAAAGAGTGTGAAATTCAACACTTTTAATGTTGAATAATTGACAGAATTGATAATTAATTATAACGGAATATATAACATAAAATGAAAATAGAGTTCCAGAATTAAGTAAAGAAAGAAATATGACTACCGCACTGCAGTAGATTGCATGAATCCTAAAATGAATGTAGTTACTAATTTTAAAAATGCGATGCAGATATTTTCCATCCATAATTTTACTAGGATATGTTCTCAGTGAATTGAGAGCATGCAGTGTACTAACAATAATTTTTCTGAAAACTTTAATGGACTAATGATTAATCTTCTATATGTATAGAAAATTGAATGATTCTGGCGCATCCGTAATTGTCAGTTTTATTTAAAGAAACAGCTACAGTCCTGACTCTAAGTTAGAGCTCAAATTTTCGTACATTAAAATACTAATCTTCTTAATTAAATAAGAGTATAAAACACATCATTCAACACGAGCTTAGGATTCTCTTCTTGCAACGCTCCAGAAATCCTTTTTTCTAAGAGCTCATCTAATGCAAAAATCAAATTTTAAAACAATTACCTGATATTGGCATTTAAGGAGCTCCCGCCTCGTTGAAGAGGTTATCTCCCTCCTGGTAGAATAAAGTATTTACATCGGATGTGCCTTTTGCTGCGAAGTGGCAGGAAATGAATTCCAGCCTATACTGATTACTTTTTGAAGGCATGGGTGAGCGAGTGGGTCCGGTCTTTCGTCCAATGAGGATACATCTGCCAGGTGGTGGTGTCTCCAAGTAGTGCCATGTGCAGAACCGGGTTTGAGTTTAGTTTGAGTTTAATTATACTAACGACCAGTTTAAAGCAACACGAGGGCTATTTTGGGACCCACCTCGTGATTTTGAACCATGGTCAGATGACGAGGACGACACCTGAACTGGCACCCCCCTCTCCACACCACACCACACCAGCGGGAGGACGTTTGGCCTGACAGATTTAACGTGCAAGGGACTTCCTCACACGACGGTTCTTCTGTGGAAGCGAGTCTCGAACCTGAAACCCTCCGGTTCCGAAGCCGAGACTTCATCCCCAGGCCACCACGGCCCATGCAGAACCGGGAAAAGTGTAGCTACTCACGGTTGAGGGATACTTTGTTGCTTTCTTTCAATTGTTTGATTTTAGTCAATGGGACGTAAGTCTATTGGTAATGAAAGGATTGGTACCTGAAAACATTGGCCTGGAGTAGGGACTATTGCAATAAAACAATATTTCTGGGCCTTTTAATTTTTAAGTTGGAGAGGCATTTGTCGATCTTTTTAGTAGCTTCATTGTCTTTGAGGTCCATTCTATTATAAAAATGTGTAGAGAGTTTATGTACGGTTTCTGAAAATGAGTTATAGTTAATTGCTTTAGGTAGGTCTGCAGTTCTCATGTACCAAGTCGCGTTACATATTTTCTTATAATTCTGTTATGCTGTCGTTGTATAATTTTAAAATTGATTTTGGCTTCATATTCCCATACGGGGCATAAGTACATGAGTACTGGACGCAAATAGTCTGTAAAAATAAGCATTTTCATAACCCTATGTAATTTGGAATTTCGAGCTGACAGGGGGTAAAATTTACGGGATAGGGCTCGAAACTTATCTATACTTATAATAAAGCTCAATGTGTGTGTGTGTGTTGGCGCTCTACAGGTCAGACCGTTGGACCTACAGCTACCAAATTTGGTACATGTATACCTTGGAGGTTGGGAATGTGCACCTCGGAGCCCTTTTTTCGAATTTTTAATTAGAATTAGAATTAATTAAAATTTAAGCGAAATTTTGACGTTTTTCCGCTATAACTTCCGAAAATGTTGTTGCACAAACATGATTTTTATATCAATTTAAAGATTAAAAAATTAGCTCTCTAACAGTATCAATTTTTTAATTTATAACGTAAGCTTCTATTTTTAACGAATTTTTAAAGAAATATTTAAACCATGTTTTTATCGCGTGACTGGATAAAATAAAAGAATGCCGGAAGTTCGAATTAAAAAAAATATCATCGCATAATAAATCTAAAGAAATGCTACTTTTAACACGTGACTGGATAAAATAAATATAAAATGTGATATTTTCTTTAAAAAATGCAAGGCAAAGGATTCTATGAACGTTTGCAATATTTAAATCATTAATTGAATAAATTATCTTTATTTATACAGGATATGTATTCAAATTCCTTTCCAATGGCCAATTTGTGAAATATTATTAATAGGCATATATATTGTTTAATACTATTTATTTGATCTAAATGAAGTAAATAATTACATTTTATGTAGTTTGAGTCAAACAATGCATTTATGAATAATGAGTTTTAGATTTCTTCATACTTTGCTCTGTGAGCCATATTTTACAAAATAATTTTATTAATATTTTAAATAAAAATTGCTACATCAATCAGTCTTCTAAATCAATAATTAAAACTGACTGATTTATAAAATGAAAGAATATTACTAGGAAAACGCGTTCTTTTAGAACTTTCAGCCCATAATCTTAAAGCAAATATTAATTTCAGGCCAATCGATGCCCGGAGTTATTTCAAGGCTAATGAATGTGATTCAATTGAAAACTTTGAACCCATTACTCATGGCGAACCAGCTGGTCGCCAAAGGGGGCTAGTCTATAATAAATTTAAAAAAAAACTTTTTCCAAGTGCTATTTAAAATTACACCTGAATATTTAGCTTTCTGAGACCACGGTACAAGGTTGCTTTTGATCTGAACTGTTGGGTAATCTGGTTGCTATCGATCAATGTGAAACACGACTACTTCGGTTTTTGTGCCGTTGAATTCAATTTTCCATTGTAGGAACCATTCCTCTAATTATTTCAGGTTATTTAGCGAGGTGTGTAAGAAGTTCGTATTTTAATTTCGGGCTAGTAGGGCTGCGTCGCCTTCAAGTAAGCACAACAGAATGTTGAATTGTTTGGAGGTGACTATTACACACATCGACAACAGCACCGAGCCCGGCTTAGAAGCCAGCGTTACGTCTAAGATAAAAGTTTTTGAGTCAGGATAATTATGTACTACCCTGACTTTCTTAAATGTTCAACAGCAAAGAAGATTATAGTTAGACCCTCAAACGTTTTGATATACACTATTAATAGTTAAAAATAGTGGTAATTATATGAGATGTTAAAAGGATCTTTAGACACACGTTTAACTGTATGAAAATATTACTGGTATTGTTTAATTCACAAGGAAGGCTGTTAACTGCAATGATTTTATCTCTTTTTTTAAAATTAATCATCAATTCTATGATTGGCGGCAAGATATTTGTGAATTCACTTATAAATTAATTATAATTTTAAAAAAAATGGGAATTTAGCAAAATAAATCTAGATTTAAAAAAAGCAAATTAATGCAATTTTAAGAAAGTAAAGGAATTTAACTAAATAAAATATTTCATAAGCCTCTTTTGTCAAAAATTACTAAATTTTATATTCAGTCAGCAAAAAAGGATTGAAAAATGAAAAACGTAAATTTAAGGAGGCAAAAAAAATCGGAAAGGAAAATCGATATATTTCCTAGGAAAAAAATTAAAAGCCATTAATATTGATATCAATTTCAAAAACTCCTAAGAAAACGCTGAAATTACATGGACGTTATATGTAAAATATTCAAGTTGAAAAGAAAAAAAATTAAAATTAAATTAAAAATAACTTTATTCAAAAAATACTTGTTATTTATAAAAGGAATTTCAATAAATTGTAAGATTCAGATTTTTTGTTGTTGTTCCTAATGGTACTTGTCATTGGTAAGCCCGCAGACCAAAGAACCAATGCGATTTAATCCGAATTGTGCGTCTCTTGCTTTCTAAGTAGCGCCATTTAGGACCAAGAGTACGAGATTCTGATTTTTAGTTATAGTAAATGTATTGTATGTTGATATTTGGAATATTTGTTCTAGGAAAAAAAAATAAATAGATTTCCTATATTAGTTTGAGTTTTTCTGCGATTTATTTTCTATATTATTCCAATTGTTGCATCATTTCTTGTGCTTTCGTATGATAAGAATAATAAAGTTAAATGTTAATAACCGCAAGTGAGGTACTTATCAATGCGAGATACTTACAGGGTGATCAGCGAATAAGCCTTGATTTCAAAATTAATTATCGCTAAAAAAGACCGATGGAAGTATGGGGTAAACTGTACGTTTATTGGCAAAACTGTAAAAATAATGTACAAAAGTTGTAAAATTTAGCTACAAAAATCGTTAACAGTTGGCTTTCTGAGCTGAAAACTCTTTCTCTGAAAGGAGTCTTTAAAAAAACAATAAAATGATGCGGCCTTTGCAATCAAAATACAATTTTTTCAAAATGTTTACCGTTGTTGAATAAAAATTTGACATCACGTCTTGAAATGTCTCAACGGAAATGGAATCACTTGCATAATTCTATCGATCTTTGTTGTAAAAATATTTAATTTTGAAATCAGGGCTTATTCGCTGATCACCCTGTATCAATAGATTAGTGAGGTACATTGATGTATACATATCAAATTTAATTAATGAAAACAGCATCTTCTGAATATAACAATTTAGAATGATATTAGAAAAAGCTCAAAGTTCCAAACCATTTCCCTATATATCTCTTATAACTTATATTTCTTGAGACATCTCGTGGAGCCTTTAGAAAGTATATCAGACTAAGATTGTTTTTGAATTAAAATACCACCTGTGAAATAGATTATGAGAAAAGTACGTATTGAAACAACGTGACTTGTCGCTTAAAGTGAAACTCATAGCTTAAGTGTGTTATTTTCAATTACGTTTATTAAATGATAGCAGTATAAATTTATTTAATTAAAAACTTTTAAAAATATTTTTTTAATTCCTAAATGGTGCATGAATTTGTTATTTAAATCTGAGGATTTACGCCTGAGACACAAACGCTTTACCTTTCTCGTACTCTATCACAGACGGATGGCTGAGATTTGCCCTTTGTGTTCAATATATATATATACATTACCTCTCAGAAAAAGAGGATTTTTTTTTGCGAAAAGTCATCTGTTATTCAATTTTCACATGGTTATTCTTTAACTAAAAACATAAAATTTGTGCCACGTGACAAAAAAAGAATTCGGTGAAAAGAAATAGAATGGAGAATGAAGTATAATTTAGGAATGATAGACAGTTCCTTTAAAAATATATTGAACACAATGAAATTTTTGAAGTTCACAATGAATTTTTTGAAATTATTGGATTTGAAAGACTTATTTTCAGACAGTTCTGTACAGCTTTATTCAAAATTATTAGGAATTCTGGATCTTAAATTATGAAATGTAATGCATTCATGTTATGTTACTTTTTTGTTATAACATTACCTAAGTTAATATAGTATTCGATCAGCTTGTATTGATAAACCGTAATAGAAGAATAAATAAAATAACTAATATAATATAATATATAAATTAATAATAAACTTAATAAAAATTATAATCTAAATGGTTATATATATTGACTATATTTCGGCAAATTAAAGACATCGAATATAATGTTTAAAAATTGCATATAAATATTGAAATGTTAAGCAGAAATTTCTCATAATATCAATTTGAAATTTCAACAATTACGAAACAACGGAAGAATATTAACACTCTTCTCTATGAAATAATGCTTATAAAAGTTTTATACTTCTTAAAGTTCATTTAATTTAAAACGTGTGAAATTTGATATTTTTATGGTATTTTATTTATATAGAATTTCCCAAATTAAAGGTATGAACGAAGTCTTTATCAACTACCGCTATTTCATATTTTTAGTACTAAATAAAATTATGTGCATTATAATATGCAAACTGTCATCTCCAATGTTTTATTTTTATGAACCAGAATTCTTGGAAGGAAAGTATTATGAGCAATTTAAGAATGTTGAAGGAAAATAATGCAATCAGAATCAATTAATACAAGCAGAATTTTTATTTATATAGAATGGTGGAATTCTAAACAATGGTTGACAATTTTTTTTTCTTGACTAGTTGTTGAAGATTAGTCATCCCAAATTCCATAAAGAAATGCTCTCAGTGACTAGACAGCTGGCAGCTTACTAACTATAATTTCTCTGAAAGCATTACAGGACTGACGATCTACCAATACGCATCACATCCTTTTCCTTCAACATTCTTAAATTGCTCATGATGCTTTCCTTCCAAGAATTCTGTTTCATAAAAATAAATCATTGGAGATGACAGTTTATATATTATAATGCACATAATTTTATTTAGTACTAAAAATACGAAATAACGGTAGTTGATAAAGACTTCGTACATACCTTTAACAAGGAAATGTGAAAATATTACTGCTGTTAAGAAATTTACTATAGAGGTCGTTTAACTGCAATGATTTTATCTCAAGTCCTTTTTAAAATTTATTATCGATTCTTCTATTTTTTATGTTTGTTAATATAATAATAAAATAATCACAGTTTCATTTTTAAAATAAGAATTTGGTAAAATAGATTTGTAAAAAATGGTCCAATTAAAACCAAAAAACACAGATATTTGAAAAGATTTGAAATAATAAGTCTCGGGAATGAGAAATACTTATTCATAAGGTTTTTATAAATTAAATAAAAATCTACATAAGACCTAACTGATTTTAAAATTTAAAGATACCCCAACATCTTTTTGTAATATACAAAAAGTGTTTGATCAATAAAATATAGATCAGTTCTCTCAAATTATTATTTTATTAAAAATTAATAAACTTCATATTCAGTCAACAATAATACATTAAAAAAAGCAAAACCTTAATTAACTGGCAAAAAATCAAAATGAAAAATTTATGTTTGGCTATAAGGAAAAATTTATTTTTTTTCTTATAGCTTTTTCCTTTCCAAAAGCTTCTTGGAAAATGCTGAAATCACAGGAAAATTAGCTAATACATTTAAGATGAAAAGCAAAAGTTATATAAAAAGATGGATATTAACTTTATTCAAAAATACTGCAGTTTAGAAAAATAATTTCTAACAAGTTCAAGTACTTGATTTTCCAATATAGTACATCTATATTGATTTTTGGAATATGAGTTATTTTTGGATAGTGAGGTATTTTTCAATGTATAAACGCCAAATATCAATTATAAAATCAAGATCTTCTGAATTTAATAATTGAGAAGGTATATTGAAAAAAGTACTGAGTGAAAGCATTTTTCTCTCTCACCCTCTTTTTTAACATATATTCATAGAAACATCCAATGGAGTCTTTAGTAGGAACTAAATATTTTATTCGTGAATTAAAATCCAATCTGTGGTATGCATAAAGAAGGAAATACGTATCGAAACAATGTGAATCACAGCACTAAAAAGAATTTAGAAAAAATGTATGTTACTTTTAGTATTTGTTTTTGATAAATGGTAGTCTTATAAATTTATCTCATTAAATATTTAAAATATTATTTAAATTTCTGTACGTTGTATGAATAGAAAAGTTACAGACTAAAGTATTGCCACTGCACAGAATGAAATATGGACCACATATTCAACCTGTTTAAGAAATAATCTACATTTGATCAATAATAGCGAAATTAGGAATTAATAATTGATTCCAATGAATGCTTTGAAAAATATTCGCTTTTATCTTTAAATAAGATTTAAATTCCATCAACTAATTTTCTGTCTAAGAAAATATCTATTCATTCGCAATTTCTCACATTTTTTGAATTTGTAAAAACAGTTTTAATGTTGAATAATCTACAGAATCATGAATTAATACATCGTTAGATATAATAGGAAACATAAAAAGAGTTCTACTGTATAGAAGTAGTTTACAAGAATCCTAAACTTATTGTGGCTTCTATTTCTTTTATCCCAAATTCTATTATTATATGCTCTGAGTGAATGATGAGCATGCAGTGAACTAAAAATACTTTCTCTGAGAGCATTATAGGCCTGACGATTGATCATCCTGCGTAGTTGTGTTGAAAATGAGACGCCAGTTTTAATTGAAACCATAGACGCCACAATGAACGAAAAACGGTGCTACTATCATCAGTTAAATACAATACTAGATACTGCATGTCGTAATATACAGGGTGATCAGTGACCAGGGTGAAAGTGATGCGGTCTTTGCAATCAAAATAGAATTTTTTCAAAATGTTCACCGTTCGAAACAATCAGGTGGCGTAATCGAACAATGAAATTTGACATCACGTCTCGCAATGTCTCAACGGAAATGGAATCACATGCAACACCAATCAACGATTCAAGCTCACCTAGAGTGGCGGGATTGTTTCTATGGACAGTGTCTTTCAATGCTCCCCTCAGAAGGAAGTCACAAGTAGTCAGATCGGGAGTCATTTTTCATTTTTGATGTCACACTGAAAGCGTCTATAGGCATTGTAATTAGAGCGAGATCTGTTAACGATTTTCGTATCTAAATTTTCTATACTTTTGTTCAGCATTTTTACAGTTCTGCTAATAAACGTACAGTTTACTACATAATTCTATCGATCTTAGTTGTAGAGATATTTAATTTTGAAATCAGGGCTTATTTGCTGATCACCCTGTATATATAGTCTTCTGAAGTGCTTGCATTTTTTGAAACTCTGCTCATTTTTAAGCTTCAAAATATTAACTTAATCTTTGTTAAAAGCACATTTTACTTATTAAAATTATTTACGGAAGAAGGAATAAATGCTCTTAAATAATTGAATGAATGTATATATTAAGGTGCATTCCTGAAATCAATATATATATATATATATATATATATATGCGGTAAACTGTAAGTTCATTAGCAAAACTGTAAAAATGCAGTACAAATGCAGGAGACTTAAAAAAACAATAAGGTGATGCGGTCTTTGCAATCAAAATACATTTTTTAAAAAAATGTTCACTGTTCGAAACCATGAGGTGGCGTAATCGAACAATGAAATTTGACATCACGTCTTGCAATGTCTCAATGGAAATGGAATCACATGCAACATCAATCAACGATTGAAGCTGATCTAGAGTGGCGAGATTGTTTCTATAAATATCTTTCAATGCTCCCCATAGAAAGAAGTCACAAGGAGTCAGATCAGGAGTCATTTTTCATTTTTGATGTCACACTGAAAGCGTCTATAGGCATTGTAATTAGAGCGCCATCTCTTAACGATTTTTGTAACTAAATTTTCTAAACTTTTGTACAGTATTTTTACAGTTTTGCTAATAAACGTACAGTTTACCGGATAATTTTATCGATCTCTGCTGTAGAGATATTTAATTTTGAAATCAGGGCTTATTCGTTGATCCCCCTGTAAATAGCTCGTTCACCATTAAACACATTTTTTTCCTTCAGCTCTTTTTGCATTGCTGTTCCTGAAAATTTCGTTTCCGAAATTTCACTTATCAACGAAGAACAGACGGAATTCAACGGGTCTTTGATTTCTATATTTTCACATGTAGTATTAATTACTAGAAATAGTGCTAATTATAAAAGTTGATGAAACTGCCTTAATACATACCTTAAATTACATGACTTATGAAAAGATTTCTGCTATTATATAATTCATTAAACAAGGCTGTTAATTGCAATGATTTTACCAGAAATTTTTTCTCTAATTAATTTTCATTTCTTCTATAATTAGTTGCAAGATACTTGCAATTTCGATATTTAAATAATAGTAATTATTTTTTTTGAAATATAAGAATTTTCCAAAATAGATCATTATAAAAATGAAGATAAAAAAAAAGAGAAAGGAAAAAATAATTTGGGGAATGGACTTGGAATACATGAATTATGGAAAATATAAAAGCCTATTAATTAAGCAATTATAAATGAAATCAAAGCTTTTCCATAAGACATAACTAAATATGTTTTTAAGATTTAGAAAAACTTCATTATCTGTTTAAAAACAAAGAGTTTGATGATTAAAATACTCTCAATATAAACTATATAAGTAGATCATTATTTTTCAAATATTATTCAACCATGAAAATACTTTAGTTTGTCGCGCAACATTCCATTTTTACTTACACGAAACTAGTAGCGGTGAAACGTTTTTTAAAAAAGTTTGTAATGCACTATTGGTGGCAAATTCAATTTTGGCACACCCTTTAAGTTAAGTAAACCTAATTTTCCAATATGAAATTTCCTCGGACAATTTATTCATGGCAACAAAAATAAAGTCGTAATCATAGTTTATTTAAAAACTCATACATAAATTTTAAATGATATAAAGCCTATAATAATTATGCATTTCATAAAATTCATTTAGTTTAAAACGTGTCAAATTTCACAGTGGTAATGTTAAATAATTTACTGAATCTATAATCGATATATAATCGAAAATGGAAATAAGAGCTCCGGAATGATGTCAATAAAACAAGATGATTACGGTACGGCAGTACAGTAGAAGAAACCGAAAATAATTATAGCTGCTAAGGCTTTTTTTTCAGTTGAAGGGTGATGATTATCCCTTCTAAATTCTATGATGATATGCTCTAG
>JAPMOQ010004651.1:44529-61434 GCA_026543055.1 Argiope trifasciata | reverse complement strand
CGTAAAGGTGGGTTCACACGAGACTAACTATTGCGCACAATAGAAGATCACGTCTACTTCCGAAAAATCACGTAACTACAACGGGACAATGGCCAACGGTTGTCCCAACGACGTTGTTTCAACTGCTAATACGAGGAAAATACAGTGGCAACAGCAGAGAAGCAACGGTTGGGGGCAATAGTTAACTTCGTGTATTAAGTTTGGACGTAAATGTTGTAACTTGCCTGTGGAAAATGTTATTCATATCTTACAAAAATGGTATTTGCGTTAAGATTACAAAACTTACTTTTTTAATAATAGTAATTTCCTTCTCTAACAATTAGTTCCTCAATTCCAATAATATTTTTATTGTGATTTGATTCCCTATTTATAACAATGCTTTTTAAATATTATGATGGAATACCGGCTCTTCCATCAAGACATTCAATCTCGTTTTTTAATTCCTTTTCATTAATTTCGTAGTAGCTTCGCTTTAATTTCGTAACGTATACGTTTTTTAAATCTGCGATAAATCGATTCAATCGAATTCTAATCTTTTAGTTATATCAAATAGTAAAGCAAAATTTTGTTTTATGAAATGGATTCCATATTAAACATTTAACAGCCTAAAAAGTCAGTAATCTTTGCAAGCAAATGAGTCGCCAAATACGGATAATATTTTAATTATAATGAATTGCAAACGGAAGACAAAATTTCTTTTCAACTAGAACACTGATATATGGTTCGTTGTGGTCTCTTTCAGATGTTAATGGAATAGTTAAGGTTTCGTTAAATTTGACAGAATGTATCAAAAATTATATTTGAGGTATTAAATATATAAGTTTTTGTCTACAATTCAATTTTACATTTCGTCAAGGTTTTTGACGGTTGTCCCCGGCTTTAAATCCAGATATTATAATGAAAATGACGTCAATTTGTTTTCCTGCTCTTTTAAAACATGTGCGTTTTTGACGTATAGATCTGTCAGATTGAGGTTTTTCCACGACTGATAACATATTCATCTTATGCTTTATAACTTGCAAATGAGATGGAATAGTATTGTTTAAGGGTTTAATGATCCACATGAGTTATTTTATCATTCTCACAGGAGATTACATCAAATTCACTCTGCATATTAAAATAACACTTATTTGACTTCCTCTTCTGATCAATAAAGTGTCTTCTTTATTGATTAGAAGAGGAAGATAATAAATTAATATTCTTTTCTTTGTTTTGTTACTAAAGCAAAACACTCTCAATTTTCATGTGGTCCAATAATGCAATTAAGTACCCAGGAGCACAGCATGTTACTCAATATTGTACAATATTGTGCTATATTATATACTAGCCGCCTTTGGCGACCAGCTGGTTCGCCATGAGTAAAGCGTTCTAAAATTTTCAATTAAATCACATATTCATTAGCCTTGAAGTAATTCCGGGCATTGATTGACCTGAAATTAATATTTTCTTTAAGATGATGGACGGAAAGTTCTAAAAGTACACATTTTCCTAGTAATATTCTTTACTTTTATAAATCAGTCAGTTTTAATCATCGGTTATGTTTCCTAAATATTAAAAAGAAATTTCGATGATATTGCCAAAATATTAAAAATGTTTTTTTAAGGAAAGCGAGAAAGGGAAAAAAAAAGTATTTAATTAATGATACAGATATTGCAAACGATTACATAAATATGCCATTAAATCGGGAATTCAATGCATATCCTGTCTAAATTCAATCAGGTTTACCGTAAATAAAGAAGATTTATTGAGTTAATGATATAGATATTGTAAACGATTGTAGAAACCTTTGCTTTGCATTTATTTTTTAAAGAAAATATCACATTTTATATTTCTTTTATTTTATCCAGTCACGTGCTGAAAGTTGCATTTCTGTAGATTTATTTTGCGATGATAATTTTTTTTTATTTGAACTTCCGGCATTCTTCTATTTTATCCAGTCACGTGATAAAAACTTGGTTAAAATATTTCTTTAAAAATTCGTTAAATATAGAAGTTTACATTATAAATTAAAAAAACTGATACCGTTAGAAAGCTAATTTTTTAATCTTTAAATTGATCTAAAAATCATGTTTGTGCAATGATATTTTCGGAAGTTATAGTGGAAAAACTTCGAAATTTCGCTTAAATTTTAATTAATTCAAATTCTAATTAAAAATTCGAAAAAAGGGCTCCGAGGTGCACATTCCGGACCTCCAAGGTATATATGTACCAAATTTGGTAGCTGTAGGTCCAACGGTCTGGCCTGTAGAGCGCCAACACACACACACACATACACACACATTGAGCTTTATTATAAGTATAGATTAAACAATATTCCACAATATTGCGAATATTGATCAATGCCATACAATATTGTATAATATTTGTGTGCTACTAGGATAAACGATTAATCTACGATTAGAACATTTCAAAAATGTTTGTTGTAACTGTCTGTAAACGTCTGTTGTTATCGATTTAACCCAAGTTTTTGTGTGGATAGTAAATAATTTGTTCCAGAGATACTAAAAAAATGTTTTACACTATATTTAATGATGTATCACAATCTTTTTTGCAATTTTGGGTCCACTTTCTTGGCAATATGCTCGTTTTATTTTTAAAGCTTGCAATTCTCATTTGGTTCAACTTATTTCATGAAATGGATGTCCAATCTTTCAACATAACCTGTTCAAGATGCTTGATGCTTATTTTTTTAACTGAGCAATAAGTTGATCAATGAAATATCATATATTTTTATGGTAATATAAATAATCCGTTCCAGATATCCTGAAAAGGTAACGACATTATATTTTTATTACACCAGCGGGTGACCGAGCTCCGCTCGGAGAAAACAGGCATCGAAGCTAACTCGAAGATTTAAATTTTCAATTGTGATTTATCAAAAGAATACATGCCATAAGAAAATTTGTGAAACCATTGGTGAAAAGATAACCGGTTAAACCTCGGCTTTTCATCGTCCACCAGCGATGTCATGTCTTGATGTTCCATTGGAAATCCCCATCTGCATTGGTCTCTTCCATGTTTGCTGACCATGCACGGAGCGTTTGGGTTCATATCACCACACGGGTTATGGATCCTCCATTTCGAGATCAGTTCCTTGAGTTCCGGATCATCTTCTGGAAACTTTATTAGTTCTCCATATTGGCTATAGATGGCAGCACGTTACCGCTTGAAAATTTAAGTAGCCATTATGACGAACTAATAAAGTTTGAAAATATCCTATCTGTAACTCCGAACTGCTCAACCGTAGCGCTTCAAAACCGGCGCCAATCGATTCCTCGTGGCCAAAAACCCCAGACCCCCAAGTTTACCAGAGTTTATTAATTCTGGGGTGATTTTCGACTTGACAACCATTCCTTGTATTATAGTATTAGATTTATTGAAGAATAACAACAGTAATATATTTCTTGTTCATTTCGGGGATATTTAATTTCTTAAAATTTATTTTTCTTTCCATTTCTTTCGTGTATTAAGTCTACAAGAGGAAAATACCGTAATCAGCAAAATAAAATCTAACTCGTGTCTTCATCAAATTTTCATGTTTCAAACTTCCCTGAGACCTAAAAGACGTGTATGGAATTACAGATTTCTGTAAACATTTCAACTAAAGAATATTTAAGCTAAACGGATAAAACTTGATACATCTATTTTAAGCCGAAATTTTAAATTTATATCAAATTTTGATTAAAATCTATCCAGAGGAAGCCGTCTGTCCGATTATCCGGATCTAAGAACATTATAATTACAAAATGAAGAGAACTAAGTAGATAATATTTAATGCATGGATTTAAAACCTAAAGTGTAGATGAAAATCCTATCGAATTTGCAATCAAATCCATCCAAATGTTGACTTTCTATATGTCTGTACTTTTTTAAACATATGAAACCGTTAACTCAAAAAAAAATTAAATCAGTAATGTGATTTCGTGACCACAAATTTAGTTCCGTAGCAAATTGGCATTTCAGTTGGTTGGAAATATATATATATATATACATAGCAGTGTTTAGATAGTTGTGTTTATAACACTTTGCAGCCTTTAATCTCTAAAAAATTACCGAAAATAGAACGTTATAACGCTTTTTCATAACTGTTCTCCAAGCATATTCCTTTGCCATTTCCATTCGCTTCAAGTATTCAAAGGATGCAAAAAATATCATATTTTCACCATTTTATTTTCAATAATTATTGCGGAAAAACACGATAGAGTCGCTTAATTTTTAATGAAATAAAAATTGCAATTTTTTAAATCCTCCCAAGGTGCACTTTCCTACTTTCAGGTATACTAAGAATAGTAGCTGTAGGTTAATAGACGGACTTACAAGCGCCAACATATATATATATACTCATCTCATTTTATTATTTGTACATATTTAGTTATTACCTTTTTTAGATGAATTTCGGCATATTGTTTTAGTTTCAAAGGTGTCTCCATTGAATTATCAGTTTATTAAGTATCTACGGTTTGATTACTTTTACATTAGCTTAAAGAGAAATAACTTCGCGAATAAAATTTATTTATTACAGCGAATTGTGCAATAAACTGATTGCGTTTCAATCAGTCTGACGATATCGGAGAAAATGTTTATTCATCATGTAGAACTTTATAATTTGGAAATTGAGATGGAAATAGATTTGATTATAGATCTGCATTATTACATTACGTTACATGGTTATGTTCGGAAGGAATTGTTTGAAAAAAGTCATTGATTACTTATATTTTGGAATTTTTATATAAGATAGATTGAAAAGAAACCCCTATAAAACCAAAGTGTATCAGTTAAAAGAAGAATTTTTTTTAATTTTAGAAAAAGGCGAGGAGGATTAAAAGAGATGTAAACAAAAAAAATCTTCTAGTTTAGATATTTATGAAATAATTCGTTCAAAGTTTTGCAGATAAGAAATATATCATTTAGTTCTTAAACTAAAAGTTAATCTGTATTTTAAACACCTTTTTAAATATTAAATTTTAATTTGTAAATAATATGAAAATTTCTATTATTTTTTGCATTGAGGAGACATTGAAACAGTTACAAAATATTTCTAAATAACTTGTTCTTTAGTTTAGACTTTATTTTACTTGAATCTTTAAAATTCCAAAAGGATTCCGATCACATCAGATTATTCGAGTTAGGTTTTTATTTAATTTTTTATAAATTAAAATAATAGAATCATTGAAATAAATATGTGCCCAGGTACTGGTGTTTTAAATTCTCGTATACGAAGTACGCAAAGAGAAAATTTCATAATTATTAAAAAAAGAAATTTAACTCGTGTTTCCGGGTTTCACATTTCTCTAAATCCAGGAAACACATTTTTAGAAATATATCTATGGGTAAACAGGATATAATTATAAAAAAAATAGCTTTATGTGTGTGATGGTATCTTAATAACCCAGTAACCGCCACTAGCCATCAATGATCACTTTTTGTCTAACGGTTATGTTACGCGGCTACGATCCCCAATGTCGCAATTTCGATTCCCAGTCAATATACCCCACCACAATGGTGACTTCAAATGATGAACCTTCAAACATCTATGGTGGTGCCATCTACCAGCAACAAAAGGAATCAAAACGAAAACAACAAACTATCTCTACCAGTAACAAAAACCATCAGACTCACTTGACGCAGCAGTAATAACTCTGACACGCTCGCTATAAAATCGCTCGTCTCTCCAAAAACTCTGATGAGGGAGTATTGTGGTGGTATCTTATTAGCCAGTAACAACCACTTGACACCAGCTATTATTTTATCTAATGGTTATGCTAAGCGGCTACGAACCCTAATGTCTCAGTTTAGAGGAAATATATCTCACCGGAAACAAATTTTCACAACAAAATATAAAGTCTTAGATTAATAAAATAAAATTCAAAATTTAAAACACAAATCCAATTCAAACTTGAAACTAAATCCGTCAAAGAGTTCGCCATCTATCGGTCAGTACTTTTGCGTGCATATAAATGCAATAATTCAAAAATATAACAGCTTAAATAAATGAAATTTAATTTTAGCGAAATCGGCAGAAGAGTCTGCTATTGTCGGTTTGCAGTATCGCATGAATTTCATTGTAATGTTTTAAATAAATGAAGTTTTATTTGTGATATTGTGGTTGTTCTATTTCAAATGTTTGTTCTAATCAGTCAGAAAAAAGGCGTTCAAAAATATAATCATTTTCTTCAAAATTTATTTCTAAAGTGGTCAATCAATTTACTCAAGTTTTAATCTTTGTAAATAGTACCCCCTGATATGAATTTGTGAGGGAAAAAAATTTTAAATTCCGTAAAGTATTACACTAGTTATTACAGATTAACAAGTTAAAAATTAACTGAAATAAAAATGAAATCTTTGTTTTCTTAATTTATTAATAAACGTGCTTTTTGAGAAAGGATTTGTTTAATTATAACTAATTTATTTTCTAAATAATAAGTATTATCGAAAAGCATTTCCAGTTATTTTCGAAAATTATTTACAGTTATATTCGAAAATTATTAATCATGTTCAAGAGGAAAAGCTGATACATTACAACTTATTGAACTAATATCATTATTTTTCAATGCTGTTCTCAAAATGATCAAATTTATATGTTTCTACCACCTTCAAATCAGGAGATGGTTCAAAAAAGTTAAGGCTCTAAGACCTTTTTCTTCTCAAAGTTGAAAAATTCTAGAATATGTTGATTTAGTCAAACAAGGCAATCTAGAATCCTTTTAAAGGATTCAGCCCACTGGTTTTAAAGTAAAGCCACATGAATGTCCAATCGGCAGAAACCATGTTATGAAATATCTAATTTTCATTTCCTTCCATTTAAATAAATCTTCAAGTAATAGCTTTTATTAATTCTTTTTGTTTATTTAATTATTTCAAAATAAAAGTTTCTTGAAATGAAACCATTCACAGCAGCATGTGAACAACTCAGTACAAAAATTAAAACTGACAACATCTTTTACGTAAACGTAAGCATTGGTGAGTGTTTCTGTTTCATTATTTTATAATAAAAATAAACGTTTTTGATGAAAACTTTCGTTATTTTGAAAATGAATATTTTGAATTGAGTCTAGCTTCACTTATAAGTTTTTAGCTAAACCACATTTTCTATTTTTCCAAAGTAAGCTTATTTAATATGTATTTGCTTATTATTATATTTGTATTAATTTTCAAAATTAACCTTTTATTTAAAAGATTTAACTTCAGAAATTATTTTATTTTCATGATGAAGATCTACTACATATAGTATACCGACCTATTTTTCCACTTTAAATTATAAAGTGTTGGTCATTTCATATATTTTTTATGTGACCGGCATTCGTATGTGAAATTTGTTTGCCTAAATTTTAAAATGTTATGTATTCTGATGATAAATGTTTAAGTTACCTTTTTTATTCGATTCTTTAAAAAAATAGTTTGGAAATCTCTAGTTTTTTTATTATTTGTTAAATTTTTAGTGTTTTTAAGTCATATTTTTTTCCTTTTGAGTTGTTTTATATCTCAGTGTTTTACTTTTTCTAAATGTATATATAAATCTTATTTTCATATGTTTTCAGATTTAAAAAAAATGAGGTGGGTTATTTTTTTCTTTCCCTTTTTTTAATATTGAAACCCTTGAAAACCCAGCTTCTACACATGCAGCTTAATATTATTGTATCTATTTCTAGTTAATCCACTTCTTTTTAAGCCAGTGATGATACTTACACAAATTTGTATATATTTGAAACTATGAGTGTAACATATAATGTTAATATTTCTTAAATTAAGGGAATCCCGATTTTTTTTTAAAAAAATTAAGCAAATTGCACTGTTAACTGAAAAATATACAGACCTGCTGATTGCTTATAACCAGCTCTAGCATTCTTAAAATGATTATTATAGTTTCTATTTAGTCACATGTAATATTTTTTCTTCAAATATTTTTAATCTATTGTAATTAGCTTTTATGTGATATTCTGATAATCATTTAAATCTAGTGAAAACTGTTGAATAAGCAATAAATATATTAATAAAGATATTTCATATCCAAAATTATTTATATTAATGTAGTAAGTTTGTTATTTTGATAAAGTATACATTAATATTTAAAAATCTTTCATAAAACAATCAGTAATATATTAAATATATGAATATTTCTACCAAAACATTATTTTAATAAATAATAATAGTAATTTAAAGATTTCTTTTTAAAAACTCAAATGCATTTTTTATTCTGTATATTTTAGTTAATTACATAATTAAACTCTTTTAAATGTTTGTGAATTAAATAATTGTTAAAAAAATTCTATTTATTTTTAATGATTTGAAAATATGGATGTAATAATTATTAATAAACATGAAACTTTATAAATGTCATTGTATTTTGAAACAAGTTTTTTTTAATGAACTGTTTCATTCTTGTCATAATAATTTTTGTTTTTTATCAATGCTTATTTTAATTTCTCTTACATCTTCTTACTTATAGATACTCTACATTCAGATATATTATCTTCAAAAATTCACTTTTAATAAGGTTTTTGTATCTGATGAGAAGGCAGCATGAAAATTACTGTAATATCATTAAGTCGTCACTTAAAGATTTAAAAAATTCATTTTGCATTTTAAAAAAATTATACTTGTTTAGTTGTGAAAATTTTTACTAGTGAAAGTGAAAAGTTAGCATTGATATAATGAAGCATTCTATTTGTTAATTATTATTCTATTTATTTTGATTTAGAGGAGAGGGTACTTTTTTTGTTGTGGTAAAGCTATTAAAATTTGGACTGGAAAGAAGTCTGAATATTTAACTGTATTTTGAGCTTCAAAGGACTATTCATTTTCATTTGATAATTTTTTGCCATGAATAAGTAACTTAAGAACCATGATCAAGTGTAGAGATTGTCTTTTTTCTTTTTCAGTAATAAAATACATTTCATGTGAAAGTGTTTTTTTTTTTTTGTTTGTGTTTAAAATATCAAATTACTCTCTTAGAGGTAGAACATTACATCTTAATTAAATACTTTGTGTTGATCAAGTAATTAAATAAAATCTTATTAGAATTTATGTATTATTACAGATCTAATTAGTAATTAAATTATGTATATTTCAGTTTTTCTGGAAATTTGCCGCCAAATTTAAAGTAAGTAATTGCTTTTACTTAATTATTGCTGCTGAAGTTTTTTGATTTATTTATAGTTTATTTATTTTTTTAATTTCTTAAACCTGTTGATATGTGATAAAACATCTTATTATAAATAAGCTTAAAATATTCCAGAAGCTTCCTTTATTATTACGTGAAATCATATTTTTTTCACTTGAAATTTTTAGTCTCAAAATCTGAATGCAACAAATTATTGAAGCCTGAAAATGCTTAGGCAATAAATTGATGATTTATACTTTTTTTTTTTTTTAAAATTTGGAGTCGGTTTTCACAGTATAGTTTTCCCATTATTTATTATCTGCTAATATATTTTATTTTGGAGCCGGCTTTTGAATTATTTATCTGTTGTTTTAGTTTTTCTCTTGGAAATCATAGTGTTATCGCCTAACTTGTGCAACAGTTTTTTTTTAAAAAACCAAACAAGCTTAAATATTGTTTGTTTAATCAATAAAGATTGTTAGTTCAGGAATAATTTCAGCTAATTAAAATAGGGTTATTAGAAAATATTGTAGGAGGTTGTCATATTTGGCGATATATCACCAACTAAACTTACAACTTAATTTCCAAATTAAGAATTCTCTGAATTCGTAAAAATTAATTTATTAAATAGTTTAAACTGTGTTAAAACAAGCAGAAGACTATCAGATTATGCATGTGTCAATATTTAGAAAAGCGATTGGAAAAATTATCTCAAAATTGGTCAAGCTAAAAAACTTAGTTTACCATCTAGAAAAATTTAAAATGAAAGTTTAAAAAAAAAAATATTATTATATATATGTAGAGAATGAGAGACAGACAGAGAAGTCTTGTGATTCTTTCACATCGATTTAAACTGATTAATGACTTAATTTAAGACAAATAATAATAAAAAATGTTCTTGCATGATAGCTTGAAATTTACAATTGTAGATTTCAATTTTTATTTCTAGGTAGGTTATTTTGAATTTTGTTTTATTATTATATCCAAGAACAAATTTGGGTTAAAGTGTAGCACTTTGTGCCCCCAAGTTTATCGCCTATATGGCAACCCAATGGAACTTTCTTATAGTAACACTAATTCTGTTTTGTTTACTAGTTTTTACAATAGCTGAGTTGTTCAGGTACTACAACTGTTTTATAATAAATTTAATATTTAAAATATCGATTTCAGATTATTTAAATTTTGCTTATTATTTTAATTTAAAATTTATTATACAAAGAAAGTTTAGAATAAAATTAATATTTATTAAAATACCATTTATTTCATTTTTTTGTTAATATTTACAAAAAAAAATTTCGTTTTCACACTTTTAATTATCACTATGCGAATTCGCAAATCGTCTGCGTTTTCGTATTAAAAGAAGTCTGCCATGGAATTATTCGCAGTTCTCGTAATTCTTTTGGTGCTCCAACGTTTGGTTCCCTCGAAATATTATTATGTCTGCAATCGTACAGGAGTGGATGTTTAGTAGTTGGGATGCTAGGCACTATTTCGTACCTGCTGAATGGATGAAGGGTGATTGGAATATTTTTTTAATGGGTTGATGAGGCTTGGAAAGAATGCTTTGAGTGTTATGAAGTGTTAAGTGTTTATGAAAAGATTAAATAAAGCAAGTAAGTACATTAAATATTAAAAATTCTGTATAATATTCGTTCCTATAACATCATTTATTCTTACTTGTAATATTATAATGCACTATTCCTTAATCCACACTGTCCATCTGTTCAATGTGCTAGCGAAGCTACTGCATTCCCGCTCCGTATGAAAGCGAAGCCCTAGGATGTTTTTTTAAAGTTAAAATATACTGCCTGGTGCCTTCTACAGATGCCGAAGGCACCGGATAGTATTAAACAAATAATTATAATTAGTTAAACATTCTAAATAAAAAGGCGGGAAAGGGCAACCGTAACTGTTCCGCGGAACAGTTTGTTTATTTTGTCCGCCATCTTTGTTGGCGACTTGGCATTCTTGGCGCAGCAAGGGGCACACTATTCTACACTTTTACCTAAATTTGAATATAATTTATCATTTGGTTACTACTTTTGATGATTGAATTACAAGACATTTCATGAATTATAATTTTTTTCCTTTGTGATATAAATCGGTTCTATATTTATTCATCATGTTTTCTTTAGAAATATCATAATGAATTCAAACTTATTGCTTGAAAAGTTTCTCATTTTTATTGATTCCTTTAATTTTTTCTTTTTAGAAAGATGAGTGCGGCTGAGCAGATATGTTATACTTTAATTTCTGCTCCTAGTGATGCAGAGCAACCAAATGAAATGCAGCTAAAAATGGATTTAGGTAATTAATGAACATTTATGTAATTCATTAAATAATCTATTTTAAAACAGTCAAATTATATTGTTTTTGTCCATTTAAAAATTGATTTGTTTTTATGTGTTTTTAGAAAAAGGAGACACAAAAACCAAAATTGAAGCACTGAAAAAAACTATTCATCTAATTCTCAATGGAGAGAAATTCCCATCTATTCTGATGACAATCATCCGATTTGTATTGCCTCTTCAAGATCATACAATCAAAAAGTTATTGCTGATATTTTGGGAAATTGTACCTAAAACTACACCAGATGGTAAACTGATGCAAGAAATGATTCTAGTTTGTGATGCTTATAGAAAGGTATTAAAATTTTTGCTGTTGTTGTATGTAAAATATTGACTGAAGTGAAACATTGTTTTAATTTTTCTGTATAAATATTTAATATGATTTTGAAGTAATTTACATGTAGTTAGAATCTATCTATCCTGACTAAATTCTTTGTTTTGTCTTACTATTTTATTCTATATTGTATTTTCTTACTATTTGATGAAATCAACTGTTGAGTTCTCTCTTTTTATGTTTGTTTCGGTAATAAAAGATTTTTATTTATATGTATGTTTTCTTTAATAATTATGGATAATTTATTCTTAATTTTTTAATATATTTTTTAAAAAAAGATTCATTTTTTTTTAAATGCTACTTTTTCTATTCCAAGAGCTATAGAATGAAAATAATTAGGCACTTGGAGAGTTTATATATTTTATCTTTTTTGTGTTACTTTATTCTTATCTTTACATTTGAAGTTTTAATACCGAAATATAATGTTTTTACAGGATCTTCAACACCCAAATGAATTTTTAAGAGGTTCTACTTTAAGATTTTTGTGTAAATTAAAGGAACCAGAACTTCTAGAGCCTTTGATGCCTGCTATTCGAGCATGTCTAGAGCATCGCCATTCTTATGTTCGTAGAAATGCTGTTCTTGCAATCTTTACAATTTATAAGTGAGTCTATAATGTATTACTGATACTATTTTATTCTTTTACTTCTACTATAATGTTTATTTCATAAATTCTAAAAAAATGATATATATAGAATTACAATAATTTTGTAGACTATTCATCAGTTTTCATTAATCCTAATTATTTTCAATGCTTTTATTAGTTTTTTATTGGGTGGGGTTATTAGTTTTGGGTTTAAAGTATCTTTCTTATTATGTTATGGTAGCTTAAATATATTTTATTTTGACCATTCCAAATGATAACAATCACAGAAAACCTAGTGGATTACTTAGTTTAAATTCTTTTTCAATTTATAATATTGTATATTAGATTACTTAGATTATTATTAGTCATAAAATTTGTATACTTTTTCATATAGTTTTATCTTACACAATTATTTTGTTTGTAAAAAGTGGGTTCTAAAATTTATGTCTGCGTGTAGACTTAATTTCTTAATTTAATTTTGAAATCTTCATTAGGGAGTATATGATTGAAAAATTCAGAATCTGATGAAAAAATTCTTTTCTTATTGAATCATTAATGTATCATTTCCTTAATTTATAAATTGTCAGTGATGTTAAAAATAATATGTTATGGCATTTGAAATTGTTGGTATAATGATTTGTTTTCAATATTTTTTGTTTTAAAAGTGTTAAATTCCATCTATTCCCTTTTCTACTTTTCTTGCTAAAATGTATTTTTTCTTTTTCAGAAATTTTGAATTTCTTATTCCTGATGCTCCTGAATTAGTGGCCAATTTTCTTGAGACTGAACAAGATATGTCTTGTAAAAGAAATGCTTTCATGATGCTTATTCATGTTGATCAAGAACGAGCTCTCAATTACCTCAGTTCCTGTATTGATCAAGTCCACACTTTTGGCGATATTCTCCAACTTGTGATTGTAGAATTAATATACAAGGTATTCTTTTCAATTTGTCTCTAAAATTATTATTTATTTTTAAAAAATCAATTTTTGATCCTCTGATTATTCTCTTTCACAAATCAATCAATACTTTTTTTTAGCTACTGAATGCATTAATCTTGTGGATTAAGGAATTTTTTTTAAAAAAATGCACATCGGGTTTTATTAAAAGTTAAAAAGTATTTTAAATTCTGACTTCTGTTGAAAATCAGAGACATTGAAGGCTTTATCTCTATTTCAATTTTGAAAACTTGCTATGTTTAACACTATATAATCATTTTCATGAGCTCATAATTGGATCCATTTAATTCTTCTTACTGCATTTCAGTTTATTTTATTATGGTCAATGTAGCCCTATTATCAATGTTGTTAAGTCTTTTCTTAGCACTTCTACTACAAAAGACATATGTGTTTTCTTTTTAAATTTCTTAATTTAACAATTTTAAGAGTGAATGCCATTAGCAATAATTTTCATTTTCAAATTATTCACCACAAAAATTCTGTTTAAATATGACATAATTCTGTTTATGAACTGCATGATCTTTGTTGTATTAATGGTATTATGTTGGCTTTATTCTGTCATAAAATTTCAGTGCTAAATGTTAAATTGTATTTTTAACCACTTAAGACCATTAAGATGATTTTTTTCATGAATAAGTAGTCTTTTTCTCTTATTGATTATAGATGGAAATGAAAATTTTTAGGACATTTTAGCTTCATGCACATTCATTCTCATTTGAGATTTTACAATTAAGGTTATTGCTTTAACATGTTGAAAGAAAATAACAGTTTGAATGAAAGGACATGACAATATCTCTGTAGAAAATTATTCATTTTTTAAATAATCATTGTTGATTATTACTGTTTTCTAAAAGCATTTACACTTATTTATATTGCTGCACTTTATTTCTTCAAAAATATTTTCAACTGCAATCTAATCTGTATTGTTTTGTAAAATATTTAAAGTAAAGCAGTAATTAACCCGTTAATGTGTGCAAAAAATAATTTTTTTTAAGTTACGCAATTAATTGACATGCTTAGGGTGTAAAAGAAGACAAAATACCTTTAAAAACTTTATAGTGGGCTGCACCACAAGGGGGGGTTCACTGGAGTACCATGGTGCTTCTACAACATAACTATTCATTATTTATTTATAGAAGCACAAAGACATGCAAAATTATCGATGAAAACTACTACTACAATAATACAACGTGAAAAGAATTATAAAAGGATAATAAGCAATTTTAATAACAAGTAATCATCAAATAAAGCTGGCAATGGCAAGTTATTTACATTGCATTTAGATTTTAAATACAATCAATACTCTATTCAAATTATGAAGAAACATAATATTTATATAAACCATATAAAAATTGAGAAAAATATATTAACATCCCGATAGTCTGGTTACTGGCTAATACAGAGAAAACATAACCAAAAAGTGAAATTTTCAACCATCCTATTCGTATAAATCTTACTCAATGCATGACAAAAACCTCATAATTTATCAGCCACCTGACTAAAAGAGTCAGGGCAAGGAAAACATATCTGTTTCACAAATGCATTTCGTGGTAGAGAATCTCATGCCATAGGTGTGCATTGGTATGCCTCCGAAACCACTTTAAACGAAGTCAAGTATAAAGAACTTATCTTTCTCGATTTGATTTGAAAAAAAAAAAAAAATGTGTATGTTGAGGACAGCTGTTATACAACAAATTTATGCATGCATTTTGAATTGTTTGGTTTTTGCCTACTGAAAAAGAAAAAAAAAGTTGAAAGTTCCGAGAAGAAGCATTAAAAATGACACATTTTTTTGTACATAAAAGGAATATTAACTAGTGTACTCACATCTATAGGCAGTTATTAAAATTAGAACATTATTTTTGAGCCTTTGATTTCGGTCAGAAAGCATCAGGCGTTTAGAAATAATTTTTAGAAATTAGGGGTTTCGATGCATCAAAGGGTAAGAAAGGCTTTTTTTTTTTTTATTATTATTATTGACACTGAAAGTAATTTGTGATAGTATTTATTTATTTTTAAATTTGTAAAGTAAAAAATCATTCTACAGAAGATATGTGGGTTATTTAGAAACCAGAGCCTATTAATAAGATAAATCTGGGATATATGACAGATACCTTTAACATTTCAGGCTCTTGTAAATTCTGACACAATCAAAAATATAAAACAATTTGAAGACAATAAAAAATATGAATTTAAAGAATAAAATAGAAATTGATTTATAAATACAATAAGTTTAAGATTTTTATTGTATTTGGAACTTGCAAGTGATAAGAAGTTCATGATAATAAAAAATATGATGTAGCAATAATATTGAAAAAGAAATCAAAGTAATAAAATTATGAGAACAATAAATCGATAAGTAAAGTATGTTTGTTAAACAATCATTAAATCATAGTATTATTTTTTTTATGTAATTTAAAATTTTCTCTTAGGTATGCCATGCCAACCCATCTGAGAGATCTAGATTCATTCGTTGCATTTATAACCTCCTCAATTCTAGTAGCCCTTCTGTTCGCTATGAAGCTGCTGGGACACTTGTCACACTTTCTAGTGCTCCAACAGCTATCAAGGTAACTATTTAATTTATCTAAAAACTTTTTTCTGTCACCTTTTTGAAATGTATATTAGTGAAAACGTCTGGAAGATGAAAAACATCGTGTTTCAAACAAATAATTTAATTTGTTTTTTATTTTATCTTTTACATTTTTTAAATAAATTCCAAAGGAATTAAGCATCTTTTTTCCACTCTATGTCTATTTAGCTATTTTACATTTAAATGATATAAGTCAAATGTAATCCTGTTTGTATTAAAAGCATTTTGCTGTAATTTATAAAATAGAGTATGGTTTATTAAATGTATAAGCAGATGTAGTTTAATATTTTTTCAAATAAATTGAAATTGGTTCTGAAACAATTTTTTTGCTGAAATGTTGTGAGCTACAAGGAAATTTAAATAAATACTAAAAAATAGAATAAAAATATGTTAACAGATATTGAAGAATTTAAGAGGCTGAAATGTTATCAATATTTTTACTAATGCAGTATCTTTCTAGATGGTTTTACATACTCCAAAATATTTCTTCAGTGCATTTTTTATTATTATTTTTCAAATTAATCTCTCATTATTTGAATTCTTGGTAGACTTAAATTTTTCAACTTTTTAAAAATTTATATTGGCTAATTTCAGATCATGTTCTAAAATATAAGGAGTAAATAAGTTTTATTATTTTTCTCTCATGGTTAAGATTGAGAAGTAATATATTGTAGTCTTTTTAACTTAATTTTTTTATTTTAAAAATTTTGACCACTTTGATTAATCTGAATGGATTTGTGATCAGTTGGAAATAAAAAGATTGGTGAATATCTTTAATATTTTTAATGTTTTCTTTTATTACACAGGCTGCAGCAAGTTGTTACATAGAGTTGATTGTCAAAGAAAGTGACAATAATGTAAAACTCATTGTTTTGGATCGCTTAATTGCCTTGAAAGACACTCCAGCTCATGAGAGGGTGTTGCAGGTAATATATATAATTACACTTTTAACAGCTATTCACTTAAATCAGAATGTGCGATTACT
>JAPMOQ010004651.1:0-44129 GCA_026543055.1 Argiope trifasciata | reverse complement strand
TGGTTCGTACCCTGCATTCATGTTGTGTAAAGTTTCCAGATGTTGCTCATACTATCATTCCAGTTGTAAGTAAAACTTCATTAACATTTTTGTATTTTGCTTTGTAATATCAATATTTATATGTAGCTTTGTGATATCAATACTAATAAAAAATTATTTCAGTTGTTGGAATTTTTGTCTGATAACAATGAACAAGCTGCTGCTGATGTCCTTGCTTTTGTACGAGAAGCCATGCAAAGATTTGAACAATTGAGGTCACTTATTTTGACAAAATTGTTGGAAGTATTTTCTACTATAAAAGCATCTAAGTAAGTTTATTACTATTAATTCCTCTATGTCAAAGTTATAATCCGTTAATCAAAGACTCTTATTCTTAAAACCTCAGGAATAAGATCTACACTGAAGTGCCACTGAATTAGGGATACCTGTCTAGTAACGAGTTGGGCCTCCTCTGGCCTTGATAACGGATGCTTCTCGACGAGGCATAGATTCGACAACTTTCTACGGGAATGGCTTGCCAACTATTGGCTAAAGCTATCCATAGTTCAGTAAGGTTCGTTGGTGCAGTGTGGTGGCCTTTTACGTCTTGTTCCCGAAAATCCCAAATATGCTCTATAGGGTTTAAGTCTGGGCTTCTAGATGGCCAATTTATGTCAGAAAACTCAGAGGAATGCTCATCCAACCAACCAGTAGCCAATCGGGACTTGTGAGAGGTACAGTTGTCTTGCTGAAACACTCCATTACTTTGAGGATAACAGAACAGCATAAATGGATGGAAGTGATTCCCCAGCAACTCTACATACCGAATTGCATTGAAAGAGGTTGGTACAGACACCAATGATCCCAAATAGTGCCACGAAAAAACACCTCACACCATGATTGAGCCACTATGCTCTTGAACAGTTCCAACCTGGCATGCAGGATCCATGCCTTCATGAGGTTGACGCCATATTCTCAACCTCCCATCGGCGTTAAGTAGTCGGAATCGAGACTCGTCACTCCATGCCACTTGTTTCCAGTCTTCTACACTCCAATCTCTATGTTCTCTTGCCCAGGCAAGACGTGCAGATCGATGGCGAGCATTGAGCAATGGCACTCTGGTAGGTCGACGACTCCTGAAGCCCATACGGTGAAGCGAGCGTTGCACAGTCCGTTTACTGGCTCTTCGACTGGCCCCTTCATTCAACTGGGTGGTAATTTGAGTTAATGTTTGGCTTCTCTGGCTGTGTACAATATGACTAAGCTGTCTCTCACCAAGCACTGTCACGGCTAATTGTCCTTTGCAGTTAGATCGATTGCTAGTTTTTTTTCCACCATTCACGTATTCTTTGTATACTCTTGACACTGTTGATCTTGAAAATCCCAGCTGTCTGACGATTTCGGAAATTGAATGTCCCATGCGTCTAGCCCCTACGATTTGCCCGCGATCAAAGGCATCTAAATCAGGTAGTTTACCCATAATGGTGATTCCAAAAACTAATCCAGAACAACCACAGTCCGCACTATATATGCAGTTACCACAACCCCCTCCCTTGCGCATAAATGATGCGCAGTGCTACACAATTTGCATATCTCTTGCCATCTCTAATTCAGTGGCACCTCAGTGTAGTTTTGTTTATGCCCTCCCCCCCTAACATTATTTACCTATTCTTGTCTTTCTCTTTTTTCAATTGGTAAACATATATGTCAACAAAAAAAATGATTTAAAATTGTTTCTAGTTAATAAGAATGTGCCATATATTAGTTCTGTTGAGGGAAAAAAAATTGTTAATGTAGCACTGTGTCATTTATAATACACCTGTTAAATATGATGATAATCCTATTTCAATGTTTCTTTTTCTTTTAAATAAGTTATTTCCTGTATCATATACTTTTTTTTTTTTTTTTTTTTGCTTATTTCCAAAGCATATTTTTTTATCGAGAATCTATATTAAGCAGACTTTTTCATGACAAAATTACCCCTGTGCATGTTAAATCTGTTTAAGATAACACATCTACACATTAGTGTAACAAAGTAGTTTTACAGCTGAAATGATTCCTTGTGCATCTGATCATGATTCTAAATTTTGAGATCCAGATGTATTGCCTCAAAGCAAGGCAAGAAAATCTGTATATTGGCTAAGATTTGGCAATCCTGTTTTACTATTTGATTACATTTTGATTTATTGTAAGATTACACCACTGATACTCTAATTTTTATTTAGTTAGCCTCAGTATATTAAATTGTAGCAAATATAAAATTGGAAATAAAAAATGTGCCCCAAACATATATTCAGTATAATAATTTTCGAAGTGAATTGATAACTTAATATAAAGATTGTAATTATGCAACTACTATTGTTGTTGTCAGCAATAAATTTCTTGGCCATATAGCATTCTCAGTTTATAGCCCAAATATCATTTTTGTTTTCACAATATTTTTATCTTTTTTAGAATTCATCGAAGTGCTTTATGGATACTTGGTGAATATTGTGAAACTGTAGAAGATATCCACAGTGTGATGACAGAGTTCCGTCAATGTCTTGGAGATGTAAGAAACTGGCTATATTTTTTGTAAATTACATTGAGATTCTGCTTAAAGCAGTATTGTTCTTCTATACTTATAATAAAGCTCAATGTGTGTGTGTGCGTGTGTGTTGGCGCTCTACAGGCCAGACCGTTGGACTTACAGTTACCAAATTTGGTACATGTATACCTTGGAGGTCGGGAATGTGCACTTCGGAGCCCTTTTTTCGAATTTTTAATTAGAATTTGAATTAATTAAAATTTAAGCGAAATTTCGACATTTTTCCACTATAACTTCCGAAAATATTATTGCACAAACATGATTTTAACATCAATTTAAAGATTAAAAAAATTAGCCTTCTAATGGTATCAGTGTTTTAATGTATAACATAAACCTCTATTTTTAGCGAATTTTTAAAGAAATATTTTAACCATGTTTTTTTGAGCACGTGACTGGATAAAATAAAATAAAAGAATGCCGGAAGTTCAAATAAAAAAACTATCACCGCAAATCAAATCTAAAGCTATGCAACTTTTAGCACGTGACTGGATAAAATAAAAGAAACATAAAATGTGATATTTTCTTAAAAAATAAATGCAAAGCAAAGGTTTCTATGATTGTTTGCAATATCTATATCATTAATTCCATAAATTATCTTTATTTACCGTAAACCTGGTTGAATTTATTGAAATAACTCTGCATTGGAATCCCGACTTAATGGCATATTTCTATATTATCGTTTGCAATATATGTATCATTCATTCAATAATTTTTTCGCTTTTTTAAAAAAACATATTTAACATTTTGGCAATATCACCGAAAAAAACATTTTTAATTTTTGGTAAGAATAATCGATAAATTATTAGAGCATTTAACTCAAATAGTTTTTCCGATTAAAGTTACCAACTTTTTAACTACTAATAACTGAATCTTTTAACTTTAACTATTTCTTAAATTTTGGCAAATGAATATATGATTTAATTGAAAATTTTAGAATGCAATACTCATGGCGAACCATCTGGTCGCCAAAGGCGGCTAGTTATAAGTAATCATAGTTTTACATGTATATTAAAATTAAAATCAATATTGCATTTATTAATTTTTCAGTCCAGGTGCATAATGCTAATTAATGATTATATTTTTATAAACATAGCTACATTATTTCTAATTTCTTATTTGAAGAATCATTGTTTGAAATTTGTGATTTAAAAAAGAATAATCAGTCAATACCATTACATTTTATGATATTTCAGGAATATTTCAAAAGATTTTTTTGTTTTCAAGAAATCTAATCATAAGAATTTTAGCTGTCATTGCATCTTATTAGAAATACTAACTTTATTATTCTTTAAAATGTTGAATATTCTAATGCTTGTCAATGCATTTCAGATTCCAATAGTTGATGATGAAATAAAGAAAGCTTCTGGAGAGAGCAAAGAAGAGAATGATGGAGATTCTGCCATGACTGCTCCAGTTCAAAAACTAGTCACAGCTGATGGTACATATGCAACTCAGAGTGCATTTAGTGCAGCTCCTTCATCAAATAAAAGTAAGAATTCCAATATAATGCTTTTTTTTTTAATTAGTTTCAATATCTCTACTCAGAGTACTACAGGACAAAAACAGTGTTTCTAACCTAAGTGGATTTCAGGGCATTAGAAAGAAAATAAAACAAAAGGAATATTAATAATATCAAATAATAAATATGGAAAAATTATCGTTTAATTTATATCCATTAATTTAAATTTATATTTAGATGTATTATGGCAGGTATTAGTATCGATTTTACCTTTCACTGGGCCACTTGTAATATATAGTTATTAAGCATCGATTTCTGGATTACATTTACATTAATAACTTTTTACTGATTCTTCTCTAATATTCAATTTTGGAACTTGTTTTATGTTAGCTATTTCTATTTAATTCATTTTTCATTCCTGTAGTTTTCAATGCAGAAATGTTTAATTGTTAAATCTTGTCTATTATGAAAATTTTATCTTTTACATAATAGAATTTATAAGCAAAATTATAATGGATGTAGCTTTAAAAATTAAGAATGCATGAAAATGATTACACAGTCATAATTTTTTAATTTCCATCAAAAAAAATTGTGAAAACAATATATTTGTTCTTTCACAAATAAGAGTGCAAATTAGGTAAAATTATTTGTGAAATTTTAGAAAATTGATTCTAAGTACATTTCTGAATACTGTACTCGTACTGAATTATTTTATTCTGGAATTTTAAAAAATGTATGATAATTACAAAAAGCAGAATGATGTTAAAGAGTCCCCATGTTTATTGAGGAGAGAAAATGGTTGTAGGAATAAATAGAAATGAATTGTTAAGACTAATTCTATAAAAAAGTTTCAAACATTTTTATTACTTGAGACATATTGATAGACTTTTAAATATAGTAATTCATTAAACTAAATTATGTTCGTATAAATAATTCATTCAATGTACATTTTGATTTGAGTATAATATTGCAACAAGCTAATTAAATTGGTGTCATTTTTAAGCTTGATAATGGTGCAGAAATACAGAAGAAAATTTTACTCTGGTCATAAAAAGAAATATAAATAAAGATCAGCTCATGGGTTTTTTTTCCCCCTTACCATATTCAATATCTACTCTGAAATCCTGACGAATATCTACAATTAGTAGTACTAATTAGTTTTCTTACTCTCTTCATGTATTACTTGGCATTACATGTTATATAGCATCCAAAAAGAAAAATTCACTTTTAACTTAAGTCGAACCTCCATCTGATATGACATGGGCATGTTACACAACATCAAGTAAGCATAAACATATATTTCGATATTATCAAAAATAGCTAAAAACAATTTTTCATTGCACACATTCAGTAATATATAAACTGTTAAAAAGATAAAAATATATGTCTGTAGATTAAATAATACTCTAAAAATATACAATAGTAAGGCTGTTTTATAATTTGCTTTTAATCTTCTTCTCCTCTGTTTTAAATTTAAATGTCTTTATCTATCGTGATCGTTTTGCTCCTTAGATTTAATCCTGTCTCTGCAATTCAATCTTCCTTTCCTCTCCATTTTCCTATCAGACAACAAATAGAGCTTTTTTTCTAATGTGTTCCAGCCAAAGTTGGATTTCATTTCTTTTGATCATAGTGAGATTTGAACTACTTTTTGAAATCAAATGTGGAGAAAAAATTATATCATATCTGCATACCACAGATCTTGCTATTTGTACATGTGCAGTTTGAGGTTTTTTGTGCATGTTCTTAATAATTAAAATCTTTTTTTTTTTTTAATTTTGATATGACTTTAATGTATTGAAACCTTCCCCAATAATTGCTGTACAAATTAGCATAAATATATATCCATAAACTATTTATCGAGTTTTTGTGGTTCCAACATGCAGATGCTTTCAGGAGACTTCATTTTAAACTGTGTATAGATTATAGCTGCTTCTACCTTTTGGTAAATTTTAACTTTTTTTCATATACATTTGAAGGATAATCACACCTTTTCTGTCATTTATTATTTATTTTTCTGGGCATAAACATATCACTATCTTCTCCAAAAGAATATCATTGCTGAAAAAATGTGGTTTTTATTTGAAGTTATGCAAACAAATCCCAAACATCTGCAAATTGATAACAACAGAAGATGCATCATTAAATTGCTTGTGATAATATTTTTCTTAACATGCTTCGTTTAAGCCAGTTTTAAATATAAACTATGTTTGTTGTTTTGTGTTTTACTTGTGATGGCATTGCCTGTATGGTTTTTTATGGGTATCAATTTCACAGATGAATTATCAGCTGATCTCAGGCAGACAAACATATCTGCTGAGAAGTATAAAAGTAGAACAGATGGTGGATCATAGATAAGTAGTAGGATTGTAATAAATACGATCTCATTGAACTTGATACATCCACTCTTCACTAACTATTATAACTTTATATATTAATTATTATAACATTAACTATAACTCCACTCTTAAACATATCTTCAAATGTGTGTTATGAAAGAGCAAAATGTAGCTGGATGTCACAGATTTTTATTCATGTCTGTTACCAAATCATACCCTCCAATAGCTACAGAATTTCTGTAGTTGATACAGAATTTAAGTGAAAACTTAGGAGCTATAAATGCCTTGTAAAAAACTGCAGAAAATGTTTTTAAAAAAATCTTTTTGAATCCTTGCTCACAGCTATGCTAGTAGTGAATGAATTTTTAGCATAGTATTGGGGGGAGGGGGAATAATGGAATCTTGTTATAGCAAGGAGAAAAAAAACTAAAGGAATCTTGTTATAGCATGAATGAAAAAAACATTGGAGGTGTTCTTCATTACATTAATGAATGTGGAAATTTGTTATAATGTTAAACTGAGCAATGATAACTTAAGGAAAGCAAAACGAACAGAATTTGCTGAAACATAATTGTGATTATCTAACGAATAAAACTGAATTATTTAATTAAAAAAATTACATGGGATTTTTTGTAAAAGTAAAAAGGACTTTAAATATATATATATATATATTGAATGATGTTTGAACATTTTTCTTTTAACTAATTAAAATTATTGGAAAATATCTATTCTTCAATGATTTATTGATATTGTGTTATATGTTTAGCAGTAAAAGTGCTGCTGATGTCTGTTTAACTAATGCTAGAGTGTATGCCTAACTTATCAAAATGGACTTATTTATTACACAGTTCTTAAACTCATTGTGCTCAGGCTGCATCTATAACCATAAAATAAAATGTGTGACTTAACATGGAAAATAAATGAATTATAATGACAGTGTGGCAAAATTACAATCACTGCCTTTGGTCAATAGATTATTCGACCCTCCGGTTCTACTGAGCCTAAGACTCTAAAGTTGGTCGGTCGGGGATGTCTCGCTATCTCGGTCAGTAGATTAGTGATAAGATTACCTACCTCTATAAGGATAAAATTTCTGTATTTGTTTTTTTCTGAAAATGTTGTATGATAACATTTAAATTTTTTATTTTTAGATGAAAAGAAACCACCTTTAAGAGGCTATTTGTTGGAAGGTGATTACTTTATTGGTGCAGCATTATCTTCTACATTAGCAAAGCTGGCTCTTCGCTATATTACTCTTGTGCATGATCCAAAAAAACAAAATGTAAATATTTGTTCATAACTAAAAACAAACTGAGGCTTAAAAAACATCTCTTTTTGTCAATGTTTGTAATAATTATTATTTCCATTTTTATTTCAGTCTTTTATTGCTGAAGCTATGTTGATAATGACTTCTATCATTCATTTAGGAAAGTCTGGTCTTGCTGCTAAGGTAAACTCTATAGTTTTCAAAAATTTGCATTATAAATGATTATTTGTATTTAAAAAGTAACCGGATGTTATTTCCCTGCATAGAAATTTAAATGTTTTTGATAAATAGAAGATTTTTTTTTCTAATTCTTGAAAAAAGCTGAAATATAAAAAATTTCTTAATGCTCATTTAATATTATGTTTCATTCTAAAATATATTAAAACCTGTTTGGTAATTTTGTTTATTTTTTTTGGAAAACTCACAAAAATATTTGATTTTGTAGAATTTTTTACATGTTGCTTTTAAGTAGCTGTGGCTTTTTTTTAAATCATACAAATTAGAAATATACTGTATAAACACTTGATTTGTATGATGCTATATAACATGTTATTTTACACTAATTGAAAATAAAACTATAATTGCAGTTCAGAAGGTGAATTTACAATCTACCTTTATTAAACATTGTTTTATATTCAGTTTACATTGTAAATGTCACTTAACTTTTAAACACTTTAAAGCTCTGAGTTTGAAGGTTATTTAAAAGATTTTTGAACTATTTTATTTAAAAAAAGGATCAGTAATATGAAAGTTTGTTATTTACTTACAGTAAAATTTACATTTCAATTTTTTACTAAATATATCTCAATTTTACATTATTATCTAATTTTAAACAAAACATTTTATCTGAATTGAGTTATTTTTTGACAATTTTTTAATCATCAAATAAATTTTTGTATAAAATAATTCCATTTCTTTGTGTCACAATTTCAGAATATTAATGATGATGACATGGAAAGGATAGCTTTAAGCTTGAAAGTACTTGCGGACCGATCACCAATGATGATTAATATTTTCACTGATGAATGTCGAAAATCTCTTGCTGCCATGTTAGCTGCAAAGCATGAAGAAGAACAAGAGAACCTTAAGGTGACAAATGTAAACACTCTTTTTTCTACTCTTTCGTTTGTTAAAAATGTTTTATTTTAAAAAATTTTATATAATCTCTAACTGTATGTTGAATTTAAAATTAAATGATCTGAATACTTATAAACCTAGATTATCTTTTAATAGGTTAATTTCTACTGTCTTTGAACATTAATTACAAATTCTTAGTAGTGTTTTGTTTCATTTAGTATCTATTTCAAAAGCTTGTTATCTTATTTCTATGGAGCATTGAAATATATATTTGATGTCTTGTTTGTTTATTTGAAAATATCATAAAAATGTACGACTTAATTCTAATTCACAAATCTGAAAATATTTCATGCATATACAGAATATGGAAAAAACATTTAAAGGTTAAGAGCTCCTAGTTACAGTCACAATAGTAATAATTTTTATAATAAATCAACTCATTTCTTGAATGTCTTGCATGTATTTTTCACACAGTATAAACTTATAACTGTCTTATATTCTTTTTTTTTCCCCCTTTTTGTTATGTTAACAAAGTTGTGTTTCAATTTTATCTTTCAATAATTATAATTGAATAAAAATGCCTAAAAAATATCTTTATATATTGTCTCCTTGCTTCAAGGTCCACCTGGTAATAGAATTTAATGCTGATGACTGATTTTGAAGTAATGAATACATTCGTTGAATTCTGTAAAAGAAAGCCATACTTTTATTCTTTGCACCCAAACATTTATTAATAAAGTTACTTAATTAACAGTTTTCTAAAGTTGCACCATCTGAATGTTAATTACTAACCTGAGGATTGATAACTACTATATATGATGCCCTTTAGGATCCCTCATATATAAATTTTATAAATATTATAAGTTTAAAGGATTGGTTGCATGTTTCTGTTCTATGAAATACTTTTGAATTTTCATTGAAACACTTTGGTTCTGCATTATATATTTGTAAATTATTCAGCATGGCAATGACAAAATGTTATAATTCAAAATCATTTCACTTTTTCTTTCTTATATTTCAAAGTGACTAAAAAATAACCTTGTGTTCCATTTTGTAATCATATTCTCGACGTTTTATCACTGTTATTCAGTCACTTGTTCATGAAATAATCATGATTAAATTCAGCTGAAATGAACAATGAACTGTTGTTGAAAATGTTCCAATATTTTTCTAAAATGTTAAAGCATTTTTTAACCAATTGCAGACTATTTCCTGCTGAAATTGGATAAAAATTAGAATAAAAACTACATAACTATCCAACTTGTATAATATTCTAAAAGGAGAACATAAGAAAAGAAATCATTTTTAAGGCTAATAAATATTGTAATTTTATATAATTTCATAGCAGTAATTACATAAGTAATTCATATTTTAAGAAACTATGTAAACATGTATCTGTTTTTATTATTGTTGTTAAAATATCTTTATAGTTGAATTTTCAAAAATGTTGCATAGAATGTCTTATTTTATAACACATAATTGTGTAACTTTTCACAAAAAAGGTCATAAGTTATTAACCTTACATGACCTAAAATTAATTTTATCTAATTTAATATATAATAATTGAATTATATATATATATATATATATATATATATATATATATATATATAAATCTTATTTTAATTAAATATGTAGAATCAAAATTTTAAAATATTTCATATTTAAAGATCTACATAAACTGCATATAAAAGATAAAAATCCCTTATATTGTAGAATTTTTGTATATAAATACTAATGATTAAATATTATGAAGAAAATAAACAATTCTCACTTATATAATTCCAATATTATTCAAATGTATTGCATAAGTATTTTATTAGTTTAAAGTATACTTTTTAATTATAAACTTATTTAATGTATTTCAGGCTAAAGAGAAACACAGCATTGTTGTTCAAGCAGATGATCCAATTACTTTTGGTCAGCTTATGGCAAAAGGTGACGCTTCAGGAACTGAGGTATGTTTTTTTGTATTCCCGTATTTTAGCTTGCTAATTGTTGTTGTATTTACTAATCTGTCTTATTTCTTTTTTCATGTGCTTTATGTGTGTAGAGTGTTTTTCATGTGTATAGAATTTTTATAATGCTATAAACTGTATGCTTAATTATTTCCTGCTGAAATTATTGCATGGCTGGTACAATTTTTTAAATTATAAAGCACTCTGTATATCAACAGTGAACACAAATTTGCTTACTCAAGAATTTAGCTTAGCTCTCCATATTCAAAAATATGTGCTGAACAATTAGTTAGATAAAGACACATTTTCTTAACATTTCTTTTGCAAATGGCTTTATATTGAACTAAATGTCGTGAAATTATTTATCTTGAAAAGAATAACTTATCATAATTCATTATATGCCATTTTGTTAATACTCTGAGACTTTTAAAGATTTCATTCTCTAAAATATTTTTATCTCTTCTGAATATACTTTTTGATAAAATTCCTCCTAAAAAGAGTTTTTCAAATATCTCAATTTATTATGAAATTTTATATTTTTAAATAGTGTACCTTTGTTCACAATAGTTGTGTGATATTTGTCATTTTTAAATTTTTAGAATATGTTTGAATTAAGCCTTAACCAAGCCATTGGAGCTTTGAAGAAAGATTCTGCGGCTGATCTGAGCTCTTCAAAATTGAGCAAAGTGACTCAGCTGACTGGCTTCTCAGATCCAGTATATGCTGAAGCTTATGTGCATGTTAATCAATATGATATAGTATTGGATGTATTGATTGTTAATCAGACATCAGATACTCTCCAAAATTGTACATTAGAATTGGCAACTTTGGGTAAGTTTTCTGATTTTTCTTTATTTAAGAATGTTTGGACTTTTCTGAATATTTACATTTATAATTGTTTATGCTTTGACTTTGTGGTATACAATGTCTACTGATAGATAAAGTACATTTTTATGCACCCAGAAATTCCTTGTTTTGATATTATTGTATTGTTAACACAATATTAGCCTTGAAATAGAACATTGATGTGACCATTAAATGAAAGCATGGATTCATTTGACCCTTATTCTGTCCATTATTAGTTCTTATAGAAAATGCTGTGGTATTTTATAAATATAGGATTAAATAAAAGTATTTATTTAATAAAATGTTTTTAAAAAAGCTGCCCAAAGATTGTGTTTAGTTATTTATTTTTTTCTGCTTGCAGATAATCTATCCTTTGTATCCCAAAATAATCCCAGTATTATTTAAAACTAGAATACTAATCTAACTGATGTGAATAATCATTTGCAATCCAAGCAAAGATAATTGTTACTGCCCATTTGTCAATAAATTTGTCAAATTTATTGTCTCGTTCAGTTTAACAAAATATTCTTTGTGCACCTTTGTTATGCTTGCATTTAAAATCATTTTAATTCATATATTTTGAAAATTATATTCCAAACTAGTTATAGCAGGTAAAGGTACTTACCTTCATTTGCTGCAAAGTTTTTAAGGCCTTGGTGGCATGAACTTGGTTGCTGGAGGATCCATTTTTGAAGCACAATTTAAAATAAGAACCACTTAGCAAATCTGTTTATGCAGAACTGTGTAGGCAGGTTTGGTGGAGGACTTTAAATCCATCAGGATCAAGTGTCCTCTTGTTAGTGGGGTGTGTGCAAAAGTTTGGGAAAGAGGTGCCAGCTTGAATGCTATCTTCATCATTTAACTTCCATTCAGAATTATAAGATCTGTTCCTAAATAGTTCTAAAATTGCTTCAAAACAGTGAGTAACTAAGCTAAGCATCAAAGTCTTAATAGTGTAAGAGAAGCTATCTCCTTCTAAAGTTATAAGATTTTATTTAGAATGGAGAGTAGAATCACCATTCCTGTTTTATACCACCATTGCAGTTTCCAGTTTTAAAGGGCTTTTTTGACTAATGATCGGAAAAGATGTTCATTTGTCATCTTTCCTCTATTATTGAGTTTGTTTTTTTTTCATTAAATTTGAAATTGTATACTTAAAATTTTCATTTGATTTGTGTCCATATTTATTAAAAAAATGATGATTAGTTAACAAAATCGAAGATTAAGTTGGAGTTGCATTTAATGTCTTTTAATTTAAATCCCTTGCAATATTATTAGTGATTAATCTAGATAGACTAATTTTTTTCCCCCTCTTCAATTTTTGATATTTATGTTTTGATATGCTTGAATACTTGTTTTTTAAGATGTTGTCAAAAGGATTGGATTTCTTACTAATTTTAAATGTAATATATTTGTTGTAATATTAATTTGTTCATTTATTTTCTGTAGGTGATCTGAAGCTTGTAGAAAAGCCATCTCCTGTTATTCTAGCACCTCATGATTTCTGTAACATCAAAGCAAGCGTCAAAGTTGCTTCAACTGAAAATGGAATCATCTTTGGAAATATTGGTATGTATTTGTTAAGAATATTTCTTTTTTATCCTAGTTTCTGCATACCTAATTTTAAACTTCTTGGGAGTATTTATAAAAAAGAATGTAAATTTGATAAAGAAAAAAAGTATCTTATTTCTGTTTTAGTTTTTTTTTTTTTTTTTTTTTTTCCAATTATTCAGTAAGCAAAACTTTTGTATGTAGACTTTCTTAGAAAAAAATATTTTCTGGGTTTTGGATTTATCTGAATTTTTTTTTCTTACCCGTACAATTGCAGGATTTAATTTTTTCTCATATACTCATAACAAGTTACTTATATGATGCAAAAATTTAAATTTTTAAAAATTATGAAACCAGTTATATCTTAATTTTAGAGTTATATCCCAATTCTCAAATTCAGTAATGACAGCTTTTAAATTAAATGAAGAAATTAAAGGCTTGAAAACTGCTAATATGTTAATATTTTACTGCATATTTGTATATTTCTAATATTTTTATGTTTTATTTTGTTAATTATCATTGTTTCTTATTTTTCAGTGTATGATATATCTGGATCTGCTAGTGATCGAAGTGTGGTTGTTCTCAATGACATACACATTGATATCATGGATTACATAATTCCAGCAACATGCACTGATCAAGAATTCCGTCAAATGTGGGCTGAGTTTGAATGGGAGAACAAAGTAAGAATTTAAAGAGGGCAAAAAATTCTTTTTTAAATCAGCATAGTGTTTTTTTTAATACCATTAAATCTTTTCTGTAAATCAAGTGTCACATTTGTAACTTAACTTCTTAAAGAGATTATTTCAAGTTTTGTTATTAAAAAGAATCATTTCTACCTTTATGTGCACACTTTGTATTGATTTCGTAAAAATTCATGAGATCCCCCCCTTCAATTTATTTTGTTATTATTTAATATGGTTTCCTGTGAAAAATTACATTCAATTTACTGTTCATCAGTCAGTTGATTGATTGACCTGATTGTCATACATCCTAGAAACAAAATTTTATGTTATGAAGATAAAAATCATAGACATGCTACTTTGAGGCATTGCTTCATCCCTATGCACAGTTCAGCTTCTAATAGCAGGTTTTTCTATTTAAAAAAAAAATGCTCTTAATTTATTATTAAATTCAATGCCCACATTTTTCTGTGTACATTAATTTTCCAAAATGAAATACCAGACTGGCCAAAATAATGTACTGTAAGGTTTCAGCTGTAGAGTTTTGCTTTTAGACATTGGAGAACTGCCATGTAAAGCTGATATAGTACATACTAAACCCATCAAGTCTAAATGTATTCCTGTTTATGTGGTGTAAAAGCTCAGAGGAGTGTTTAGGCTTAGGTGTTTATTCATTGTCTTACTATGATTCAAAATTATTAGATCATTTCCATAGAATCTTTTCATCTTAACCTACTATGACATTAATTGGATTTCTAATCTATTATTTTAAGGTGCCATATTTCAGTGAAGTATCTTATCAGGCCACCATGGTATCTTTTCCTTTTTTTAAAATTCATTTTGCTTAAATCTATTGCAGTTATTCTGTGGTGTAATCTTTAATGCATTCAAAATTTCTTGAATTGCTGATTATATTATTCAGCATTAGCAGGTTTTTAAATCTTAAAAGTTTCTGTTTTAAATGTCATTCTCTTTAAAGCTTTTATAATATTATGTAATTTGGAAATTTCTCAAAATCTTGCCCCCCACTCAGATGAAATTTCTCCTCAGTTGCTGTCGAATTTTCGCCAAATCTTAGCTTGCCATAGTGGCTTAGTGATAATGCCTTGAGGCTGGAGGGTCAAAGTTCGGAACCAAATTTCTTTAAATATCCATAATGTATGCAGACCTGGTACATATGTTATATAAAGCATTTTAGATCAAACATCCTTCTATTGCTTTAGTGTGCAAGTTTGGAGAAGGGATACTAGCTCATGTCTTGTCCTCATCATCTAATTATAAATATAGGAGGGCTGTCTCAAAATAGCCATAATGTTGCTTTAAAAAAGCTATAACTAAACTAAATCAATTCTTAGCTTGTGTTAAAAAAGAACTATTCTATCTAGTGGTTAATTGTATATAAAAAGGAATCTCATTAATTTATTTTGAATTATTTCACCTAATTTGTTATTTAGGTTTTTTCTATTTTTTTTATCTTTGTATTAGATTTTTAATAAATTATGTTGATAAAAGGCTTTATTATTTGTTTTAGGTGTCTGTTAATACTAATTTAACTGATCTGTATGAGTATCTGTCACATCTCATTAGCTTCACGAACATGAGATGCTTAACTCCTGAAAAGGTATACCTGTCATATTTTTTTTCTCCAATTTGCAATTTATATAAATTTGTTACATTTAAATTGATATTTTTCTGCATAAAATTTTATTTTTAGGCATTGTCTGGTGAATGTGGTTTCATGGCCGCCAATTTGTATGCTCGATCAATATTTGGAGAATATGCTCTTGCCAATGTGAGCATTGAAAAGAATCCATTGGTTCCTGAAGCTCCTGTAACTGGTCACATTAGAATTCGAGCAAAAAGCCAAGTAAGTGTAATACTTTGATTTCTTTTATAAAACTTGATGTCAAATTTTACAAGTTTTTGTTCATTTCTTAAATTTTAATATAAATGTATTTTTCATCTTGTAATGTCATTTTAGGCCCTTGGATGATTTCCTCTTAATAATGATGTAATCTATTTTTGTGGGAATAGAAGGAAAAAACTGCACTGATAAATTACAATCTAGCTAAGAGTGTTAAACTAAATAGGTTCTTTTTAACTACCCAATATGTTGTTCCTTTAAGAACTATATAGATTTTTTTTAATCCCTGAAGTTTACACTTATTAAAATTTATCTGCATGTGTTATGAAACTACATGCATTTGCATATGTAGATTTGATAATAAAGACAATTCTAAACATATATATATACAAAAATAAAAGCAGACATAAAGTTTTTATTACTATTATTTACTATAAAGCACAATATAATGCTGAAAAAAATTATTATTTATTTGCTGCTCATAAATATTAATAAATAAATATGTTAATTAATCCTTGAAAATTATGGACTGCAACAGGTAATAATTTTCAAAACAGAAAAATCACATGCTAAATACTTAGAAGTTTTATAAAAATGTCCAATTGCAAATTGTCCTGATGTCTTTGCTTCTGTTAATTAATAAATGATAGTATTTAAGCTCAGTTTCTATAGTATCACTGATATTAAATTGATATGGCAAGTATATTGACTAAAACTTAATTTATTAAAATTAATAAATTAACATTTACAATTTCAAATTGTAATGCAAAATAATAGTAACCCATAATTTCAGCATCAGTTAACCTCAGTTATTAACTATACAGCAATTGCCAAGAGGGAATAATTTCTAGTCATAGTGAATTGATATAGTTTATATATATATATCACAAAGGAACACTTGCATAAATTTTTTTCAGTTTTTCTTTAAAACACTAAAAATTATCTGGAGGCATCTACAAAGGCATCGGATTTCCAAAATTTAGAAGTTTTAGTTGAGAGTGTTAAGTTCTTTTGCTCAATTGCAACCTGTTGCAATTTCACAGTTGTAATATTTATATTTAATAATTATACTGTCATATGCTCTACTTAAAGTTAAACTTTATTTTTAACTACATTTATTTCAAGTTTTTGTTGCATTTTAATGTACAGTATGTCTAAAAAGTCTAAATAATATTGTTTATCAAAAAGAATAGAGTAATTATTTTTTATCTTTCTTAATCAAATGTTATATTCACATATATTTTTTTCAAAGAGAAAATATAAATTTTTTTAAAGGTATATTCTTTCTTAATATTCCCTTTAGACTAATTGAAACACAATTTGCAGTGGCAAATTTAAATTAAATAGTTATCAATGCATGAGGAATATTTTTTTAACTATACATGGCTACAGCATTAAATTCAACTTCATGTCAAAATTAATTACTTAATGAAAATTCATTTGCCATCTAATTAATAAAAATTTTGCTAATGTCAGTTTTTTTTTTTTTTTTTTTTTTTTTTTGCCACAACTAGTATTGATTTTTTTACTTTTGTAATTTTATTGTTACTTATGAAACTAAAATCAATATGTTTTCCAATTATGATTCCTTTTTTTTTATTTCATGTATTTCAGGCTCTAATTATTTACCTTAAACTTTTGTTTTATATAATGCTTGCATTTTCTTTCAGGGTATGGCTCTAAGCCTTGGAGATAAAATAAATCTCAGTCAAAAGATGGGTCTAAAAAGTGGTGCTTGATGGATGTTTGTGTTTTGGGAAATTCATCTATGAGACTTTGAAATGAACTGTTTATGTGAATGTTTCCAATCATGGTATAACTGAAATTACGAAGGTGTATTCATTATTTTAAACCATCTTGTTATATGTTAAATTTATAGTATTTTTTCATGTATAATAAATATTATTAGAAATGTGTTGTAATTATTAATTAAAAACTTTTCATAGTTTGAATTTTATAATTTAATCAAACATCACAATTTATATCAACATTCATTTCTTGTAATTTTTTAATAATTGTTATATATTCTTTATGCAGAAAATATTTTGCTAATAAAATGCACTCTTTTGAGTATTGTATGAATTTAATTAACTGAATTAAATAACTTACGTTAACTGCTTGTCTTCTGATGTGGAAAGAAATAAGAGCTAAAATTGTGTTTATCCCCTTAAATGGCTTTTGTATTGTATAAAATCTGAATCATGATTATTCAATTTACTAGAATTTTTTATTTATTGAAATAATGATTTTCGGCTTGTGGCAGCAATTATTTTGCTATTGGAATTTTATAATCCATTGATGCTTCAGTATTATTAGAGATAGTCAATTATTACATTTGTTTTAGGAAATTTGTTGACTATGTGTAAAATGGTTTTTCTTCACTTCTGTGTTCAAATATAAAAAGCAGTGCTATGAAAAATTGTTCGTTTTATTTTGCTTTTTTTTTTATTGCACAACTAAATATGAATCAATTTGTCATCTTTTTAGAATTTACTTAAGCCTTAAGATCTAAAATACATTACATGTTGCATTGCATTTTGTATTAAGCATTATTCTATTTTAAAAAGAATCAAATAAGTATTTTAGACTTCTTTCTGATCTAGATTTCATATAGATTTACAAATTCAATATGCTGGATTTCCTTTTTAAATTTTTGAGTTGGGTTTATGTTTACATTGACAAACAATTTATATTCTGAAAAATTAAGTGTAAAAGCTTTTAAAAATTTAGTTGCACATTTATTGTTAATATAAGTTATGATAACACTGAGTAGACTATATTTTTAAGATATTACATTCAAGTACAAAAATAGTTTCTGTAATATTTGAAAGCAACTTGAATCTTATTTCGCTAGTTCTAAAACAAGTGCTTGATTTTTGGTTAAGTCCTCGAAAAATTGGTAAGATTTACATGTATGATTTCTGAGAGAGAAGTAAAAAAATTTATAACCTGGTTTTGTCAAGAGTATTCCACCATCAAGAAACAGATGCTGATATGCAAACACAATCTCCCATCAATATTTTCTCTCTGTGCAGTTTGGGAGAAGGAGTGAAAGTAAATAGAATTATCTCCACAAATGGCACAGAAACTTCAACAGACCTTGCAACTGGAGGTAATAACTATTACATTATTCATTATATCTTCATAATAGAGAAAAAAATAGCTCTTATTTAGTTTCATTTAACATTTCTCCATCAGTAAGGATATTATATTTAAATGTCTTGCTGATCTTAATATGTCTTAATCGACTGTTTAATGAAATGTGCAGCTGATCTTTCAAAAGAAATAATGGATTTATACATCTGATTATAGAATTTTAAAAAATCAAAAAAGTTGAAATCAGATATATGACTAACTGTAAGCATCATTCCACAGTCGAAGATGGGTTTTTTGTGAGACGCGTTTCTACTAGAAACTGGGTTTGAAGAAATTTCATCTATCTTGATAAAGATACCATCAGTAAATTAGAAGTTTTTGATTTATTGAAGGATATAATACTTAATGGATTTTCAATATTATTAGTAAATGTGGCAAGACTAATTGTAACATGCATGCTGTCTACAATTTATCAAGACATGACAAATAATATCTACATAGGATATTTAACTTCTTTTTGTACGATATGTATAATTTATTGAAATACTAGCTTGTATAATAGAAAGAGCATTATCTTAAGTTTTTAGCATGGAAACCTTCCTACGAATACCCAGAACAATCGAAATACAAAACATGTTAATTATAAGTTTGGAATATTCAAAAGGGCAAGTTCAGATATTCTTTGGAATGGCAAATACTATTTAGGCAAACTATGTAAATGAACTGGCAATGTATTTCATATTTTGCCATTGTATTGATTAAAGTGTAAAATCTTCAAATTGTTTTAAACTTTGTTTAAAAATGCCTAGGTTCTCTCCAGAATATCAAATTTCAAACTTTGCTAATAACATATATTTCAAATATCAAAAAATGTCAAATAAAGTTCGCCAATAAATCAACTTGATTCCTTCTATAAATCTTAATTACAGTTTGAAGTTCCGACAATGCTACATTAAGCATATAAATATTCTGAAAATTATAGCAGAATTGCCACACCACTGGAAAAACGCGGGGAATTTAAAAATCTTGAAAATAAAACGGAAAATTTTCAAAAAAATACGGTGCATTTTAAGTATCCTATGTTTGAATTTCCCTTCATCTAAAAAAATGCCGATCTCTTAGAGACAGCAAAAATGAATGACCGTAGTTATACTTTCCCAAAATGAAACTATCACTTGCTATTGTATAATCGCTGAAACTTGCCCCTTTTCTACTTGCCTCCCCCCCCGCCTGTATAGATTAGTCCGATTTGCTAGGCAATTATTAATTTTCTTTGCAATGAACAAATTTCATCTAATGAGCATTCTCGAAATTTCTGTTATTGCGTGAAAAAGTAGAATACATATATCGCAGAAACATTCAATCTACGAAAAACAGCACGGTGTTGTTTAATGTATCATCTTAAGTTTACTGAATGGTTTATTATTTGAATAACTATCAACTTATTCAAAGTGGTTTATATAATATTTTTGAACTATAAATTGCTCTAAGTCCTTATTTAATATGAATTGGACGGATAAAAATATCAGTCCTGATTTTACTGAATGGATTTTAAAAGATCCATTGATACTTTTCTGATATACAGGCTTAAGATGTCGCCAAACCAGAGGCAAGTCGCGAAACGAATGTCACCAAGTGAATAACGTGAATTCGAACTTTAAATTTGACGTAATTTTGCATTTTTTTGAGATTTTTCAATGTTTCCAACTACCGATTATTTGGCGATTTTTTTCGTTGAGCCCGCATTAAGAAAAAGTACCGATTATTGAGTATTGCTCGCTTAATATATATAAGGAATTCAGTAATTTGTATCATGATAACAAAAATGCTTTACTTCACTAAAGTAAAGCATTTTTGTTGTAATATACATTCAGTTGTAATATACCCCCCCCCCCAATATATATTGTCCTGTTAAATTCTAGATTATAAATGATATTTTTTTCTTGTATTTAAGTTTTATTTTAATAAGCTATTATTTCGGATAATGTTAAATTGTTGCTTGCTTTTTTTTCTCTTTAAAACCATATTCCATAATAACTAACACCTGAGTTTTATTCCCTATTTTTCTCGTATTTCGAATATATAGGTGTTTTTTTTTTTTCAGATTTGAGTGGCAACCCTGTTATATGTTATGATTATTGCATTTTTAATCTGTCTCGTAAAGCATTTTCCATTATTCTGATGCAATAAAAATGATTCTGACATTTAAAAAAATTACCTAATTCTAAAGCTATAAATTTTTCATTCCATTCTCAAAGACACTTAACATAAGAACCGACAGCATTTTAATTTACTTTTGTTTTATCCAAAACAATCTACCATTTAAAAAACTACAGTGCTCTTAGTAAAAAATAACTATAAATCGTTGTTTACGAGCAGCATGCTTTATTCTATCACAAGATTTTCTCTCAATGTCTTTTTCCCGCCTTGTCACGTATAATTAAAAGCAGCTGTCTTTTTTTTTATTTATTTATTCGCAGTTTTTTTTTTTTTTTTTTTTTCCTCTGCGTGTTGCTTTGATGTCAATGTAGGTGTTGAGTTCCTCTTCACTGAATATGATTATTGAAAGAGCATCATATTTCAGCCTAATGAGCCGTTATGCCCAGTTACTTATACCTATTTTTGGATGTCAAGTTATTAATGAAGGGAAATGTGGTGAAAGAAGGAATTGTTCCTGCGAAAAGAAATACGAACACAGAGCATTTCTAGAATTCTGGCAAAAACAGAAAATTCTAATCTCGAATTTCACTGAATAAGATTCGGCAATTAGATAAGTGACCAGAATATGAATTCGAATTCTAGAGTATGATTGTGTAAAGGAATTAAACAAGAACCAGACATGAATTCTCAAATAGATAAACAGAATGTAAGAAAGATTAGATAACTATTATTTAAATTACTAGAAATTCTTTTACGAATTCTAACAATAAAATACGATTGAGAAGATTATAAGGGTAATTAAACAAAGTTTTAAGGTAAAAAAAAAAACAAATAAAAATTAGGCATGATTAAGTAATTCGAATAATTTCCACAAAAAATTAGGAAGATATATAAAAAAAATATTAAAAACGTGCTTTACTTTACATTCAGTACTTTCTTCCAACTAAATTCAATCAATTATATTGGTCTTGTTAGAATAATATTTTATGAATGATAAAAATAAACAAGGAGAATTCTTCTGAAATTAACTTTTTTAAAGCTTGAATCTAGAAATTGTTTGCAATATGGATAATCTGTTGATGAATTAAAATTGGTACGCTTCAAATTCATGAAAATGAAACTGCATTTTAGGATGGTATGCTCCTTAAAGGACTATAGTTATTACCAGACAAAATTTCAGATTACTTGTGAAAAAGGGAACACGATAACTCCTTGCCAAAAATATAATAACATGTATGATTCTTCCTTCATATTACTTTATATTATTTATTCTGGAGCAAAAAGGAAGCTCAAAAATATAATTATAGATTTTTATGTTTCCGGAAAATTAATTTAAGAGTTTTCGATATGGCTTTTATAACAATCATCACCTGACAAGAATATGAAAACAATGAAGTGAAATTATTTGAGGAAATGTTTTGAAGCTTGAAAAAAATTGAAATTTACTATCATAAATTTGAAGTTATAATGTGAAAACATTTTTTTAATCACGTGATATCAATTCGACGGAATAAAAGTTACTAAGGTTGGGATGGGGTTACTTTTAAGACAGACATAAAAGCGATAGTTTTTGACCATTTCAAAAACAAATTCTAAAATTTTCCCCCTAAAGCTAGATTTATTATTATTATTTATTTATTTTAAATTGGTCAAGCTAAACCATTGACGATTAGCCTGTTTAAATTGCTTTGAAATAATCACCTGACTACGAGATTACGCATGCAAGGATATTTAGGAAAAAACGTTGAGGGTTGTTTTTTTTCTTCCCCATCTTAAAATTGCTCGAGCTCCAAAACTTTTTAGAGCCCAGGATTTCTTTTTCTTGGAAGAAAATTTGGTTTACACTGGTTTGGAATGATCATGTGCAACTACTACAGTGGAAAATTATCAACTTTTAGAAAAGCGATGTTTTGTTTTCATCACAAAATTTTTCCGATCTCCATTTTTTCTTTTGTCAGTTAGACACTTTTCGATACATCTCGCTTTTTCGCATTGATATCCGTTTTCTTCTTTAAAATTCATAAATAAGGCATACCTCATATAATGATCACTATTCGTTGTTATAGTATTTTATAAAATATCAAATAAAGTGAATATTCCTAAGCTATGCTAATTTATCTACAATAAGCTTATAATAAAATTCTTATATCATAAAAAATAATTCATTAAGGAAGATGGGTCATTTCTATGAACTGATTCATGTCGTGAACGAAAGGAATTGTTTTAATTTATTTTTTTATTTTGTTTATATCATAGCAGATTATTTTTTTATATATTCAAAAGGCTATTAACCCGCTGCGAAATAGTGCCAGTCAGGATTCCAATGAAATAAATAATATAATCGAAAAGTTTATTCTTCGTCAGTTCCGCAATCTAATCTGTCCCGCCCACATAAATATTAAAAACATTTTAAGTGTTTACACCGAATTTTATCTTTCCGTTTTGCTTTCTTATGAAGCGCCAAGGTCGGGTACTTATCTTTCAAGAATTATATGCCTACACTGGGCATTACTGACAAACCCTGGAAACACACACACACACAAAGAAAAATAAAAGTTACCAACTAGTTTTTAAATTCAAATTCCTTGCCAGAATGACCTCTTTGAGTTAATCATTGTAAAGCCGGTCAATCCAATTCAAAAATAGTAATTTAAACAACCTCAATAAAATTTGAAACTTTAAAATAAGGAAGTGGATTTTAATTAATGAAAAAGAAAATTGTATTTTTTTTTCCTTTATATTTGCAAAATTTATTTATTATCTACTTTATTGTACTGAAATTTGCTTTAGAATATGACAGCCAACAAGAAAATAGTATTCTATTTGTTGAAATTATGCAATCTTATCAAACCGGAAATAAGAGATTTTTCTTTTAATATACTTTTCGTCTTTTGAATCGAAATAAACTTATTTAAAATAAATATTTATCCTTAAATCGTGAACCTGATACACCGTTCTTGCCTATACATCTGTAAGATTTTAAATGATCGTTGAATTCTAACTTACGTAAGTACAGTAAACTCCCTAATATCCGGCTTAATATGGCGGAAGGGCAGTCAAATAACAAAATGAATTCTTTCTATGAATTCTTTTCCCACCAGTATTAGGAGACATTTTATATTTCAAAACTCATTAATATATTTCGTATTTTCTCGCTTTCTAATGAATACTAAGCTCTCCATTTACTGACAGCAGCTGCCTGGTAAACCTAGAAGCAGTTGTCAGTAACTCATCGAGTTGAAATAGGAGGCTTTGTCCTGATAGTTTAGGTACTGTTCTGCGTGTTTACAGAAGCAATTAGAGAAAAATTAAGTTAAAGGATATAAACTGATCATAATGTTATTATAAATTCTGTGATGCCCAACAGGCAGGAATTATTAACGCAAATTGTAGGCCTAATTCCTAAGAAAATTGGCTGAAATTGATTTCATTTTTCATTGATACATAATACACAGTTATAAAAAGGTAACCCTAAGATAAGAGTCAAACTTAGCGGTTTTTAGAAAAAGTCCTCACTTAATAGACGCTTTTCCTTTCTTCTTTTATAAAGGTATCCGACTTCTTGAAAAACACTGTCATTGGAGAATTTTTTTTTTAAAGTGTTATTTCTTGTAGTGCAGGCTTTCCTCTTTTCTAGATAGTTTATCTTTTCTAGGAAAAGGAAGGCCTGATCTATTATCTAGAGGAATTTTAAGAAAAACCTATTATTCGCAAATATTTGTCTTTAACTTCAATTTTAATTTTCGTAAAAATTCTTCGCCGTTAACATGGTATCTCAAAAACTAATTGAGATATTTACGTAAAAAATTCAGCATGTGTTTTAAATAATATAGGCAATGAAATGAGCCGAAAGTTTTATTGTTGGTCAAATATTTTTTCATTTATAGGTGTTTTTAGTAAAATTACGTAGCGAATTGATGGAAAAAATGCATATATGGGTTTGTTTATACTCACAACTTCTTTGCATCTCAAAATCTTTCTTATATTTTGGTTTGATTCATTTATCCTTATATTCCATAACTCGTGTCCAAAGATAAATAGGATTGCTGCATTACCATTTTGTGTCGAATGTTCACCGTTTTGGTTCAATTTCGTTAAAATTTACTACACATTTTCCCATTTATCAAAATATATTATATTTTCAAATAATGTTTTTGTATTTATAGTGTTTATAATCAACAATACATGTAAAAACCATAAATAGTTTTTTTTAATCCAATTTTTTTTTGTTTGTTTGTTTTCCTTCGAATGTAGTCGGTTGCCTTAAAAGAACTCTAGGCCGGATAGATGAGAACCGAATGCTCGGGTGTGTACTATATATTAAAAGCACCTTTTAGCTCACCGGAAGTCGGCCAAATCAGCCCAACCACATTTGTTACATTTAATAAGGAACTACAAAAAGTAAAAACTTCGTCACTGATAGTACACACGTGAATGGGGAGAAATAACACAGCTCTGAGTATTTATAAAGGCTCTATGTAGAGAGGATCCCATTAAGGCAGAATTGTCATAAAACCAAGATAAAACACTTTAATGCCGTAAAAATTTAAGATTTTGTTATGCATCAAATTTTAATCAACAGTGCGTAACGGCGCTTTCTTGCCGTGGGGAATCATGAATCATTTTCCCTGTGCCCACTTTAAATATTTAAAAGTAATATTGTTCAGGCTGGGCCTTAGAGAAGTAATATGGCTGATCGAGGAAAAAACTTTAACTTTCAAGTTTTCGATATAGTTTACATTGAAATTAGTTTTAAGTGTAGTTTTGATTTTAAAAAATTTTGTGTGGACTATTTTCGAATATACTCGAATTGAGCAAGAAAGGGCTTTATAAACAAAAACAGATAAATTATAAAATTTTAATTTTACTTTTTTCTGAATTAAAATTAATTGAGAAATGCTTCTTCTGCCTTTTTTATGCATTCGAAATATTTTAAATGATCATTTTCGCTATATTAAGAGGCTGTAATTAAGGTGGAGCTCTAATTACGATCACCGATCTCGGTATAACTCTTCATGTTAGAGTTATGTCCAATCATCGGAGAAGAGGTTACTCCACATCATTTCATTACTATACTCACTAGAAAAGTAAGTTCCAAACACTGAACCAAAAACTTTTCATTCATATTTCTGAAGGGATTTTCAGTGTATGGAATTTTTTAACATATTTTGAATATCTTTGTACAAATATACATTTTTTAGTGTGATTTGAACTTTAATAATCATAGAGAGACAACCATGATCATTTAACCATGCTAAATGTACTTCGCATGGTTAAATAAACGAACTGCCTCGAATACAAATAAAAATATTAAAAATAGTATAAAATATTAGAATTGAACTGTAGGGAGAATTTATCTTCTAACAATCGAGGTATTGTAGCTTCTCTTTCTTGTTTCATGTAAACTCCTCAGATATTATGCAGATTCTTAATACGGATACATATAACACTTTCTATATCTGTATTAAGAATCATACACAAACTTATCGTCTTTCTTAACTTCTAACAATGAAAGAAAATCACGTGATTCATTATTTGATATAAAATAATAGAATATATTACTGAAAATTATGAAAAATAGTATTTTTTTATTCCAAAATTCAGGAAAAATTAGATCGACAATTAAATTGGTGAAAAAAATCAGTTTAAAAAAATGGTGTTTAAAATCAGTTTTTTTCCAACAATAATTTTAGGGCGTTATCATAGAAAAAAAAGGCCAAAATTTAATTAATTTTCGACTAATTAAAATTTTGAAAAAATGTTTCTTCTACCAAAGTACACGTGCGTCAGATTTGATAGCTTTATGTCAAATGATGTAAATAGCAACACCCACACAGCAACATAAAAACGCACTCTTTATCAATAGTAGAAACAACTCATATAACTGAGTCCGAACAATAAAATGAAAAATAATACATGATTAAAATTGCTGTTCTATCAATTAATAAGAAAAACGTTCATGGCATAATCAATATAAAAATAACAATAATCGAGTGATTTTACCAATATTATTAAAAACTATTTAAAAATATAGTCCATCCAACTTGATTTACTTACAGTGATAAAATAAAAATCGTTTGCAGATAGATACAACGATCGAAAAATACTTTACCCATCGGAGTTAAAGCAGCAGAATTTGAGTATTTTATTTTCCATCAAATATTTTTAAACTTTAATTCATTTATATTCATGAAAATGTGTTTTAATTTATGCTAAGAAGTGAAAGTGCTTACTTTAATTATGTTATTTTGATATTAAGATGCAAAAAGTGAATTAATTATTCATCAGAATTAAAGCTGGATCATTTCACTTACTTCGATTCATATTTTCGTACCAAATTTCGATTCACCAGAAAAAAATTATGTTAAAAAGCAGATTTGCTTATTTTATTTTATTTCAATATTAAAAAGAAAAACGAGAAAAAAATTTGTTATTCATTGAAATTAAAGTAGATGGAAGATAAACCGAGCGAACGCACTAGAACCTTTAAAATTTTCTGTCATTTATTTTATCTTCATTTTTATGGCAGCAGCTTTGTAAACAAATTATTTTTTTTAGAATAAAAATTCAATTGACTGGAAATTACGTAGGCGTATAATCTTTCTTGTAATATTCTTTTAAATTTCATTTGAAAAGAACCACTTCGAAACTTAAGAAATTGGTTACATTTCTCGAAATCAAACCATTATGATTTCATTTATTTCGATTCATATTATTTTATCATATTATTATTATTACAAAATTAATTCATACTACGATTCATACTACATACGATTCATATTATTATTATTACAAAATTATTTTATCTTCATTTTAAGAAGCAGGGTTCTGTCTCTGAATGTGAAAATGGGAGTATCTTTTTTAAAGTGAGTAATGATATTTTCACATAGGAATTAGGAATTACATATTAGCAATATTTAAGGAATTTTGCTCCTTGGAGCTCTATTTGTTTAATCCGAATTCAAGGCTTCTTTAGCTATGAAGTACGATAACAATTGGACTGGTGCAAAGTTATGTTAAGAATGCTTTTCGTTTACAATCATCAAAATTTTTAACTAAAAATGACTAAGAAAAATTCCTGGATTTCAAAAATTTTTAAACTAATTTTAATGGCAATAAAAAAAATTTCAATTGATTTTTAATTTGCTATTAGTTATTCATCATTTCCTTATTCGGTTTCGAATTTTAGAACCGCAAAACATTTTTCTAACTGTTAAAAAACATTTAAACACCGTTGGTATTTTTTGTCTGGGCAGAAAGTTTTTTCACTTTAAAACATGACAAGAAAAATGCAAAGTTGTTTTTCAGCAAGTGCGCAATCAGAATTTGAGATTGTATAGTAGCATTTTTGCTTTGTATGTTTATTTTCTTAGCACAGAAGCTTAAACTTCGAATAGAGGACAAAAATCAGATCTGAACTTAGTCTTCTACCTCAATTTTTGTCTGCATGTCATTTGAATACTGATAGCGCTTATCGTAAAATTGATTATATATTTAAACAGCAAATATGAAATTAAATAAATTAATGAATATAATAATACAGTAAAACCAGAGTGAGTAGTCTCCCTAAAATTTGATCGCATACTGTCATAAATTTGTCATGGCAGTGAAAGCCTTGCATGGCATTGCTATACTATAGCTACGAAATATTCGGTATGCATTAACATGTTGATTGCCAAATACGAAATAACTCGTAGATTGCGATCTTTTTTGGGACCAAACCATATATGTTATTAGATGACACCTTCTCTACTACAGTTTAAAAATAGCAAAGAAAGGATCATTTAATTAGATAGATGGTCCCGATATCAGACGAAGGTAGTGGCAGTGAACATGTAAAACATTTTTATTGAATCTATCGTGTCATCTTTAGAGATTAATCCCGAATATGTGTTAATAACATCTAAAAAGGAATTTAGTCACTTTTTCTCAACTGAATGAAACAAAAAATTGACACAAAACTGCACTGGTTAGTCAAAATTCCTTACCAAATTTTATATATTTTAAGTCCCTGCGTTTTTGAAAGATCGAGTTTACATATTTTTGAAGGTAAAGACCGACAGATAGTCAACTTGTCGTTTGGTTTGGCCCAAAATTTGACAGAATCTACATTATAGATGTAAAATATGTGTAGCGAATTTCATCCCTCAAGTTCTCGTCATTTTGTACTTACCGTATTAACTTATATCAGGAAAAACCAGCTAGACAGACTTCCTCTAAACAGATTCTACTCAAAATCGACAAAATTGATGTGAAGTCCCCATACCTAATTTTATCCATTTAACTTAAAACATTTAAAGTTATCCTTGTCGCAGACAGAGAGAAACACGGACTCTTTCAAATAATATATTTTTCGAATTCAAGGAAGTTTAAAATATGGAGATTTGTAAAAATCTCGATTTCGAATTTTTTGACGATTACTATACTTTTTATATACCACGTATACGAGAAAGTATAAAATTGGAAAGTTGGAGAACTAGATTGACCGTGAAAGAGATTGATTAAAAAAAAAGGAACTCAGTCATCTATACCAGAAGTTCCCAACCTTTTTTGATCTGGCGCCCCCTTTTCTTATGAATATTTCAGTATCGCCCCCCTCCCACTCCAGATAAATAAGAGCGTACATAATGCATGGGGAAAACAAGAATTTAAAAAAATTCTAATAGATAGTAGATTGTTGGAATTGAAACACTACTGAATTTCTTCTTTATTTAAAAAAAAGAGGAATAAAATTTTTAGCTTACCTGTCATAAGGACAGGCAGGGATTTTGATTATACGAATTAATTCATAATAAACTAATGCTTTCTAAATAAATAAATCGACAGTTTCAGAGACCCATCAAAATGCATACTTAAATATATTAAAAAGTATTTTTATTAAAATTTAAAGACATCAAGTTTCTAATTTAACTAATGAGAAGGCTGGATTTGATGCATTTTAAGGAGCTTGTTAATATAAGGCTCAATTTCACTTAAAAACAATCGTAAGTGGCTGCGTTCAGTAATATGGAGCCGATTTCTCTTTTTCGTTACCAATGTTGTCTCAGCCCTAAATCCACGTTCTGTTAAATATGAAGATGGGAATGCTATCAGAAGTCGTTGAACAATCAACCATAATCCTGAATGTAGTTGCGAAATAGACTACTGCAGCCAAAATTCTTGAATTTAATTTTTAGATCTAATTCATATTTTTTATTTTTTAAAATTTTTTTTTAATTTTTTAATTTTTAGTCAGTTTTATTAGTTCTTCTTCTTACTGAGGTGATCCTGCTGTGTTGACATTGGAAAAATAATCCAAAACCCAGTCTGGTATGTCCATGCTTAAAATGTCCTGGAATCGCTCCTTGAAGTTATTGTACACTATATTTGGTTAATCCTCAAATGCCCCTTCGTGTCAAATCAACGCCCCCTCATTTTCTCTAGATCTTTTACCGCCCCCCTGAAAGCTTCAAACGCCCACACGAGGGCGTTATTGCCCACGTTGGGAACCTATGATCTATACTAATCCATACGAATATTATAAATGTGAAGTTTGGATGGAAGGATGGATTGATGTTTGTAACTCAATCACGCCAGAATGGCTGAACGGAATTCGATGAAATATAGCACAAAAATAGATTACAGTCAGCAATAGAGCATAGGCTACTTTTTATTCTGATTAATTGAGTGGCTAATACTTTATTAATTAAAAACTAACTTTCGCGCAACTAACTAACTAAAATTAACTTTTTCGCAACAAAAATCAGGTTAGGGTTAGCAGAATTTCGTCCAATTATTTCAAACGATTCAGTTTATTTTTTTAGTGTTTGATGTATTTAAAATGAAATGTTGTTAATGAATCGATCTTTCGGATTCATTCTGAAGTACTTTTAAATTAAAATAAAACAGAATAAAGGAAATAAAAAAATTCTAATCTGCATTGCGTTACCCCACCTGGCTTGAGAAAGTCAGACATGTGCGTCACGCCAACTGACGTGTGATTGTTGACAATTGTGTTTTCATTTAAATTAAAATTTTAAAAATGATGTGTATAATACTGTTGTAGCAATCTCAATCTCGATCAATAAATAAAAGGGATTTGATCTGATTTTAAAGAAATACGGACTTGATTTGTTATTTTGTTTTATTTTGGGTATACAATGTAAATAATTTGTTTTTTACGTTAGTTGTATGTTTTTGTTATTAAATTGTATTTATATTATATATTTTTCGTATATGCTTATACTTTTAAATGTATCGTCTTTAGGTTTGGTTTATTTTTTTATTTGTCATTATTTGATAGTTTTTCGTTCATATACATCTAAATTTCTACGTTAACAGAGTCGAGGGTAATAGTTAGTATATCATAATTCTGAAAAATATGCGATTTGAATCAATGTCTTCTTTATAAAGAAGGTTGGATAAATATAGGATGGATAAATGCCACTTAGGATTTCTTTTTGCTTTTGTGGCAAAGTTTTTAGCCTCCTATTTTGCAATATGAATGGCCCCGAGCTTTTTAAGATTTTTTTCTTTTCTGTGAAATAAATGAGGGTGATATCATTCATGCTCTGGATTAAAGAAAAAATGTTTTTTTTAAATCTTAGAATAAATAGGATGGTAAAAAAAATAATTAAAAATTAGTACATGGAAAATATCCATCACCATGCAAATTTGCATGTTAAGCTCAGTAAAAGATCTTCAATGGCCGTCCCATTTAAATTTCTCCACTCTCATTATTTTTTCTATTTATTAGCAATATATATATATATATATATATATATATATATATATATATATATATACACTGAAGTGACAAAAGTCATGGGATAGCAATATGCAAATATACAGATGGCAGTAATATCGCAGCGAAAAAGTATAAATGCGCAGTTCGTTTTCCAGAGCTTTCATTTGTGTTCAAGTTATTCATGTGAAAAGGTTTTTCGTGATTTATGGTTCCAATTGCGTCCATTCCATTGCGGATATCGTTAGTGAATTCAACATTCCGAGATCCACAGTATCAAGGGTGTGCCGAGAGTATGAAATTTCAGGCATCACATCCCATCATGGACAGCGCAGTGTGCGACCACCTGCACTTTACGACCGAGACCGCCAACGTCTGAGTAGAATGGTCAATGTTAATAGACACGCAACACTTCGTTAAATAACTGCAGGAATCAATGTGGGACGTACGAGGTACGTGTCCGATAGGACTGTGCGGCGAAATTTGTCTTCCTTGGGCTATGACAGCAGAAGACCGACTCGAGTGCCTTTAATGACAGCACGACATCGCCTGCAGCGACTCTCCTGGGCTCGTGAGCATATCGACTGGTCCCTAGACCAGTGGAAAACCGTGGCGTGGTCAGATGAGTCACGATTTCAGTTGTTAAGAGCTGATGGTAGAGTTCGAGTGTGGCGCAGACCCCACGAAGCCATGGACCCAAACTGTCAGCGAGGCACTGTTCAAGCTGGTGGTGGCTGCATAATGGTGCGGACTGTTTTTACATGGCATGGACTCGGTCCTCTGGTGCAACTGAACCGATCATTGACTGGAAATGGTTATGTTCAGCTGCTTGCAGATCACTTGCAGCCATTCATGGACTTCACGTACCCACACAACGATGGGATTTTTATGGATGACAATGCGCCATGTCACCGGGCCAGAACTGTTTGCGATTGGTTTGAAGAACATTCCGGACAATTCCAGCGCATGATCTGGCCACCTAGATCGCCCGATATGAATCCCATCGAGTATTTATGGGACATCATCGAAAGGTCCGTTCGTGCCCAAACTCCTGCACCATCCACACTTTCACAATTATGGACGTCTATACAGACAGCATGGCTCAATATTCCTGCAGAGGGCTTCCAACGACTTGTGGACTCCATGACACGTCGAGTTGTTGCACTTCGCCTGGAAAAAGGAGCACCGACACGATATTAACAGTCATCCCATGACTTTTGTCACTTCAGTGTATATATATATATATATATATATATATATATATATGCATCGCACGTTTCTTCGACAAAAAAAAACGGTAAAATGGTAAGTTCAAATCCACTATAATAATTGCGACATTTGATTTTTTTACAGCTTCTTTTTTTATTACGCAACAATTGTGAAAAAATGTGCAAGCAACAAACAACTTACAGTACACCTGTTTTGAGTACAATTCTTTGTTGACTAAATGTTATGATGGAAATTACCTTCTTCATGTAAAATAAGGGTTTAATATAAAAACTTTTTTAAAATTTAAATTATAACTCCGACTTTGAGCATATTTTTAGAAACTTGCAAGAACGAGAAGAATGTAATTCGAATGTTTCTTAGCAATATAGATGAAAAGCTTTATTTGTTCAATTGAGTTAATAGCATCTGACCTTTACCAAGATATACGTTTATTTGCAGTCAAGAGATTAGATTCACATTGTAATGGTGCCAGAATCAACTATAAGTCTTTGTTACGCTTCATAAGCATGTTTATGTTTGTATGCGAGGCAAAAGATAAGCCTTATTACAATATCTATTCTTATTAAAACAAGGTAAGCATTGTCTTAGCTACAATGTTTACGATTAAAATAAATCTATTTGTTTTAATAATTTTTTTTTTTTTTTTTTTTTTTTGTATTTTTACTACCTAACTTTATTGAGCCACCTGTTTCTTCTAAAATGTGCCACCTTCGACTTTTAAAGAATGGCTGAGTATTTAAAGATATGATCTACAGAATCTATATTCGATTGCAGTGTTTTTACAATCTCAGAAACGTAATAAAATATGGTTTGTGTTCATATATTTAATAAATAGTACGTAACAATCAAATGCTACGATGTAGGAAAGAAAATATTCGTTTGAATGAGTCAAATTTTATCGTTCGTATTAACGTACTTAAATAGAACTTATCACGGTCAAGTGGAACTTATTTTTCTTAATTCTACATAAAGCTGTGATAAAAATAAGTAAATAAAAGGAAAAAAATAAATATTTCTTTTTATGAGAATCTAAAACTCTCAAAACTATTCTAGATGTAAAGCAAAAATGTTTTTAAAATTCTGGAATACGAAGTATACACAGAGTAAGAACTGTAATCTTAATTTTTTTTTTTTTTCATTGTCTTTAGTAATCGTAACTTCACTTGAATTTATTTATTTTTTTTATTTGTAGAAGAAATAAAAGAGTATTATTTCACGGCTTTCTAATTAGTTTATAATAGTTTCAAATTTTTATATTCAATCATTTAAAAATTTTAGAACTTTTAAACATAATCAATAATAATTAATTAACTATTATTCTAAAATGTTTCTATGAAAAATAATTTTCCCCCTGACACACATAATAATGCAATGAAAATTAACAAATTTATCAAGTAAAATAAAATCTAATTCCATAAACTCAAACTTAAAAAACTCACAGTTTACGTATATGTAAACATTACATTAAAAATTTTCAAACTGCTCAAATTTGAATTTACAAATAAAATTAAGCAAAACAGTTTAAGAAATTGCGAGACAGTAGTTAATTAACTTCTCGTGCATATAAGATTTTTTGTGGGTAATTTGCGTTAAATGTGAAAATAAAAGTATTTGTAGGAACTAATATAGCATTGATATTGGCGAAATATTTTTGATTAAACAAAGAAATAGATTTAAGGTTCCCTACATAAAAAGTATCAAATAAAGATGATATTTTAATTACATTTTTAAAAAGACAACTCAGGAGAAAACAAGACGGCAATGAAATTAATTAAGCTAATGTTTTGAATTTTAAGATGATGTAAAAATAGCTTTCGTGCCGTGATTTGTTCAGATATAATATTTGAAAAATCATAATCTTTCTACTATCTTTCACAAAAACTTTTTAATTTCATAATTATCCTCAGAGATACTAAAGAATACGCGTGTCATTTTTTTAATATGTACAGTGGCATGGAATAGCATAAAGCTAAACAAATTAAATGGATTTTCATTTCTTATTCAATGGATTTTCGTATAAATTATGCCAGGCTGTCTATGAATACAATAAATCAGTAATCGTATTTGTCGTTATGGGATGTTTATGCAAACGATTTTTAGAATTAGAGAATAAAAATAATTTATGGTCGTAAAGTTTTATTCATGTTTATGTAAAAATAATTGTTACAAATTTTTCTTTGTAATACAGTGTGTGTGTGTGTGTGTGTGTGTGTGTGTGTGTGTGTGTGTCGTTTTCCTATGGTAGTTTCGCACTAAATAATAATTCTTATCACATCATAATACCCTCATGCACTAGGAATTTCTAAGAAATTATGCGGGAGTTCCCAACCTTTCCGACATATTCTAATAAAGAGACCTTCTTTATAAAACTGTGGAACTTTGAACAAAGCCATGAAAGCTACGAACTCTCAGATTTTTTAATTTGAAAGTGAGAATACGGAAATTTCGCATTTAGTAATGAATAAAAAAAAATGTACTTAGATGCATTTTTTTTTTTTTATTGAAACCAAATTTTGACACAGACTTAAAATTTTAGGAATAAGATCATATACAAAATTGAATTTATTTGAATTGATGTTTTCTATGATTATCAGATTTATAAATATATGAATTTATAGTCCGACAGACGATCAATCTTTGGTCCAATTGAATTCAAAATAGATTTAAATCTATATTTTATATGTTAATATTGTGTTTCAAATACAATTCTCCAAAAACAATGTCTTTTTTTTTTAATTACAGCTTTTACATACAAGGTGGCCAGAAATAAAACACCCCTACTCTGACCTCCATGGATATCGAACTACTCAGTGTAAAGGCTCAAAATTTTGTACACATACTATTCAAAATATGGGGAAACGGATTTCACGAAAAAAAAATTAGTTCCTGAAATCACCGATAGGTGGCGCTGCACAACTGGAACTATGATCAAAAGACACAAATAATAATAAAAATTAAAATGTTTATGCGGAATGGAATGCTTCCATGCTTCCTTTTTAATTTTTCTGCCCCTTATGGAAAATAAAAATAGTAAAGAAGCTAGAACTCCCGTTGTAACTGCAATTTCATACTGTAACCAGAAAAATTTGCATAAAGCATGGTTAGAAGCCATGTTCTGGGTATAAAAGAAGTTAAAAGGTGGGGAATGTCATTCTTATTAGTGATGGCTGTCACGCTGCCAGAACGCGCTTTGCTTGTGAAGTTGTTTTACGAGAATAAAGGAAATGCTCCAGCAGCACTTCGAGAGTTTCGCCGACTTAAGGATTTGCGTAAGAGACCATTGCTTCCACAAGCTCTCAGGAGAATGATCGCTCGATTCGAGGAAACTGGACATCTTGGAGTTCAGCCTGGTCGAGGACGCAAACCGGTTCGTTCAGATGTCGTTGAAGATGTTGCCACCGGTATTGTTGAACAGTCAATGGATAATGTTTTAGGCTGCAGTAGTGCACGTGCAGTGTCACGACACTTGGGTGTTCCCTATAGCACAGTGTGGAACGTACTCAGAAAAATGGTGCATTGTTTCCCGTACAAAATCCGCCCTAATCAACAATTGCTGGCCACAGACAGGGAGATGCGGCTGACCTTTGCATTGACATTTCTTGCTAGAGTTGAAGTGGATGCATCGTGGCCGTGGCAGATTCTGTGGAGCGATGAGGCCCATTTCCACCTCAGTGGAACAGTGAACACCCATAACTGTCGCATATGGGACACGACAAACCCCCGTACCTTCCAAGAGATTCCACTCCACTCACCGAAAGTTACAGTCTGGTGTGGATTCACAGCCACATTCATCCTTGGACCGTTCTTTTTCGAAGAGGTTACTTCCAATGGCCTTGAGACATGTACCGTGACGGCCAACAGGTACAAAAGGATGCTCGAAACATTTGTTGTACCCCATTTGCAGCAGCGCCAATGCCTTGACACCATTACTTTTATGCAAGATGGAGCACCTCCACACATTGGACTCCCTGTGCAACAGTTTCTTCACCAACATTTCACCACTGACAGAATAATCAGTCGCGCGTTTCCGACAACTTGGCCATCTCGTTCACCGGATCTTAATCCGTGTGATTTTTGGCTTTGGGGACACTTAAAAAACCTTGTTTATCGAGAACGTCTGATAACCTTGGCAGATTTGAAAGAGAGTATCAGTCTGCATGTGAGAAGCATCTCAGATGACCAGTTACGATCCGCAGTTGAACAAGCTGTCCACAGACTTCACATTTTACATCTTCAGGAAGGGAACCATATTGAGCAGCATTCCCTGCATCGATAACGTCCTTGTTTCATGTATGCTTGGTACTTTCAAATAAAATGTGTTTAAAACGTGTTTTTGTATCTTTTCAGCATACGTCCAGTGGTACAGCGCCACCTATCGGTGATTTCTGGAACTAAATTTTTTTTTCGTGAAATCCGTTTCCCCATTTTTTGAATAGTATGTCCACAAATTTTCAAGCCTTTACACTGAGTAGTTCGATATCCAGGGAGGTCAGAGTAGGGGTGTTTTATTTCTGGCCACCCGGTATATGCCAAAGCACAGATAAACAAACTCTCAGGTCATTGTCCGATTTGTTTCAAAATTTGATTTAAGGTTATAATATAGATTCAAAATTTGCGTACCAAATTTTATCCCCGTAGCTCTTTCCATTTTGTTATTATCGTTTTCACCTTTACTCGGATAATCAGTTAATTAGACTTATCGTGAATAGACTATGCTCTGAATTTGATAAAATTCTGCAAATTTAATATACGAATAATATGCCATATTCCGTTATTTAATTTAGAGCGATTTTTATTAATCACGTTCATAGACAGACATAATTCTAAATATGTGTTTTCCAGAATTCAATGCGAATGAATTTGACATGGAAATTCGTCATCCACTTTTGTAATCCACTTTTTAAAGACTATCATACAAAACAATATAATATCGACTATTAGACAATTCATGTAGTAAGTTCACAATTATGCCGAATCTATAATGGAGTTTGGCTGATGATCCTAAAACAGCCGGCTCTAACCTAGCTATTGAATACTGTGATCCTTCGATCGTGTCAAAAAATTGATCTAAAACAAAAAGTAGTTTTGTCAGACTGCATAGACAAAGAAATTGTCTTTAATACAAAATGTGCTTATATAAGCTCTTATTCAAAATGATCGTTTTAGTTCCTTGTTTTATACTTATGACAAAATTGATTGCTTTAGTAATAGAAAAAGAAATTGAAATTATTCCGTTAGCTCGATTCAACATTCATTTCATTACTAGATCGATTTAACAATCAATTTATCAACACAAATCAAGACAACGTTCATTTAATTTTTTTTCAATTCAATATTTATTCAACTACAAGAATTCAGATGGAAGTTATCGGCAACTGAATGGAGAGTATGAAAGCAAAATTTCATTTCAGGCTTCTTTGCCTTGCAATCGACAACCCCACTTTCACTGAACGAAGCAGTATCGATAGTATTTGCAGTGGTCGATTGCAGTCTTTATCATAATCTATTCATTTCACTGATCAATTCTCCGAACTGGTATCCTCTTCGAGGCGACTGCTTCCAGCCACGAAGTGGTCAATTACCCACCTCCCTTCTCACCTGTCCTTACACCTGGAACACAAAGAGCAAGCCACCACTTTGAAAAAAATCCCCTCAAAATTTTCTATACTCCTGCAAATGTGAGTTCCAGATCAAAAGAAAGAAACCCTTTTAAACTTTCAAAATAGTTGGCAGAAAACTATCAGTTTTCAACATAATGTCTTTCAGTGTTTAAGATATTTTTGACATCATTAGCGCTACGCTTAAGTCATTATTTTCAACTTTTAGATTATTTTATAACTCCGAGATTCTGGGCATCCCTTTAAATAATGATAAACTGTTCCGATTCTTTCAATATAAATTTATTTTCCGTTATTCTTCCTAATTTTTGGAAGTATGAAGGAAATTTGCCATGTTCTAACGTAATTTGGATTATGGATGGTATTTTCTTATTTTTATATCTGTTGAGAATAAAGTCAAAACTTCTACCTTTTATGGACACATACCATCTGTCAAACCATTACAGATTTATTTCTTATTTGATTTGTGAGCAATTATATCGGAACTCTTTTTCTATACCGCCAATTTTGCACATTGATCCGCCCTTTAATTATACAACATCTGGTATCAGAAAGTTCTACTACATGTTTGAAAATGGGCACGTAGATATTGATGAGATTGCGATCGAATTAAAATTCCCATTTGCAACAAATTTTGATATTATCTCTTATTGATGTCTGCTAGGAGTTTCCATGCAGAAGAAAAGTATTGAAAAACTTGTGCCATGCCCCACCAAATGTTTAAACAAAGTAGATAATTACATCCGAAAGTTGATTTTGCCTGGAATTTTTGGATACGAATAAAGTTCTTGTAAAATGGCGCTTCTGTTTTGCTTTTCTTAAACAGTAAGTACAATTGAATTTTTGATTTATTCTCGTAGTTTTTAAAATATTAAATATTTTTAAAAAATCACTTATTCAGTTATACCAGCCCTTCTTTTACGAATAATGAATAATCCACTTTCACATGACGTTTAAATTATATTTAAATACACGCAATTTAATTTCACTTTAATGTATTTATTTATATGGTATAAACAAGCCAATAGCCTTGAAAACGTACTTGGAATTTTAATACTTCTTCGGGATGTTTATTACAACGCACGCATTGCATACTTAATTGGGAGAGTGCGTAATATGTTCTTTCCTATTCAAACCTGTTTTGCATACATTACTAAGATCATTATAGAAATGATATTAAATAAGCGGGAGTGTTATTCCTGAGACTTCCTCGTTTTTTTAAATAATTGAGAACTGCTTCGTAATACAGATTTGCTGTTTTGATATCAAAAATTACATGCTAAATTTTATAAGAAAAAAGTAATATATATAAAGAGAATTTTTTAAAATGCATTTCTAGTAAAGCACTATTCATATCGTTACTCATTTATATGCCATTTACATTAATTGTCATCTCACTTCCAATTCATTCTAACCACTACAATGATAAATCAAATAAGTTTTGTGGATCAAATCTTCTATTAAACATTATTTTGCCTTTTTTTTTCTTTCTCGTATAAGTAGCATGGAGAAAGTATAGTAATCATCAAAAAATTCCAACTCGAGATTTTGACGAATCTCTAAGCATCAGAACTTTCTGAGCTCGAAACACATGTTTTTGGAAAATGTCTATCTGTCGTACTGTGACAAAAATAACTCAAAACCGCTTTTAACTCAATATTTGCAAAATGAAGCTAGCTAGATAGATAAAATTCGGTACACATATTTGACATCCATAGTGTAGTCATTTGTCAAATTTTGAGTGAAAACTAAGAAATGTTTGATTGTCAGTAGGCCTCTATAGTGAGAAGCATGGAAACGCAGTCATTCAAAAACATAACGACAAGTACAGTAAAAGCTCCTTATTCGCGCTTCCTTCATTCGCGTTTTCACTATTCGCGGACTAAAAAAATGAGACCAATTCGCGGCCACAAATTTCTTTATTCGCGGATCTAATAAGTACATACATAATAATAAAAGGATAAAAATAGATATCCAAGCCAATATACTTTGTAAATGCCGTCAAATGGACTAATAAAAAAAGTAAAATAGATCTTATTACAACTTTGTCTAAAGTATGTTGTTAAATGCAAACTGCAAATAGCCGAAATTGCGAATGGAATAGGACAAGATGGGTTCGAACAGATAGAATCAAGTGACATTCAGTAATTGCTTGAATCGCAAGATGAAGATCGGACTGAAACCGACTTGGAGGAAATGTTAAATTCACAGCCCATTGAAGAAGAGGCTTCAACAAACACTGGAAAAGTGACATTTAATTTGAAAAATCTTAATGAAGGTTTATGAATGGCAAATGAGTTTTGCGATTTCTTTATGAACATTGGTCCGTCTATGGAACGAAGTTTTATTTTTAAGAGGCAAATTGCTAATGCGACTGCTGCGTATCAGTCTGAATGGAAGGAGCTTTTGAAAACTGCCAAGCAAGAGAAAATTACAAAATTCTTCAAACAATTACCTAAGCCTTAAGACAATGAATCAAAATGTTCAAAAACTTCAATTAAATTGATTTTTTTATATAAATTATATATTTTTGTCACCTAGGAACGTATCCCCTATAATCCCGTATAAATTAACATTCCGTATTCACGGTTTCAGTATTCGCGGCATATTTATGGAACATATTCCCCGCGAATAAAGAGCTTTTACTGTGTATCAAATTTGGTATGGGATTTTGTGACTACGCGCAATTTAAACCAATTTTGGTTTTATTTGATTGAGAAAAATTTGTCCGAATTGCAATTATTTTTGGTACTATTAACACTTGACAGTACTTAATCGCCAAATAACTCGCCAAGGATGACACGATAGATTCAATAAAAATGCCAAATTCACGTCACAAGTTAAGGTATCAATTGTGAGCCAATGCCATGTAAAGTGCTCTCTGGCATGATAAGTTTATTAGAAAGTATACGTGAAAGTTTTGAGAAGACCATTCCCGCTGGTTCAAAATTTGCAAATTTCCCATCTCCATCATAATTTTACTTTCTTGTTAAAAAATAAATCTTTTCTTAGCGAGAATTTTATAGAATTTCTTAGTATTATTCAGGTTTACTGTAGATAAATTGTTCTTAATTTTAGAGTTGATGAAAAAAATGTGGAAAAGTTATACCACTTGCTTTTAAAGATACAATAGACTATAGTAAAAAACTTTGCAATCAATTTATTTGATAAAGTATTAGTAAAAAAGCATTCTATGAGTTTATTTGATGCATAATGATATATTTAATATTCACAGAAAATCAGTGTACCAAAAGACTAGTAACCGTCCAACTGATGCTAGTATATGAGGGATACACAACAGAACAATTTTATTTTTTACTAGACGCCTTTGGCGACCAGCTGGTTCGCCAAAGAGTAATGGGGTCTAAAATTTTCAATTAAATACTTATTTGCCTTGCTCTCTTTATAATTTCTCTGCCAGATATACTTAAACTTCGAAAGACACTTAACACTGATTTACTAAATTAATGATATAGATGTTGCAAACGATCATAGAAACCTTTGTCTAGTATTTCTTTTTAGAAAACGTAACATTTAATATTTATTTAATTTCATCCAATCACGTGGTGAATGTTACATTTTTTTTTTCGATTAAATTTGCAGTCATAGTTAATTTATTTTTTAATTTGAACTTCTGTGAGTATGATTTCAACAGAGCTAATAAAAGCTATTTTTTCCCTTTGCTCGTTCATTATTTATTTTAGAAAAAGTCACATATTATATTTCTCTTATTTTATCCAGTCACGTGCTAAAAGTTGCATTTATTTAGATTTAATTTGCAATGATAGTTGTTTTTTCTAGTTTGAACTTCCGTCAATAGGATGGCAACACGCTGATAAAACCTAATTTTTCCCCCTTGACGTGCTCGTGCAGATTAAATTTTATTATTTTGTCCGAAATATATTGTTGAAAAACATGGTTAAAATATTTCTTTAAAAATTCGTTAAAAATAAAAGCTTAAGTTACACATTAAAACACTGATACCATTAGAAAGCTAATTTTTTTATCTTTAAATTGATGTAAAATTCATGTTTGTGCGATAATATTTTCAGAAGTTATAGCGGAAAAACGTCGAAATTTCGCTTAAATTTTAATTAATTCAAATTCTAATTAAAAATTCAGGAAAAGGGCTCCAAGGTGCATATTCCCGACTTCCAAAGTATACATGTACCAAATTTGGTAACTGTAGGTCCAACGGTTTGGTCTGTAGAGCGCCAACACACACACACACACACACACATTGAGCTTTATTATATGTATAGATATCTTTTTACCACAAGGTGCTATGAAAGCACGGCTTTGGCTATTCTTGCAGCTCTTTTCGACGAATTGTTTATCAGATGCTGAAATTCAACAATTAAATAACCTGTGAATTTGCTATTTATATTTCAATGATATGTGCGACCGTTCAAGTTTGAAATTTTCACTATATTGTCTTTTCTTTTCTGTATACTGTGACTGTGTAGAGAGACTTTAGTATATTATATATTTATTTTCTTAACGACATGTAGTTGTTACAAGTCAAAAAAGTAATTAATAGAATAATAACAGTAATAAGGGTGATATTTAAGCTAAAAGTTATTCTGCTAAAAATGTTTGATAGCTTGCTGCAACATCTTTCTCAATCTTGTTAACCTCCAGAGGTACGATCATTGAAAATAGACGGACAATCTTTTATTTTCGACGCGAAGGATGCCGATGCGAATTTCTCTGTCATAAACATCGATTAATTTCACCACAAGAGCTTTCCGCCACATTTGTCGTGGTTATACATCGTAACGTTTAACTATCCTATTCATGATAAGCGGCGTTTCCAGACAGCTGTGTCACACCTGTTAAATTAAACCTGACTCCATTGCTGAAAGCCTCCAGATTGCTAGGTGAGGGTCTGCTTATCGTCGAGTGGTCGCTGCTTTTGGTCATGAGGGATTCAGCTAAAAGACCACAAGTGAGGCACATTGTTTGGGAGGAAATTCTCGCATTTTTTGGGAAAAGCAGTGTCTACCCATATGGATGCTAAATGTTTCCCCATTGTAAAGAGATTATCATAGACACCTGTTACAGAAAGATTAGTTATAAGAAAGCATCATTAAGGTTCATTTCTTACTCCAGGCTGCAGCCAAAAATGTGGAAAATTTTTGCTGAACGATTGACCGAGAGAGAGTTCACGTGGACAAATAGGAACTGAGAAAGGGAATTTGGACAGCGATAAAGTGCGGGTTTTTCTTTGAAGGAGAGGAGAGACTTTTTGGATTGCGGACTGTGGGATTTTACGCTCTACCCTGGAGTAGTCATGCTGACTAACACCCTGTTAGCGTCTTATAAAGACTGTTACACGAAGTTGCGGTGTTTGTTTGACATTCTGCAATCGATGATACAAACGCAATTCCAACAGATATTCTTTAGACCATCTTTTTCAAAACTTATCCAATAAGTCTTGCTATTACCTCTAAATATTTGTGAGTTTGTTATTTTCAAGCTCATGTCGGGATGGGATAGTGGCCAAATTTCGACCACTTAGGAAATGCATGTAATCAACGATTAGAGTACCCATCCGGTAAATAACAAAGAAAACTATTTAGAAATCTAAGAAGCTTTGTTAACATTAGAATGTATTATAACTTTAATAATATCTATATCTAAGTATCTATAATATATTGTAATCTATATTATAGATGATTATATCTAAGCA